>CM060461.1:20025286-20452786 GCA_030544235.1 Lepturacanthus savala
TGTGTGTGTGTGTGTGTGTTTGCGTGTGTTCCCGTTCAGCAAAGTCAGAACAGTCGACCTGCACATGCTTATTAGCACCCTCCACTTCATTATAGGGTGATTTCACGTGACCAATCACTGCTGCTGTCACCCACATCTAATGTCAGCATCCACTGGCTGCTGCTCCAGAGCTGCTTTTCTGATTCATCCGCCATTCATTCAGTGTTTCAGCCATGATCACGTGATGTCTGCATGTATGTGTGTGTGTGTGTGTGTGTGTGCAGCTCTATTGCCAAAATTGAGAAAAACGAAAAAACTCTCCCCGCTGTAGTTGCCATAGTAACCAGCTATTCGCCTGCATCTGGCAAATTATAGGGCTGTAGTGAAGGGCGAGAGGGTGTGCGTATACGTGAGAGTGTAAAGTGTGTGTTGCTGTCAGTGTGTGTGTGTGTGTGTGTGTGTGCGTGTGTGTGTGATTGTAGGAGAGTGCAAACCTCTCCTGAATACAAAAACTGATCTTCAGGTGAAAATGAAAGCAGAAATACATGATCAATTATCATTTCTCCAGCCAGTCGATATCAGATAAGACGGCACACACACACAGCATGCACACATGCATGTACACGCACACACACACACACATTTTAAAGTCATAAATGCCAGTGGTAGATACAGAAACTCAGGGTTGAGATGATGTCCTCCCAGAGGGCATCTCGCCGGTGTTTTATGACTTTGTGTTGGAGTAATGAACACAGGAGAAAAGGAGAGTTTCTCTGTATTAGCAACCATTCCTCTCCTCACCGTTACATATAAAACATGTACAGGCAGCAAGAGAAAGAGCAGTGGGGGTTCATGTAGGACAATTCCTGAGAGAAGTTGAGTGTCACAGTGATTTTAAATGCAAACATTTTCATCCTCTCATTCAAACCCAGTAAAAGAAGGTCAAGAGGAAACAATTGTTCTCTTCCAGTAGTTTTAGTAGCATGATATAAAGGGGGATGGATTTACACACAACGGTGTGCACATCATTATTTCTGAAGCAGTTTTGAAAACCGTTTAGAAATGTCACAAAATTCGGTCTAGCCCCACAGCCTTTGGACTCAATTGCTGATTTATTCATGTAGTTTGAATATGTAGAATTTTTATTAAAGATATCATTTTCATTAATTATAATAATATGTCCACAGTGCATTTTAGAGGGGCACAGAATAAAAGTATAGCTTTTCTGGGAAAAATTATATTAGTGTGACTTAATTATCGATTATTGGTGACCTTTCTCTTTGATTGATAAGATTAGCTAACTCGCTTCCTAACTTAGCTAATTTTACCTGTTGATAAAACTTCTCTCTTCTCTCTATAACTTGACATGATGCAGGCTGATCGTTTGACGCAGCTGGCAACAAACCTGGCAACCCGACTGCTGGGAAGGAATACACAGACCCAGAAGATGAGGAACACACCTTCGCGGGGGTCAGAAACTCTAAGGAATCCCACAACCTGAGGTGAGACAAAAAAAATAATGCAAGATATTGTGAAAGATATCAGAAAACAATATGTCTACTATAAAATATGTCTACTACTGACTTGGGTTGGGACCTTTCTGTGTGGAGTCTGCATGTTCTCCACATGTCCGTGCGGGTTTTTTCCAGCTTCCTCCTACAGTTCAAAAAACATGCTGAGGTTAATTGGAGACTCTAAATTGCCCATAGGTGTGAGTGTGTGAGTGAACGGTGTGTGTGTGTGTGTGTGTCCCACGGTAGACTGGCAATCTGTCTGGTGTGTATCCCTGCCTCTCGCCCAAAATACGCTGGGATTGGCTCCAGCAGATTCTTGTGACCCTAATGAGGAATAAACAAGTGTAGAAAATGGATGGATTTCTACTACTCACCGTGAAATAATAAAAAAATCTTCATATTTTGACCAGTGAGCAAATTAATTTGCAGCATAAGTCCAGAGAGAGGAGGTTTAATGTCTCCCCGGAGCCGATCTTTGAGCGGCTCTGATGTAAAGTCTTTAACCCTGATAGAATAATTTAACTAAACGGCTCAGCTTCAAAGTTTTCTGACGGAAAATAAATCACCTTTCACCGTACAGCGCTGCTTGTCTTTTAGGGGATGCATCGCACCCTGGGTTTAAACCCAGAAAATGACAACCCAGACGTCTTATGTATGAGCCTAGATGCACACAACAAACACTTTTTACTGGAGATAAACAGGAGATCAGCCTTGCCGACAGCTGCGAGTGTTGCTCTATAAATCACATGGGTAAATGGTCTGTGTTTAAGGTTTAACCACTCCCCATTAGAGAGTCATGTATAGCCGTCAGCAGCATGGGCATTTATTAGGAACATTAATCTGTATATATATTTTAAAATCTGTATAACAGTGCGATTGCACTTCACCTGACAGCAACCCGCTCCTCATCCTCCGGACGACACGTTGTAAATCCCGTTTCCCTGTTGGAGCCCCGGCACCAGACTTTGACATCTTTATTTTTTACTGTTTAAAGTGAAGCAAAGGAAGTCAGGAGCTGTCTCCTGAGGGAGGAAGAGGAGGAGGAGGAGGAGGAGGAAAGAAGAAAAGGGAAAACGGAAGAGAGGGGAGCTGAGACAGGCGGCCGAGGAGAGAGGTATACATAGAGAGGAGAGAGGTGTGTGAGGGCGCCATTAAAGCCTTGTACTATAAATCTCTGACAGTGCGTGTGTGTGGAGATAACAGAGGGATGTCTCTCTCCATTCTGGCTCTGTCAGGATGATGTATGCACCCTTTTCTTCTTCCCCGTGAAATATTAGAGGGGGGCCCCTGTGTGTGATCTCAGCCCGAATGTGGCCGACATGTTTGGTGATTCCTCATCGCTTATCAGCGCTCACATGAGGTATTGTACACGGGAGAGACTCGTGGCCGCCTAGGAAATGGGGCGAAACGACCCGGAGAGACACACCGGTGACCACGCCGGGGATACGCCGCGGAAACGAAAGCTCGAGACAGGGGGGGAAAAAAAAGGAGGGACGGGCAACAGCTGACGGTGACAGCCTCCCTGATGGAGGGGCCGGGTGCTCGACAGGTCTGATTGATCACATAACGGCGGGCACATTTCGCCGTTCGTGCTCTTCATTTAGCCGACAGCGTTTTCTTTATGGCACCTTGTGTTATGGTATCATAATCATGCCAGTGCCTCTGAAGCGCCCGAGGAATAAATCTTTATAACCCCCCCACCACCAACACCGCTACCAGACGACACACAGAGAGACGCAGCTGAGCTATTGCTGCTGCTGAGGCCTCCGTGTGTCCTTCATGTTGTTTACGAATGGCCGCCTCGCCTGTCACTCAAATAACCTCATTGTTCAACTGCACCATGGGTGAGAAAGGGAGAGAGAGAGAGGTACAGAGCGACTTAGAGGAGGAGGAGGAGACAAATGAGACCAGGAACCTTCCTCCTCAGGTGCCACCTCGCCATCCCCACAGGCGACCTATCCAACTATTCAACACTTTTAACAATACTTTTATAACTAGGGCGACATGGTGGAGCAGGGGTTAGCACTGTTGCCTCACAGCAAGAAGGTCGCAGGTTCAAGACCTCCTTGGGTCCTGGGTCTGGGACCTTTCTGTGTGGGGTTTGCATGTTCTCCTCGTATCTGCGCGGGTTTTCACTGGCTTCCTCCCACAGTCCAAAAACATGCTGAGGTTAATTGGCGACTCTAAATTGCCCATAGGTGTGAGTGTGTGAGTGAATGGTGTGTGTGCCCCACGATTGGCTGGCGACCATCTGGGGTGTATCCCTGCCTCTCGCCGTAACGTGCTGGGATTGGCTCCAGTAGACCCCCGTGACCCTAATGAGGAATAAGCAGGTATAGAAAACGACTGACTGACTTTTATAACTATTTCCAGGCACAGCAGGCTAGCCGGTGAACGTGTTGGGATATTTAGCAGCTAAAGAAGCGCGTATTTCCCTCATGAGTCGGTGGAGACAAAAAAAAACAGAGATAGAATCAGTGCGAATATTTGGCCTTCCATTTATCAGACGGAGAAAATATGCGACTTTCCAGTTGCCCCCTACAAAAAAAAAGAATAAGTCAACCACATCCTATAAGGAAATAATCCTTAAAAAAACCCTTTAACAGGAAAAAACCTCAGGAAAAGTAACAGAGGAGGGATCTCTCTTCCAGGATGGACAGGTGTCTAATAGATGATGTGTGCGCAGGATAGAAAAACAATAGCTTTAGAAGAGGAAAAGAGATGAGTATGACAGTAATTAGAATCATTGAAATATATTGATTCATGGTGTATGTGGAGGTTGAGGTGACAGGATCCATTGTAGCTTGCAGGTGCCACCGGGACAGCATCAGACCCTCAGTAACCGAAGGCTCCTTGCAGTGGCCGCACTGCAGCATGGTCTGTGAATAAGAAAAGGCAGGGTGGGGCTCCGGGAACAAAACGGATTTAAAAATAGCACATCAGTTGGTCATGGGTGTTACAGATGGGAGAATGAAAGAGAAGCTCCTCGTGTTTCAGGAGTTCCCGGCAGTTTAAACCTCTGGCAGCATAACAGCGTTCTAGTCCGGCCAGCTTTCACTATGAGCTTCAACAAAAAGGAAAGTTTTTAAGCTTTTCTTAAATGTTGGGTATGTAAGGGTGTGGCATGAACACATTTGACTGATTGGGATGTCTCCAACAGATATACACTACAGTTCAACAGTTTTAGAACACACATTTTTACATTTTTTTATTGAAATATAATCAGTTTAATTCCAATGAATACCTCATACATTTATTAGACCCCTGTATATATTTTACTGTATATATGACAGGAGAGTGTGTATTAATACTGTCCCATGTTTCAAAAATGCTCAATCCACAGAGAAACATACACAGCCTGTATTCAGAAACTGTGCCTTAAAACGAGCAGTCATGACTTCGGTGAAGTTGTGATGTCACTACTGTACAGTCACCACCAACACCCCTATAGCCGTTTAAAGAGGAGGAGGAAAAGAAGTGTAAAACTATACTGAGATGATCTTTGGTACTTAAAATCATGTTAGGGATGTCAGTCACTCAGTCATTTTCTATACCTGCTTATTCCTCATTAGGGTCGCAGGGGTCTGCTGGAGCCTATCCCAGCACGTTACGGCGAGAGGCAGGGATACACCCCAGATGGTCGCCAGCCAATCGTGGGGCACACACACCATTCACTCACACACTCACACCTAGGGGCAATTTAGAGTCGCCAATTAACCTGAGCATGTTTTTGGACTGTGGGAGGAAGCCGGAGTACCCGGTGAAAACCCACGCAGACACGGGGAGAACATGCAAACTCCACACAGAAAGGTCCCAGACCCAGGACCAAGGAGGTCTTGAACCTGTGACTTTCTTTCTGTGAGGCAACAGCGCTAACCCCTGCGCCACCATGTCGCCTGTTAGGGATGTCAAAATTCTAAATAAAAAACAGGAAAGTGTAGAATATGAGACATTTAAATGGTACAAAAATAAGCAGTTAACTATCCGGCCCAAAAAAGAGAGATATCAATTTTCAGGAATCAAGTAATAGTTAACAACTTACAGCTTTTCTGCAGTAATGGACTTAAATAAAGTGTGGAAAGTTGATCCAAACATTTCCTACAAGTCTGGGGCTTTTCTAGGTCTAGAGCTCTAGAGCTAAGCAGAACCCCATGATCTAGACCTAGTTAGTCAGGAGTTGATCCTACAGCAACATAATCCACATCAGACCTCTGGGCTGTCAGATCAGCATCTGTCAGATGACACATTAAACTATGACAATGTGAATAAAAACTGAAAAATCGAGGTGTATATGTAAACCAGGGATGGGTGTCATTCTGGAGGGTTGGGTTTCATTTTTGTTCCAACCAAACAGTTACTGATTCTATTATCTATCATTCTATTCTATAGCATTGAACGCTGGATCCTATGTTAACATATATTTACCTGGAAACCTGCCATAAATTCTCAGACTGGACTGGTTCCAACACTTTGCACTGAGGGACACGGTTAATTTGTATTAATATTATATAGATGTATTAGAATTTGATAATATATATGTTTTGTTGCTTTTATCATGGATTGCACAGATTTTTTGAAGAGTGGGGGGCAAAAAGAAAAAAAGGCACATTCTACATTATTATAATTTAAGTTAAGTTAGTCTAGCTGGACTAGAATCAGTGGTCAGAATTGTGTAGATTTAACATGTGGAAATTGATGAGCGCACAGAGACGTCTGATAATCCAAACTTTTTCTGCGAGATGCAGTTTTAGCTGAAATGTGTGGAGCAACATAAAAGTAAGTTCTTGGTCCCATTGGAATCCGGGGTATGTGTGTTTTCACCACCCAAGAGGGCGCTTTAGTGCACATTTAGACATGTAAAAGGGGCACTTGAGGCCGCATTTTTTAATAATTAGGGCACTGAGGGCGGCGACCGCTGCCTTTGCCCCCTGTTCAGATCTATGGCTTTTATCAAAGTGTACAGAGACGGTGTGATGTGCACTTTAAATGAATGAAGCTGAAGTTGACTAAGAAGGAAAAATCACCCAATTCTGCATATTCTTAATTTCTTCTTTAGGAGAGGTAATAAACCAGCTTTGTGGATCTCTGTATCAGGATCAGGTATATGAGGCCTTCAACTCTGCTGTCAGCCGACATTAAACTGCACCTTTATACTTTTTAGCTAAATATCGTCACTTCCATTAGTGTTAATATGTGTCTTTTTATGGCGAATGGCTTTTTACTGTGATATTTTTGAAAGCTGCTTTTCTGCCTAACTGCTCCCATTTTTTTTTTTTTTATTTTAAATTCTGGACATCAAGTCCCCTTATAAGTTAATGCTTTGATTAAATGAGCCCATGTTGCGGGCTCAATGGCTGCGCACATTAACAGGCTCATCCCTGAAAATATCTCCTCCTATGGATGGACGGCCAGCAGGAATGACAGAGGCAGAAAAATGAAGCGAGGAAAAGACTGGCTAGGCAAAAGCTGGAGGCAGACGGATGGAACGGAAGGAAGAGGTGCGAGGAAAAAAACCCAACGAAAAGGGTGACGAGCGAGGGGAGAGACAGAGATGGAGTGAGGAAAGAAAATTAAGAAATACGGAGTTGATGAGTGAAGAAATGATGAATGGGACTGAGAGAGTGACCGATGGGCCGGCTCCATCAGTGAGTTGGGTGGCAGAGAAATGGAAAAAAAATAGGTGGAAGACACAAAGTCAAAGATGATGACAATTATGATGATGAAACACACACACAGTATGGACAGTGGCTGAAGTCATGCTGTTAAATGGATTTCACATCAAAACCAAAGCATGTGTAATAATAGGAATAATTAGCAGTAAAATCCCTTGCCCTCATGTTACGAGGGCACAAACAAGAGTCATTTAATAGAGCAAATACAGTAAACTACAGTCACTTCAGCAACCGTGTGTGTGTGTGTATGTGTGTGTGTGTGTGTGTTTAACCCAGGAAGAAAAAGGCCTTTTGCACAGCAGACATTTAATGTATGTCCTCTGTTAATAACATGCAATCCAGATGTTCAGATTTGTATTTTAAACACTGACAGCAGCACTTGGGAGCAGCTTGTGATCTCGATCTTTATATATTTTGACTTCAAATCCTCACAGATGAAAATATTGTGTTTTTGGTACAATTAGTCCAATGTTGAGTAGAAATAGCTTATTCCACTGGCAGATCATTTAGCTTATTCCAATTTGAATTTCAATTTCAGCCAATTCATTTTTTTTTTAAAGAAAATGTTACCCTTGTTTTTCTTAAAACAAGACCAAAGTATTATTATTATTATTATTATTATTAATAAACTTTATTGATCCCACATCTGGGAAATGTGTGTGTTACAGAGAAGCGAAGAAGAAGAGTAAGAAAATAACTGTTTTTTTTAAAATACAAAAATATCTAGAAGCAGAATACACATTTTATTTAGAGTATAAAAGTACCAATTGAATTGACCCAAATTAGGAAAAAAAAAACTTGAAATAAGCTAATTATTTGCCAGTGGAATAATATATTTCTATTCAATATTTAACTAATTGTACCAAAAACAAGATATAATGAATTAGCCTTAATCTGCCAATATACTGGAAAGTGGAATAGTCCAATAAAGAAATCAATAGTTTTAACTCCTCATCCGTCCTATTATGTAGCCACTAGTGACATAACCGCCTGGCATTTGATAACGCACCTCTTTATTATACAAGATCCATCCATCCATCCATCCATCCATCCACCCACACACACATAGGCCTGCGCACACACACACCCACACAGCCATAATGGAGCAATTATCCTCTCCAGCTCCGATCTGCTCCTCTGATTGTAATTTGCATTTATTATTAGCCTTCAGCCTGCCAGGGGCTGTGAGGCGTGAGGATGGATCGCCGTACACCACATCACGCTGACAGACCTGCACAGATGCTTCATAAACACGTGTGCCCGAGGACACAGCGACACGAGCGTCAACGTGCCACATATACATACGAACGTATGGCAAAAAAAAAAAAAACACAAAACGCACCCCCCCGCATGCGTTGCACCACAGATGAAGACAACGTGATGCTGCTTCATTTTTGTTCATGCTGATCCCTTTTAATGATTCCAGGCTGGGAACAGTATGTTCAGCAGTGTTCCATCACAGAGTTACATGCTTCACATTAGGTATCGTGGTGTCCTGGAGGACTGTGATGTGTCTGCCTGTGATTTTTCCTGCTCTGTGCTCTCTCCCTCACTGTCAAGGTGGCCTCAGGGCTCATCATATGGAAATTTGTGGGAAGTCTCTCAAGGCACAGACAGTACACACTCAAACCCACCAGCAGACTAATAGATGTGCATGCTGGTCTCTCCCTGTTTCTGTCTCTCTCTCTCTCACACACACACACACACACACACACACACACGGTCGCACACATGCACACAAAGAGAATATGCGGAGGATCACTGAAGTGTGAAATGATTCTGTTATCATGTCGGTCTGTGTGGAATATATTTCCCCATGAACCTTCTATGGCAGGTGGGCCTGAGTGTGCCTGATGGATTTTTGTGTGTGTGTGTGTGTGTGTGTCTGTGTTTATTTTTGTGTCTCTCTCCGTCTGTTGTTCGACAGGGAGGAAGGGGCTATCCATTAAAACAAGGTGACAGCGTCAGAGCAGCTTCCGTAGCTCACGTCTCACCTTAGCGTTTGGCATTTGACATCGAGACTCATTTTTCTGAAAATCACATCGTATAGAAGCGTATTGGTTTTACTAACTAACCGATCCTCTTTCTAAACAGTGGTTCTCTCCTGTCAATCATGTGCTAATTTTGTCTATGTGGGAAGCCTGAGTCTCCGGCCTGTCAGTCTGACCGTTTGTATCTTCCTGAGATAATAAAACAGCTGTGAAACAAAACAGCCCCGGACCTATTAACTACACACACTCACCCAAACACAAACACACACACAAATTCAAGACAAAGGGCAGCTCTTTCGATGTATGCGCAGCTAATGTAGCAGTTACAGCTACTTATTGGATGAAATATGACCGGTGTGAAGGGTGGACAGACACAGCAGAGTGTTACAGGAGACTTGAAATTATCACATTTCTGGGCTTAGGAAATGTAAAAATGTAGGTCAATAGAGTTGAATTGTGTTTCTTCTATTTCTTTTTATAACCTATATAGGGACTGTGTGTTTGTTGCTTATGAGAACACGTGTGATTGTTACTTAAAAAAAATTGTGTGTTTGTGAGAGTGAGTAACATGTATGTAAGTAGTAGTAAGTAGTTTTATCTGTGTATTTGTATTATTGAATATACTTTATTAAGGGAATTTACCCTTGTTCTCTGACCTTCCCTTTGCATCCTTGTTTTTTATGTGCTGAATATATTAAAATCAAATCAAATCAATGATAAATGAGCTCATTAAATGTGCACAACCTTTAGGCCTATAGTAAGCAGAAACAAATTATCTCTGTATTTATTTATTTATTACAAATAAAAAACATCAACGTGAAATATTATAAAATTATTAAATTCACCAGATATCATGGGCTCCTCCCTTTGTGCTTTCTAAAAGATCAAACTTTAAACTCAAACCTTCTTATAGGTTGGAGCAGCGATATTTCCGAGGGTACTCGAAGGCAGCATTAGATCACCATTGCCCAGTTGTTATAGTAACTAATGTTTACCTCCCTGTTGCGTGGCAACCGTCGTCCTTACTTATAGACTAGTTATGCTAACTTCAACATAACATTATTGCAACCCTCACGGTTTTAGTATTTAAAAAATAAATAAATAAAAGTACATAAAGTTGCCTTTAGTACGTTTTCATCCATGAGCAGGTGAGTCACGTGCAATGTTTAACCTACTGGCTTAGTTAAAGGGCATGTTGTGTCATTTTATAACAGCTGTAAAATGACTTTTATGTGAGGGAGTCGGATTAAAGAGTGTACGTTTGTGACGCTAACAGCGCCCTCAACAAACCACACCAGCAACAAACACAACTAACATGGGTAACAGGTATGAGCTAGCTAGCCAGCTAATTAAAGGTTAACTTCACACGCACGTGCGCACACACGCGCACACAGCTAGAACAATAGTATTTCCTCAACAAAAGAGCAGAACACAGGCACCAGAGTGATAGCAGGAGATATCTTAGCCCTCTTTGTTTACCCAGGATGGTAATTAGTCCAGAAGTATATCCAACATTTCACAATTTAGCAGTCTGCAGGGTCGGTGTGTGTGTGTGTGTGTGTGTGTGTATTTGTTCTGCATGTTTGTTTTGTTTCTTCTCTGTGTTTGTTTCTTCCATGTGTGCGTTTGGCTGGAATTCAGTGTGTTGTTTCTTGATGTCCTGGTGGAAGAAATCACCACCTGACATGTCTTGTCTTGTAATAAAAAGAATTTTATTACAAAAAGAACAGTGTCAAAAAAAATCAGCAGAATCTGAGAGCATCAATGAGGGACAAACTGCAGATCTCTCTGTCCGACCAAACCAAACCCTCTTATATATGTTTTATTACCCAAAGATCACGCCTGTGTCCAGCTGAATAGTTATGAGATTACCTAGATATGTACAGAAAAATGACTTTGAACTTCCATATTTCACATAACATCACATCTCACAAGATCTATATCTCACATGCCATCACTTCTTACAAGACAGGAGTAGACAATAAGACAAGTTTGTGTTATTACGAGAAGTATAAAGTGGAAAACACAGGACCTGCAATAATTTCATGTTATTGCAACCGCGTGTGTGAGCTGTAACTCACGTAAAATCCACAGTGAGGTTATTCAATAGAAGGGTTACCCTAACTTCTGAAAGTTACACATATCCCCTTTAACAATTAAGGCTCACAGGTTATATAAGTTGAGCTGACGTACCAGGAAGTATAAAATAGTGAGGAAATAATTTATATAAAGGTCCTTATGAAAAGCATAATATGTAATAAGGCCCTTATAGGAGCCTTGATAACATTATTATGCATCAATAAGACTGTATAATCAGTGGTACAACTATAAGTGTTAATAATAACATTATAAACCCATATGTTTTCTTATAAGAAACAATATATCAATATAAGAAACTAGTTCACAGTTAGTAACAAGCTGAACAATGCTTTATTAAAATTAGTTAATACTTAATTGTAACTTACCTGTAAATAAATCTGTTATGTATGTAGTAATAAAGTATGTTTAAATCCTAAAGAAGCAATACAAAATGCTTAGTAAATGTTCTAAAATGCTACAGTAATTAATTTTATTAAACTCAATTATTGTGATTGTATTATGCTTTTATGTTATTTATTTTTTATAACATTTATAAAAAGTCTTTAATCGTTTTATTAATGTTCTTAAGCAGTATAACAGTATATAACAGTAGCTAACAGTAGCTTTGATTACAATGCTATGATTAATAGCATTGTAATATATATATATATAATAATATATATAATATAATATATATATGTATATATATATATATATATATATATATATATATATATATATATATATATATATATATATATATATATATATATATATATAAGATCTGTAAAATATATTACTGTACCATGACTGTTAAGCACATCTAAAATACTCCAATTCTTAATAGATAGCTACATTACAACAGACCTTGAGTCTTAAATGAAAATGAACTGTATTTGCATAATCTTAAAATAGTTTTAATGAGGATATTGTATAACTGTCACATCAGTTCTCCAAATCCCTATTGAGACATTATAGGATGATAAGGTCACTATAACCTCAGTATAGCTAAATTAGGGATTTAATCATGCTGCTTAATTCAGTTGCAATGACAAAGCTTTAAATACTTTCTCTGCTGCGATTTTAATGTCCAGGTCAGAGTGTTTGGGGAAGTCTGCTGCCAGTTCACAGAAACAGGTAGGAGCTGAATGAAATTCAGTAAAATGTGTGTTTTTTTATATTAATTGTTACCCAGTGCAGCTGGATACGTGCTGTATTTTGTGGGTCACACATCATCCACCATTCTGCCATTGCTGCTGTACATGTCTCAATAATCTCTGTATGAGTATTCTAATTAAAATGTTGTTTTGGATGTAGTTGGCAGTAGAAGTCACCTCTGGCCATGCTGAGACCCAGAAACCCATCGGTAAGAGAATTAATTCAGACTTCATCTTCAAAAACATTATTTTTCAGTTTGTAGGACTAAAGTTAGAAAGTATTTCACCTGAGTTGTTTCTGTGATTCTGCTGGTCATTAGTGTCTCATTCAAGCTGATATTCTCATTATGTGCTCGACACAGCAAGGAAAAACAAAGTCATTGACTTTCAACTGTCAGTTTGAAAGCTTCTGTCATTTTGGGATAGAAGGAAAATGTCTGGTAAATAAATATTGGCCTGGATTGATAATAAAATAAACTTAATTTGCATAATTCAATTTAAAATGTCTCTTGCCAGGAGAGTCAAAGGCCTGGAAGGAGACTGAGGGAAAAAAACTAATCTCACCAGCACCATTTCACATCATATTCAATAATTGTAATAATAGAAAACAACCTCACCATCATTTTATTATTTTTTTCATACAAAATATTAGACACTGCTCATTTGCACAAGATGATAACTTTTGGTTACAACATATTATTTTGAGTGCAGCGGTTCAAAGTGTTTACAGATATCACCACTTTAATTGTAACATAATCCATAGATTATTATGAATTGATGATTCAAAAATACCTAAATATGTTATTTTTATAGTTGCATTGGCAGGTTACCCTGCATTATCCCTGCAAAAATCAGGAGTATTGGGCTCCGTCTTTTTACACTGGGGCTTTGTACTCTTGCCTCATCCTCATGGACGGCCTTTATTGATTATTGATCAGTCCCGCCAACTGTGACTAGAAGTGCTTTCTGTTCATGACTTCCTTTTCCGGGATCTGCACAGTTCCTGCAGTAACGCTTAAATTGACCGATTCCAAGGATGTTGCCAAAAAATGTACAAATAGCAGCATTTGAACCTAATGTGGAGGTCATACTTTGATTAATAAGAGAGTTAAAAGATCAATTATCGATTATTATTATTCAAATATATAAAATCATAGAAATCACACTGGGGATCCTTACAGAACATGAATATATTCTGAAATATATTTAAAAAGGAGATTATAAAGGATCCAATTAAATAATCACAGCTCAAATCCAAATTAATTATCAAAATAGGTGTTAGTTGCAGCCCTGCTACTGATATTATATCAAACTGTTTTCTTATTGTATTGATGATGTGAATATTGACGATTTATAGACACTGTACCAATAACAATGTGTTTTACAGCAAAAAACTTAATTTAGTGTTGTAGCTAATGATTTCTCATGCAATATATGCATAAAACTCAATGCTTTTAACAGGTAAAGGACACATATTTCTGGAAGTACTGCAGTGGGGTTTGTAGTTTACAGTTGGAGACAGTTATAAAATAAGTGAAAGTTGTTTAAGGGTTTAAACTCTTTTGTAATGTATGTTTTTTCAACGGGTGTCATTCCTTCGGTCCAATAAACGCACATTGAAGCCCAGTGTTGCCTTTTTTCGCCATTGAAACAAACCCCTCAAAATCCTGTGCATTATATTTTTTTTTATATATATTATTAAACAAATATTCTAATAATATTACAATTATTGTTCTATCACTTGCAGAGGGGTTAGCGCTGTTGCCTCACAGCAAGAAGGTCGCAGGTTCAAGACCTCCTTGGTCCTGGGTCTGGGACCTTTCTGTGAGTTTGCATGTTCTCCCCGTGTCTGTGTGGGTTTTCACCGGGTACTCCGGCTTCCTCCCACAGTCCAAAAACATGCTGAGGTTAATTGGAGACTCTAAATTGCCCGTACGTGTGAGTGTGTGAGTGAATGGTGTGTGTGCCCCACGATTGGCTGGCGACCATCTGGGGTGTATCCCTGCCTCTCGCTGTAATGCGCTGGGATTGGCTCCAGCAGACCCCTGTGACCCTAATGAGGAATAAGCAGGTATAGAAAATAACTGAGTGACTGTTCTATCACTTAACATAGTTGTGGTAATTTGATTTCTACTATCTGTATGACCTCATTCACGGTGCCAGCTGGTGCTGCGTACTACATAGTTTCCTGTCTTTGATGATAACTGGCTACTGTACTGTCCCGTGCTGTGTTAGAGGTCAGGACAGATTGTTTTTGTGCCTTAAGGAATGGAATGGATAAGGAATGGAATGGAAAGTTTCTCACAAGTTAATGTTGAAGGAAAGGCTTTGTATACATGTGAATATTGTGGAAAGACATACATGAAGAATGCGACAAAAATGCAGTAGCAAATGCAGTAGTAAAGTGCCAAAAACGTCCTCAAGGCTGGAAGCGTTCAGCAGTTCCACTCCAGGAGAAAGGAATCTGCTATATTAGAGTCAGAAAAATATACATATTTCCAAAATTTCGCCTCTTAACTTCCGCCCCTTCCCAACACTGTTATGTTTGCAGCATTTTATCACTGGAACAGTTTAATCCATGCAATTGTTTCAAAACTTAATTAATTCTTTGTGCGTTTGGTTTGTTTTAGAGTGTGCACCAAAGGAATTCATCAACACAACACCAAGGTTTGTACTCAGGAGTTCACATCGTAGGCGATGGTACGAAGAAAAACATCCCGTGTCGATGTTTTAAGTCTTAAATGTGATTTCAGGTCTGAAGAACGGGTACAGTTGCCTGCCGTGCCTGGTGAAGAGCTGAAAATGAAAAACTTGAGGGGAGCACATACCGCAGACTCAGCAGTAACAGGTAGCTCGGTAAAAGAACAAACTCAGAATGCATGTAGACCGAAAGAAACTATAGTGGATATTTCCATTTAAGTTTCTAGTTCTCCTTAATAGAGGTGTCAGTGGAAAATCATTTGACACGCTGTGTTCACGATGACTTCATCGAACGCACTTTACAAATACACAGTATTACATGTAATAGTACACACTCACACTATATATATATATATATATATATATATATATATATATATATATATAGGAAGACACATGAGCACACATGTAATATAACTAATTATCATGAATATTATTAGATTATAGATTATGACCTTAGTTGCTCAAACAGAACTCATATAAAAGATATAATTATCTAACATACAACGAAGCAGCTTTGAGCCATGATGCTAAGATCTCAGCAAACATACAGATGTCTCATGAGGATGTAGCAGTTTCAAGATGGAGTTAACTTTATTCATGTGTGTTCTGTTTAACTTACCCTTTATGTGCTCATGAGTCCATCTGCAAATGATTGTGAATTCCACCAGCAGGAAGACAAGTTTTAAATACTTTGCTTCTTTGAACAAGGAATTGCCATCACAAAACTTTGTGAAGTGAGTTTGATTGACAGTACTGATGATGATGATGATGATGATGATGATGATGGCATTCAGGAGAAATGGCACATGCTCCTCCACCGACTGAGCCCCCCCACAGAGAGCCAAAGGAGGAGGAAGAACAGACTGAAGAAGATGATGATAGCGATGAAGACATGAAGGCTCCAGCAGAGCTGATAATTAGGGTAAAGTGACTGATCCTCATCAATAAGCCCAAATCAATGTTCTGTTTTAGATCCATTACGGTATTTCTCTTTAACCTATTTAAGCTTAGATTTTTTTCAAAGATGTCATGCATATAAGTATATAAGTAGAGTCAGTAACAATCATATTATGTACCTATTTTTTCCATTTTGTACTCTTTTCTTTGCAGAAAATATCATTTTAATGGTTATTATAGTTGTCATTTGCACAAATCAAATACCCATGTACAAAATTATTTTGGGGGATTATTCTAGAGATTTGAATGATTAAACAGATACATACATGCCAGGGTTGAAAATGCTAATAATCTGAATAAAATCCTGTCTTTTTGGGAGGGTTTGTTCATGTTCTCAGGAGGAAGGAGCAGGAAGTTGACGACATCATATGAGAGAAAGTACCTGGAAACTTACATCTTTTGCTTAAAACTTTTTGTCTATGATGTCATTAGAAAAGACAAAAAATCTGTATGAGTAAGATTAAAACTTGTTATTTTATGTATAAAATGACAGTCATAGACTTAAAAGCTCGTAGGTTTAAATGGGTTACAGCCCCCCTTCCTACTGAAATGTCCGCTTGTGATTGTGATTAGCCTAGCGCTGTCAGAAATGTCAGAGAACTGGAGTTGGTTTACACACAAGCAATTTTTTTGTTTTTTTTTCATAATAGGGCCTCAATAAGTCAAAGTTTTACTTTTAGTCATCTTGAATAAACTAGTTGATTGGGAGGAATTGACGCTCAAGTGAGGATGTACGGTTTCAGTTCCTCGGAGCCGTGATGGACAGAGACCTCCAGCTGGCCAGCAGACTATGTCAGATGAGTACGTATTCTGCATCCATCAACCGTGTGTCTGTCAATCCACGAATCAGCCGCTAGCGAAGTGAGCCAATGATGTCTCTTCTCTCCTCGTTTCAGTTCTTATTTACGAACCGGAGAATCCCGAAGCGGCCGAGTTCCTCCCGCTGATCCAGAAGAAGCTGCTGGAAGGTGGGAGTCGTCTACACACACATAAACAAACACACACGCACACACTGGAAGTTGTGCTGGAAGTTCCCAAACACACTTGTGTCATTCCCTGTTCCATTAGAGCAAGAGACGGAGCAAAGCAATAATGATGAGGATGATAGCGATGGTGACGCTGATGACTCTGAAAGTAACGAGGAATCGTCTCCGAGCTCAAGCTGCTCATCTTCCTCCTCCTCCTCACCGTCGGATGATGATAATGAGGAGGATGAGGATGTTGACGATGAAGAAAATCAAGTGAATAGATACAAGCTGTGTCCTCCTTCTCATATGTCCCCTTAAATCTATTTCATCACGAGAACAGGGCCTCTGTAACAACATGTTAGGATTACTTTCCGAAAAGGTAATTTGCACAGCAGCGGCCTTCATGCTCGGTGTAGATAATTATGTTTGTCTTTTCATATTTCACCTCCAAATAAAATATTAATTGTGAACAAAGATGATGCTCCTGATTCCTGCAAAACAGAAACAGCTTTCATCAAGATATAAAACTGCACCTATAGAAGAAACCTTGTTATAGACTCAGTACAATACAAAATGATGCACCAATTACAAGTACATCTATCAGTTGACAAACACTACACATACTAAACAGCTCCTGTTTGTTGAAGATGCATTTGATGTAAACTGTTCCTCCATGATAATAATCTGCAAAGGGAGTGAAGGAGCTGCTGACAGATGCAGGAAATTACTATTGTAATAGGTGTTGTTCTTATGAATTATTGTTGCAAAACACTCTCTGACAATAACTATTGCATCATTGGTGGGGGAAAAAAACATGTTTTTCTATATATTTTTTTATATAAGTTGCAGTTTGAGTTTACTGGGCTAGACTAGAGCTGCAAAGATTAGCTGTTTTTTGCGGTTTAATGGATTGACAGAAACTTGAACTGCAGCCATTTAGTGATGGTGAAGCGCTTAAGGTATTTTTTTCGGAACAAAAATAGTTCTAGCTCCTCCGATGTGAGGATTTGCAGCTTTACTCTGTTTTATTTCACTCTGAACAGATTAGCTCTAGGTTTCGGGCGGTTGGTCACACACAAAAGAAAAAAACAATTTGAAGATGTAACCTTATACTAGAGGACATAATGATGGGCATTTTATTTTATTTTTTACGATAGTCTGTCAATTTGTAGATAATTCACTCAAGGAAATAACTGCCAGAGGACATTGTTGGGAATTATTATTTTTTTAGCAT
The DNA here is from genome assembly GCA_030544235.1 of Lepturacanthus savala. Classification (NCBI taxonomy): domain Eukaryota; kingdom Metazoa; phylum Chordata; class Actinopteri; order Scombriformes; family Trichiuridae; genus Lepturacanthus; species Lepturacanthus savala. The sequence continues at coordinate 20,043,541 of CM060461.1, forward strand.
TGTCTGACAATTTGTAGATAACACACTGAAGGAAATAAGTGCCTACTCCCTATACTCTTAATGACAATGAGAGAAGAGGAATAGTAAGAATGTGGCAAGCATGAGGATTATAATATGCTGTACTTCTGCTCTGTACACTGGATCAGACCTTTGGTGACCACACACACACACACACACATTGGGAGTTGTGCTGGAAGTTCCCAAACACATTTCCTGTTCCATTAGAGATGCAGCATAGTAACTATGATGGTGTAATCTGCAACGTTGGTTTGTGGGAAATTACTATTGCAAAAGGCATTGTTATAAGTTACTGCAAAACGGTTGTTGGAATGAATCCTAACTACTGTGACATGATTAGTCAATCTCTTTTGGGTGTGGTCAATTATCTGAAACTGCTGACATTTGGTGATGGTTGAGCAATTACGGTATTTTTCACCGGCTTTTTTTTTTTTACTATTGTCTGACAATTTGTGGATAATACGCTCAAGGAAATAACTGCCAGAGTACTCTAATTATGACAATGAGAGGAGAGGAATAATAAGAATGTGGCACTTTTCCTCTGTATGTGTACACACACACAGGTACAACTAATCCATCCTGGTGGAATGCCATCAGCAAGTACGATATTTTGAGTTTATTATCACATTGCAGGTCTTATCTTTATGAGTCCCCCTCGAACGTGTGACTTCCAAGGAGAGAAAATGTGAGCACTCCATCTGATAAAGGCTGTAATAATTTGCAGTGGCTAAATGAACATAATAGGCTGGTCTGTGCTCATTCAGTGGACCAGGACACAGGAGTACGGACACCGAGACGACGCCAGCCAGGTTGTGTTCACTCTGATGTCCCCGTGTCATTGTCTATGTCAAGGTTATTAAAAAACAAACAAAAATGTTGCAGGTCACATGCAAAATTAAAAAAAAAAGGTCACAAAGGTTGGATTGCTGGATCACGAATCATGTGGTGTTTTTTTTTCATATGAGACAGGTTTTAACAGGACTAATAGACAATGAAGCAACGAAAAGCACCTTCCAGAGCTTCCACAGGTCCATTCAGACAGAATCAATCAATACAAGGTGTGACCTCAAGATAAAGACATGCTAAATATACTGGATGTGTATCTGCTTGTTACTAAAAAAACAAAAAAACATGAACTGACGTGTGTTTTTCTTCCCAAGGTCAATTTGTATGTAACCCACTCAGAGCACATTCAAGCACCCGCACCTGGAGACACACACACACACACACACTCAGAGAGAGAGACGCACAGAGGGGTGGGTATACGTCACTGGTGTTTTTCCTTCTGGTTTTTGGGCTTCTTAAAGTGGATTGTTGCTGTCAGTCGCGCTCAGGGAAGCTTCAGTCGTCACGGGGAGGCTGTGACTCATGCTTGCGTGAAGAGACCAATGGGCAGCCGAAGCCTGAGATATAAATAACGCATAAAAATCATTCTTGAGGGAGAAAAGGGTCACTTGCGCGCCGCTGGATTGGATTTTATTAGCGCGCCCTGTTGGTATTCCCGCCGTCGTCGTCACTGGACTGTGTGTTTTTTTCTTTCTTTCTTTTTTTGTCCTGCCTTTGGGTTGTAATTTCAACATCTAGTTATAGTTTCTCTGGACGCGACAACCTGTGCGCCCGCGAGTCGGTAAGATGCCTCCTCCTCTCGTTTCATTTCCACTGCGCCCCTGATGTCGTGCGTAAATGTAGAAAAGGCTTCATATCACTCCCAGTCAAAATATTGTTTTATTCATAAATAATAACGTAAGTTAAATATTAGTTTGGGGTACAACAAAAAAAGGATGTGGAGAATAAAATCTGTTCCAATTCGCAGTGTCGTTTGAAAAGTAATTAGCCGCAGATGAGTGACAGAACGAATTCATTAGTTGTCCGGGTCTGTTTCTTCTACGGTGATGACATTGAGTGATGATGGATGTGGGATGCGCTTTGTTCGAAGCTCAACTTAATTGAAACGTCGATTGCTGAGTCAATAAGTAAATGACGTAGGTTATTTATGCGCACATGGCAGTTGCATATTATCAATATTTGTTTAATAAATTTGTCTGGTTTCAAATGTTAAGGTGGTTTTATCAGGTGATTTTTTCCCTGGCATCCATTCATTTAATCCCCTCTTATCTCAATCCTAATTGTGGCTGAGCCGTGATTTGTGTGATTGTTTTGTATATCAGCTGTCCCTATGAGAGAGCTGTAATCACAGCTCCTACGTTTGATCGGTCTGGTGCCGCTGATATCCGGAGAAAACGATCATTTTTACTCCTATGGAGCAGAAATCCATTTCATATGCCTCTGATAACAACTTTATATAGATATATGTATCCACGTATCAGCCCTTAACACCGGGCTCTGTGTTCTGGGTGTCAGACACGAGCCATCCTTAATGGCTAATTGAGTATAAGAAATATTGCGAACCATTTCCAAAATGAATGTGCCCGGATATGCGTTATCTCAACAAACATTCATCCTGATGCGCGCTTTGTGCTTCCTGCGTAATTCGCTCCAAATTTGCTCGCCTTGATCCATCGCCCACCCAGCTGCCCTTCTGGAATAAGAATTAATCCTTCCTGACGACGCACGGTGCAAAAACGTCGTTCAGATCGCGTCCAATTGTAAATAATCTGATTTCAAATATGCATATATATATTTAAAAAAATAATAATAATAAAAAAATGAGGTGACCTATAGTCTGCTTCTAACCGTGGACCTTTTTGTTTGCAGTATTGAATTTATTTCCCAGTTGAAGATCAGGATCAGATAACAAGAGGACTGATGGCGACGTCTGAACCGAAAACCGAAGACCAGGACCCCAACTCGGCCAATTTAAGACCTCCAACCACAAGTAGGTCCTCACACTCCTCCTCCTGCTAAAAACACCGTGTTCCTGTATCGATCCCCGAGGGTAAATTCTCGTTAAGTCTCTCCGGAGTGTGTTTACAGGGCAGCTCAGTGGAGCTGACAGGACTCGGTGCCTTGCTCAGAGACACTCCTGCAGTGCCATGTATTACCCCCACCCCCCATTCACCCCCACGCTCACACACACACACACACACCTCTCTGCCTCTGTCTGGCTCTCTTTCTCTCTCCCTCTCTCTCTCTCCCCTCCTTCTCTGTCTGATAAAAGCGAGTCTGGCCCGGGCCATTGCTGTGTGGGCTCCGTCGTTAATCATCCCGGTTAAAAACAGAGCCATCAGCTGCCTGTCGCTGTCTGGCGGACCAGCGGTGCGCACCGAGCGGCGGACCCGGCGTAATAATACTGTACCATAAGCCACTGATAAGATTTTACCGATTTTTTTTTATCTTTTAAGAATTAATGTGCATTTTTTTCCAAACGAAAATATATTCTTATTCTCCTTTCTCGCACCGGCGTTTTCATTGTCCTTTTTTATTAAATCGTAAAAGAAAAGAAAACGAAAAAAAAAACTTCGCCAACAGCTTAAGCACATTTTTTTTAATATCCTAACGATTTGTTTCTATTACAATTAATCTTATCTCTTCTTTCCCAGAATGTTAGGCCCTTCACGGTTGTTGGTTGTATAGATCAATTGCCGTTGGAGATTTTTTTGTTTGTTTTTTTTTAAGGTGGCTGAACCTAATGGATCATTTTAAGCCTTTTGCCGCGTGAATCAACGCCATTAAACGCGCACTTGAGCCGCCGTCTGGGACAATAATTAGTTGTTTTTTTTTTTTGTCTTCAGCCGAATATAAAAGGCCAAACAATAAAAGATCTTGCTACATATTTTCTATGTCTAGAATCAAATACAATATTTTAAATATGTGAAATTGTACCGCGGGCCAAAAAAAAAAAATAGAAAAGCTCATTAAAAAAAAAGATGTTTGTTTTGTCTGACTTGCTCGTATACTGATGCTGGATGTTGCCATTATCTCTCCGCCACGCTCCATCTCACGCCCGGCGGCTTGTGGTGTCTGTGCGTGCGTGAGTACGCGTGCGTGCGTGTGTGTGCCGTGGCCGTCAGCACCTCGAGCTCTGGGGAATGAAACATGCTTCAATAAACTGAAATACCTGTGCTTGTTTGGGAAAGTTCCCCCCATCAGGTGTGCGCCACCTCGCCTTGGCTTTGCATTTTATTCCCTATGGCTTCCACTTCCACTCCATCTCTGCTCGCGCATGCCCAAGCTCGTGTGTGTGTGTGTGTGTAAGAGAGAGAGAGAAAGAGGGGGGACGCTCTATACAATAAGTTTCTGCATCCAGCCTGCTGTAGACTCCCCGGCCACAGACATTACCAGCTCGCTCCAGTCATATACTGTGTTTCACTCAATTAATTCCTGCCCTCCTCCGTGAGCTCATTTCACGGGTGTTAATTCCAGTCCGCCCCTTGGCTGGGTGTGTGTGAGCCGGCGTGGATGCGCCGCGCGGGGCCTCTGTCGGTCTCCTATCGACTGAACTTAAATCGGAAATGTTCTAAAACTCATCCAGTCATGATCACTGGGGCTGTTGTCGTAGACTAAACGAGAAGGTGGATGAATTCTCCCTCAACGAAGGCAAAACTAACCAAGCTCAACAGTGCAGAAACTCATTGTTTAATATTGTGCTTTTCAACCTTTGTTTTTTTTGACGTCACAAAAGTCTGGCGACCCTAGACTTTAAAGGACAGACACTTTTTTTTATTTGTTCTATCTATCACTTTCTATGTATGTTGTTGTGGACGAGGGCAGAAATACCAGGATGGGATTAGTGATTTTTTAAAATTATCTTTAAAAAAAGAGATAGAGGCTAAATACAATATCTGGCCCCTGTTTTAACGCGTTTTAACGCGTTGAGTACTCAGCCTCCTTCACTAACACACACGCCCTCCCATCACACACGCATATCACGCATCCATACGTGTGCCCCACCAGCTTCTACCATCATCCGCCTCATGCATCCTCCGCCGTGGCCGCGGCCTGCTCTTCACCCACTCAAAACGCTCAATTCTGTTTTTTAAGCCTACGAATATGCGTGGATGCACGGATGCACACGGAAACTGGGGATGAAGATTTGTGGTAAGTTTTTTTGGATTTGGGCACATAGATACACGTCACTCCCACGATTCTTATTTTCCTGCCATTTAAGACGTTTTTTTTGGGGGGGGGGGATAATATTCCTGAAACCAGATTCCTGTTGGGGTTGTGGTGCGCAGTTTTTGCCTGTTTTCCATTAAAAGTGTCGCCTTTTTTCCTTCACATTTCGAGGCCTTGTGGAATAGGCTGTTAGCGCAGGGCCATCCACGACTGTCACAGCGCGTTTCCATCTTCTAAAGGTCAGCGGGCATTAGCCTGTAGGTCTGATGACGAGAGCCCCCCCTGACCGCCTGAACCCCCCGCGTCTTTTTCCATTTCTCCAACTGGAGAGAAAATCGTCGAGACAGGCCTGGAGACGAGGTTTATATATAGCACGGAGTGTCTCGTGAATGGGGCATTTTCCGTTTCTCGACGGTAATTCCTGTCATTATCTGGAGTGGAGAAACGCGGATGTGACGCTGCGGAGAAGGCGTGTTTATTTCTCCCTCGTCTGAGGAATTCTTTCTCCCTGTGGCGCAAAGAGCTTGTGCGTAACATTTGCCTTGCAGCCGCGCGGGGGGATAAATGAATGGATGCAGTCCATTCAAACCGGATGACATGGGACTGTTTGTTATAGCAAAAAATCAATTAAGACCAAAGGATCGAATGGGTTTGATATATCCTGTGAATGAGAAATTGATCAGCGGATTTATATTGGTCTAAATGACATTTTAATGCGCTGCAGAAGTTAGAGGCTCCTCAAGTATTGATTTAGAATATGTCATTTGGGATTTAATGAGCGTCATTTTTTTCCCCATTGAAAAAATACGAGATATCATAATTTATGTGCTTTTATATAACAAGGCTGTGTGACTTTTCCGCCTTTCGCAATTAGGCGCAAATGATTTGCGCGCAATTAGGCCCAGACATTAGGCTATGGGCCTGTGTGCAGAAAACTGATCAATCAGGCTTATATAGTGGAGAAGTGCTGTTTTTTTTTTTTGGGAGGGGGGGGGGTGGTCCTGTGCATCCTTTATTAACCCTCTTTACAGGGGTGTGTGTGTGTATTTATTAGCTGCAGGCTATAGGTCATCACCACCAGGGTGTCAGGAGGACAGGAAGGACAGGACAGGAAGGACTGGGTGCTTCCTGACCCGGGGTGTGGTTGTGATGTCACGTGGTTTGGGGGGGCACGCACACACACACGCGCGCACACACACACACACACACACGGTGGTCCCTCTTCCTCGCTTGTGTGTATAGGGCCTATAAAGGCTTGGCCTCGGTATTCGTGATGAAAGAATTCAGCGCCCCTAACCCTAACCCTCTAAAATCAGTTGCGATTATAGAGAGATATCTTATTTTGAAATGCTGCTTTATTACTCATAACTACACAGACGCTGATTAGTATTTGGATGTTTATTTGTCATCTCTTTCTTATTTTATTATTATTATTTTAATAATTTTTTGTTGTTTTAATCCGTTCTTTGGTTGTGTGTGCGGGGGATGGAGGTGTTTGGTGATAACTGCTGCCCTGCGCCGTGTAACACTGTAGGGTTCCTGCAGAAGAACAACAGTCTGGATGAGAAGGGGCGGCTGGCGGGTCAGAAGAACCTGCTGTCCTGCGAAAACAGCGACAGGGACGCGCGCTTCCGCCGCACCGAGACCGACTTCTCCAACCTGTTCGCCAGAGGTGAGGACCGCTCAAGCGCTATATTTCTTCTTTTTTTTTTTTTTCCACGGCAGCCATATTGACGCGAACCAGCAGGTAAACACAGGTGTTACCAACGACACTAATTAAGATTCCATTAAGGCCTAACGGAGTCAGGTGCTGCTATGGCGCGTGCTCAGCTACACTAAATGGAGCCTTAATGAGTATCATTAGTAACACCTGTGTACTAATTCATGTAAAAAAAATGGCGTGGAAAAAGGTCTATTACTTTCACAAGCCTTAATAGAGCTGGACGGCCACTTTAGGTCATTACGTACTATTAATTATACATAAAAATATATTTTAATTTAATTAATTAATATTGATATTTAAAAAAAAAGGGTAAACGACGTGTATTTTCGATTCATTTATTGCTAATTCTTTACTTTTACGTGTTTTAGCTTGATAAAATACTCGTGTAAAACAACGTTAGCCTCTAAAAAAGTCATTTTTTAGCACGTCAACTAAAGTGAGTTAATGTGCTGTTAGCTTTTTGCTACATTAGCTAGTTTTGCTAAAAGAAACGAAGCTTACCGTTATTTCCATTAGCGGTTCTCGGGTGTTAGCCTTCGCTAGGAGAAGGTCCAATTATCCATATCCGTGGATGTTGATAGAGGAACATAATTTGTGAAAATGAGGCCTATAGCATCCAGAGGCCAGGTATTCAAAACCTCAATTTTCCCTCCAGACTTGCTGCCGGCCAAGAATGGAGAAGAACCGACCCTGCAGTTCCTGCTGGAGGTGGTCGACATCCTCACCAACTACGTGAAGAAGACGTTCGACCGCTCCACCAAGGTGCTGGACTTCCACCACCCCCACCAGCTCCTGGAGGGCATGGAGGGCTTCAACCTGGAGCTGTCCGACCAGCCCGAGTCCTTGGAGCAGATCCTGGTGGACTGCAGGGACACGCTCAAATATGGCGTCCGGACAGGTAGGACACAAAAAATATATATACACCCTAAAAACCTCCCGGGATCACCTGGTGATTTAATTCTTTTTAAAGGTTACATTAAATAGCAAAATGACACAGAAGCGTGTGAGAATAAACTGATAAACTACAGATGTAGATGTAAATATTAAGCTTAAAGTGACTCTAAATATTATTCAATGTTAAAAAAATCATGTCACTTTCATGTAAATGAATTTAAACATTTTTAACAAGCCTCCACAGAAGCGAATTCAATACAAACGGTGTAAGAGGGCGTTTTGTCAGCTAGTGTAGAAACTGCCTTATTTATTGCCCCCCTGGTGATTCGGTGACACGCTCCTTCTCTCTGCCCTCGACTTATTAAAGCAAGTGTCGCCTGAGGGGATCCTAAACACGGGCTGTTTCAAGCTGTTAAGAAACGGCGACGCTCAAACTGTCCCGTGGGTTCCATATATCACACACTTCCACACACTGTGTCTACACCTCGGCACCGCCTCTTATATAGGACATATAGGGTTTGCGCTTTAAAAAATAATCATAATAATAATGGTAATAATGATGTGGATGAGTTTTGTGAGATCCGTCAGGAGGAGCTGTCCGCGGTGCTGAAACCTTACAGCGCCTCTTCGCTTTTATAGCAGCGCTGTCAGCTTCCTTTAAAAGGCCCGTATCATAGAAAAGATAGATTTTAATTGCTTTTTGATGATAAGGAAGGTCTAGGTGCTCTAGAAATACTGTCTGATGTTTCAAAAAAAAAAGAAAAAAGAAATAAGAAACGCCCAATCCACAGAGAAATGTACACATAAAGTGCGCCTTAAAAGACTATTAGACGATATTCACAGCAATCAAATCAGCCAATCAGAGGAGAGGGTCATCAATATTAACGAGACGGACACAAAACAACCTGTTCTTTCTAGGGCTGAGGAAAGATACTCGAATATATTGAGAGGTTTTTAGTACTGAAACCACAAATATATCTTGTTAGGGATATTAAAACTTCAAATAAAACCCAGGATCTGAAGCCTTTAATAAATCCACAATAACAGATTCTCCCTCCCCCGCTCTCCCCATTCCAATATATTCATTTAGAATGAATTGCTATGTGAGGCTTATTACAGCACATCCTCCTGGTTGTATCCATGACTGCATTTAGGCTCCAGGCCTTTTGAGGGTGACTGTGTGTGCAAGCACCTTAGAGTCTGAATAGCTGTCACATAGCCTTGTTACCAGCGTAATTATGGTACACTGAACTGTGGAACTGAACTGTCAGATCCCTTAGGTTTCATGGTCGACCAGGGGGAATACGACGTGAAATCATGAACATGAATGGGAACAGTAGAGTGAAGCGCATTTCTGTTTATTCATGAAGCTTCTTTTGTGCCCAGGACAATTAACATATATCTGCTAATGCTTTCTCTTATTAAACACGATTCCTGGCCTAAAGGGACGCCATTTAAGTACATGTCTCCCTCAGGTCACCCACGCTTCTTCAACCAGCTGTCCTCCGGTCTGGACATCATCGGTCTGGCCGGGGAGTGGCTCACCTCCACCGCCAACACCAACATGTAAGCGACACGCCGCCGTCCTTGCTTTGCTTTGACACTCATGGGGGGGGGGGGAACACCTCTACATGTCATGACAGGACAATAAAGATTTCTTGTTCCCCTCAGCTCACACCAGCTCCACTCACGCAGCCTCCGAGGGCAGTTATATAAAATGTTTGGTTTGTCCTGTAGAGACGCTGTATTGACAGACTATAGGCCGCCACCGTGCTGTACCGTGTAGATCGCAGTCAGCCCCAGCCCCAGGGGTGGTTAGATTGCATATTGATCTCAGGTCACAGTTACATGGTGGCCCAGTCTGATAGAGGGCATGAACCACATCAACATCACACACATGTACTCACACACACGCACACACTGTGAATGAGCTGTAACTCTGCTTTTCTGTCAAACAAAAAAAGTGAAAATGCAAGCAAAGACATGCACATCTCTGCTGAAAGAAAACCGACCAGCTTCACATTTACAGCTCAATTCCTAGTGTCAAGAGGATTCATTCAGTAAGTCAATTTTTGTTTGTATAGCCCAAAATCACAAATCACTTGTCCCAATGGGCTTTACAGTTTGTACAACACAACATCCCCAGTCGTCAGAGCCTCACGTCGTACAAGGAAAAACTTTAATGGGGAAAAAAATGGATAAAACCTCAGGAAGAGTAACAGAGGATCCCTTTGCCAGGACAGATAGACATGCAATAGATGAAGTGTACATAGGATGAAAATAATTCATTCAAACAGGAAAAGATAAGTATGATATTAAATAGATAACAAACATATTTAGATAGATAATGGAAATATTCAGTCATTTTAAGATGTTTTCTCTTTAGAGTTAATGAGTTTTTTTTTTTTAAATTAAACAGCGATACAGCTGTGCACTGTTGAAATCTACAAAACATATTATGAATATTGAAATTGTTTTTAGGAATAAACAGAGAAAATGTACCACACTCTTATGTAAGGCTGCAACTATTGATTATTTTCATAATCAATCTGTCAATGAGTCGCTCGATTAATTGTTTAATTAATTGTAAAATGTCAGGAAATAAAAAAATGCCCATCACGGTTTCTTAGTCACCAAATGGTGATATTATCAAATGTCCTCAAATTCAGTCACATGAAATAAAAAAGACGTACTGTGTCTTTTGACTTACAGGCACAATATGCTAATATTTAATAATTTATTCAAAGTTATTTTTTTTATCAACTGACTAATAGATTAGTAACGACTGAATGAACTGAATGAGCATAGATTCAAAAGCAGAGTCACTCCCAAAAATAAGTAAGAACAATAAAGCTGCACATGTATGTTGTGTTGATATTAAAACAGAGACATGCTGATGTCTTTCTTTCACTGTCCAACCTGACATGTGGCTGCACAGACAGCAGCAACCTCCTAAATAGTAGGCAGAGGGCTTTATACTTCACTCTATAATCACAAATTGAGCATTCACTATTCTCTAAGTGCGGCATTGTGGCCTCTATCTCTTTTTTTTCCATGGCTGGCTCCTAAATGAAAGATCAATATAAGGATAATAAACCAAAAGGAAAATTGAGACACTTAATGTACGCAATTTCTCAAAACATTAGCTCAGGAAACCACCCCCTCTTGGAAAAAAAACTTTCCCATCTCATCTCCTGGTTGGAAGGATGCCACGAGAGACAGGGCCATTGAATTCACACGCTAGTGCACACTTTCATAATGACACACACCAGTCCTCAAACACACTCTCACACACGCACGCACGCACGCACCAGCTCTGGCTGTCCCAGATACAGCAGCTAGGGTTTCCAGTCCATTGACTGCAGGCTCATTGTGAGCTGGTCTTAGCAGATAGGCCAGCTGGGCCCCACACTGACACACAATGTCCTACGGCTGCACAGAAAACCCTGTCACACTGTGGAAACTGGCTGCTGCAGCTCCCTGTGGAGCGCTCATTCTGGCTCTATTGTCCCCGTGGATACACTGACTCAGTCCTGCTTTGAGGAGCTGAGAGGAGAGTGTGGTTGGGGGTCAGAGGGGGAGTCACATACACACACACACACATTCAAACACGCATCGAGTGCCCTTGATGACGATAATAAGGGCATTTAGGGGCCGTCCCTGGAGACAGGCAGGTGACTGAGGGGTAATTTTCGCCCTGAAAAGACCAATGATTGGCTCTGATTGTGATAATGATCACCATTATTGCCATTACAGTGTGAAATGACTCATGGAGGGAAGGAGAATTTTAAAAAGGTGTTTTTGTCTCCCGCCTGCTGTGGTTGCCATATATTTTTTAAGAGAAAATGAAAGTGAGACGTCCTGGATATTAGATTTTTGTGTGTTCCCCCCGTAACCACGCTACTTCAAAGAAACACTGTATATCTGATGCCACTGAGGGGCTACCAAATGAGACATTTTGTCTTCTATGTCGTGTCATCCTTTTTCGCGGCTGTTCATAACACCTCAAATGCCAAAAACCCAGCATAATAATCTGCTGCAGTCGATACGACAGTTCAAATCAAATCCTTTCCATGGGTGAGGTCTCGCCAGGGGTAATTACACAAGAAATGTGCTTCTTTGTCCTCCTTTTTTTCCTTATCCTTTTGTTTTTTTCATGCTATTTCTCTTTGACCTCTACCAAGGCTTCCCTTACTATTCTTTATAGCTTATATATCCAGGGGCTTTGTTTGTTCTCTTTTCTGCACGCTTCCCTCCCTCTTCTTACATTTAACCCCCTCCTCTTTCTTTGTTGTCCCCTGTCAGTTTCCTTCACCAAGAGCCTTTATCTCTCCTCATCCTCCTCCTCACCCAAACTATGAAACGCTTCAGTCCTTGTTTAGATACTTGTGAAGAAACCAAAGGGTAATTGTCGAGGAAAGGAAATGTTTTAGCTGGTATTGGTTATGGTGGGAGGTAGAAACGGAGCAGAGTTGTGTAACCGGCCTCATTAACAGCAGAGTAAACAGGGATCAGTCCTGATCAGGTCTGTCAGGTAGCAAAGGAGCGAAAGCTTTCAGATTCCTGTCACACGTTTCAGCCTCGTCAGGAAGTCTCATCCTGTCTCAGTCTGTTGTTACCCAGCCAGCATGTTAAAGGCTGTTTTCTGTCTGATATTTAATTTGTGTCACTTTTTTTCTGTCTTTTCTATTTTTCTTCTAATGAAAGGGTGAAATTAATAACTGCAGTGTCTTCTTCAATTTCTAAATTTCATGATCAACACACACACACTGTTATCTTCCTCAAACACACATTCTCAAGTTCTCTCAGCCATCACATCAGCCCCATTCAGACCCGCCGCTGAGATTGGCAGGATTGACAGATAGCCATCACAGCTTTGTGTGCTTTAATTAAACCACTGAGTGATTTTTAGAAGGTATTTGAATATGAATGTTTGCTGCCTGTGCTCCTCTCCTATCTTTTTAATTAGCACAGTCAGCATAAGCTCCAGTTTGTGCTTTGTGGATGGAATTATAGCAGAGCTAATGAAAAAACCTACTGGCCTGTGCTCGTGTGTACGTGTGTGTGTGTGTTTGAGATGCACCAAAATCCCACTGCGATTTGTTCTTCTGTTGCTACTGTTGCAGTGATGCTTGATGACGTGATGAATGTGCTGCGTTTTTACAATCTTTTTCATGTGATTGACAGGTTTACCTACGAGATCGCTCCAGTGTTCGTGTTGATGGAACAGCTGACTCTGAAGAAAATGAGAGAGATGATTGGCTGGCCCGGCGGAGAGGGAGATGGCCTCTTTTCACCAGGTTAGTTAATAAGGAGAAGTGTCCATAACATATAGTGTTTTGTGTTGTTTAGCAACGCGTCATTGTCATATAGCTAATAATAACACACAAGTGGGCACGTTTCAGTCCAGGGCGCTGATGTGTGTGTTTCAACTCAACAGGGGGCGCTATCTCCAACATGTACAGTGTGATGATCGCACGTTACAAGTATTTCCCTGAGGTCAAGACCAAGGGCATGTCTGCCGCTCCCCGCCTCGTCCTGTTCACATCTGAGCATGTACGTGACTGTGGACACACACACACACCACTCCAGATATTCTAATAAAGCAGGCGCCATGCTACATTGGTTGTAGATTGAGGCCATTGACTTAAGTCCGGTAATAACCAGTAGGTCAGTTCGAATCAAGGCAATGGCTATTTTAATGGGGTCTCTTTGCTTTTATTACATCTACTTTTCTCTAGAAAGACTTGCACAGTTGACAACATGACAGCAAGCCAAAGACCAAGTAGCAACTAACTCGCAAAAGCCCCATTCTCCTTGAATTTATTATTTGTTTATTATTCATTCCCGCAGAGCCACTACTCCATAAAGAAGGCTGGAGCTGCCCTGGGCTTCGGGACTGAGAATGTGATTCTGCTGAGCACAGACGAGAGGTAGGAGATTCATTGCAGGGATGTAAAGCCACAATCAATACGGTAAATGTGTAAAATACTGTATGTGGATAATATGTCTATGAGACGTGATTTCCTACTTTTCACTTATCAGGGGGAGGGTAATTCCTGCAGATCTGGAGGCTAAGATCATTGATGCTAAACAAAAGGTAAGTGGCTTTTTTGTAGATAAGTGGCTTTTGTCTCTTACCATGTTTTCAATATGGCGAAGTCTCATGTGTGTTCACTCTACAGGGTTACGTGCCATTGTTTGTGAACGCCACAGGCGGCTCTACTGTCTACGGCGCGTTCGACCCCATCAATGAGATCGCTGACATCTGTGAGAAGTACAACTTGTGGCTCCACGTCGATGTGAGTATTGTCAGCAGCCATAGTATTAGCAGTAGTACCTGGAATAATACTGTATCCACACACGGTGCCTTTCTTTGACCGTGCTGTCACACCTCCTCAGGGAGCGTGGGGTGGTGGACTGCTGATGTCCAGGAAGCATCGCCATAAACTTAATGGAATTGAGAGGTACAGACATCTCACTGTGTGGTATTATTTAAAAAAAATGTTTGGTGAAACAACACCTGTGATTTACACATATATTGAACTTCTCAGGGCAAACTCCGTCACATGGAACCCTCACAAGATGATGGGCGTGCCGCTGCAGTGCTCTGCAATCCTGGTCAGAGAGAAGGTATAAGAAACACTTTTTGAGATTGACCTAAAAAAGACAAAAGTCAAATCTATCAATACGTATCTATTACATGTTGTAAAGTGTTGTATAACAGTGTATGTACCATATGTCGATAGGGAATCATGGCAGGCTGTAACTCCATGTGTGCCGGCTACCTGTTCCAACCGGATAAACAATACGACGTCACCTACGACACCGGGGACAAAGCCATCCAGTGTGGCCGCCATGTCGACATCTTTAAGTTCTGGCTCATGTGGAAGGCCAAGGTAAAATACAGGCTTAAATATCAATAGGAAACTGTTACAGATGCTTCATATTTGATGTGTTTATTTCTAACTCTAAACACAGTAGCAACTCTGCTTTCTCCCCTGCAGGGCACCATCGGGTTTGAGCAGCACATTGATAAGTGCTTGGATCTGTCTCAGTACCTGTACAACAAGATCAAGAACAGGGAGGGATATCAGATGGTGTTTGATGGAGTGGTGAGCCGCAATAATTTTCTACTTGTGCTGATATTATCTTTACCTTTTTTTTTGATTTGGTTCCTCATGTAATGAAATAAGTCTTTTTAATCTCTGTAGATCACATCAATGGTCATATTGTTCAGTTAAATAACTATTTGCCCCAAATTATTAAAAAACATCTTTGTATTTTGATATTCAAATTCAATCACATTTCTACCGATAAAACAATAATAACCCTAGACATTTGCCATCTTGCCCAGAGCAAATTCAGACAATAGTATCATTACATCCACCATGTATCCATCATTTGAGGCGAGTGATCCTCCACTGCCCGTTTTCATTCTGCACATGCTGGGATACGCCCACTTTTCAATGGTCCAATCAAATTCTTCCAAACATTTTGTCCCTCTTCATTTTGGATGAGATATGGACGTTAGACACTAAGCAGACTTTAAAACGTTGTATTGGCATGAAAGAAAACGACCTTGCAGACAGATACGCTGCACATATGTGCATACCACATCTATAAGGCATCATTTTTTTAGTCTTAACTAGAGCATTTTAAGACTATTAAAACACAACGTTTGAATTATCTGTCACAACGTTTCCCTTTAATTTTATGTGTGTGTCTGTAATAACTGTTATTTTTTTTCTCTGCAGCCCCAGCACACCAATGTTTGCTTCTGGTACATCCCACCCAGCCTGAGAGGCATGCCAGAAGGTGAAGAGCGGAGAGAAAAACTCCACAGTGTAAGTCACCCCTCCTCATTTTTTTTCTTTTCTTATTCTTCTGTCTTCCTTTTTTCTTTATTATTTTTTTTTAGTAATTCAACCTAGCCTTATGCAGGCTCCGCTTGCTCTCATTTTGCCACTTCTTCACTCCACCAGGTGGCGCCAAAGATCAAGGCCATGATGATGGAGTCAGGGACCACCATGGTGGGCTACCAGCCTCAGGGTAATAAAGTCAACTTCTTCCGGATGGTCGTCTCCAACCCCGCTGTCACGCAGTCCGACATCGACTTCCTCATTGATGAGATCGAGAGGTTGGGTAATGACCTGTAAACCTCTCAGCCACCGCCGCCCATCAGAGGCTGCACCTACGCTCTTTTATCTGTCCAATGAGGTGAAACATTCACAGTGCTGCAGACAGAGTCATGAAAGGACAAGTTTTCTATCTGGTCTACCTTCGCCTGCAGCATTCTGACTGTTCCCCCAGCTGAAGGGAAGCTAGTGATGAGAGACTTGAAGTTTTTCTTACTTGTTTGGTCCCATATTGTTCCTCCTCTAGACAAAATATGAATATAGTATATAAACGTACCTGAAGGCTCCAGGTACAACAACCACACTCTTATGTATGTGTGTGCTGTGTAATCTTGTAATGTGTGTGTGTGTGTAATCTAGTTTCTTGTCTGATGTTGTTTGTCTCTCAGTGTCTGCCTGTCTGTGCCTGAATGTGCCTGAATGTGTGTGCGTGTGTGTGTTTAAGAGTGTGTGTGTGTGTGACAATGTGGTCAAACATTGAAAGGGAGAAAAGCACAGATCAAATCAAAATATAATGAAGTATCATGAAATCATATACATTTGCTACACAAAAATGTATCATCGGTGCTTTCAGATGTACAGTATATTTAATCTCAGTGCACCAACCTATTTGTCCTTGACCAGTGTCCAATCCCCTTAAGCAGTGTGTGTGTGTGTGTGTGCAGGTGTGCATGTAGCACACTGAGTGTATCCTGTCGTGATTTTTAGGCTAGCACTGTGTTTTAAAAAAAATAAGCTTATTATGACCTAATGTGCACACAATAGCTACCAAACGTGTGAAGCTGAGAGGATTTAGATAAGCATCCGATTTACAGTCCGCAATATTTTCCTTCGTTAGAAATTTTAAGAGTAAGATTTAAAATGTCCGCAGCTATCCCAAGTCTGTGACAACTTTGAACTTGTAAAACGCTGGCTCGTTGTATGTTTCATGCAATCATGTGATACCCATATGTGTTTATAACATTGTTCAAATATGAATATTTGATTCTATAAAAAAAAACAAAAGTTGATTGCATTTCCACTGTTTGCAGATTCAGGTATTTTATTGTAAATGTATCTTTATGTGTATTACATGGTAATACAGTTGTAAATGTAATCACAGGAACTTGAGTAAAGTTTATTTATAGTGATTTTGTCAGCCAAAGAAAGAGAAACGGGAACAGAGCAATCCATTGTCCTTCATATATAACTTCTTATAGATTATAGGTGTTTGTAAAATGTTACCTATTGACCCTGACTGCGATGCAATTTCTATAGTGTGTTTCTTTCTGTGATTGTGAGTCTCTTTGACTGAATGTTTTGAGATGATTGACTGGCCTTCTGATGAGATTAAGAATTAAGTCTATACAGTCCACTGGCAGTCGTGCTGGTCTTTTATTTTAGCGAAAAGCACAAGGATGTGAGAATGTACTCTCGTCTAGAGACTGGGAAGAAAGGATTGTTGTAGCCGTCTGAATCCTAATGCATTAACTGTAATATAGTATATTAATTGTAATACATATTTCCTGTATTCTCAGTGTGATGGGAGCTCAATTGAATATCTGGTATAAAGAGTTCCTGTTTGTGTCTTTGCACAATGTTCACCTTTCTTTCTTCCATTGTAAATGGATGTGTACTATGGCAGTATTATATAAGAGTTATGTTATAAATAAAATATTTATGGTAACTAGGGACCATTATGTTGAATGGCACAATTGTATAAATCATATTAAAGGTAATCTGTGTACTATATGTTGCCAATGACTCCTGCACATGACCAGTCTTGGTTTTGATGAAGCCAGCTGTAAGGGAATGTTTCCCAGGAGGTTTTCAGTAGGCACTTTAACAGAATCATAGCGTCTCTATAAAGATCTTTAATAAAGTCTATTAAAGGGAAAACTGAGTCTGACTTATACAAAAATATTTCTTTGTTGCATTTGATATTTATGTCTATACTGCATCCCTCTCAGAAGCTACACACACACACACACACATCTGCCTAATATTCCCGAAGAAGGTTTTGTTTCCCGCTGTGTATCGGATCGGCTGTTCTCCAGCGTGAAACTCTCCCCTGGAATCACTTCTCTCTCGTTTATGCTCCTCTCCCCTAAGCTCCTCACTTCTTAACTCTCTCCTTCCCCCTAATATTTGCTATTTTCGTTCCTGGCATTTGCACATCCCTCGCTTTCCTCTTTTTTTCCACAATTTCCCTCCCCCTGCTCTCTTCTTGCATCCATCCACCTATAGGATTATAAAATGAGTCAGCCTCACTGCACCACATTAGTTCCAGCGTTTCATAACAATTACACTGAGGGCATAAACATGAAAGCGAGGATTCAATCTGAAGTTTTTCAGTTTCTTCCACACTGAGAATGTGATGTACTGCCATCGCCCTCTGGTGGTGACTGTCCTGATCAATCTTCCATAGAAAGATGTGCATTATAACCCTATTAATAACTATAATCAAAGTGTATACTTTTACATTGTGCATTGATATAAAATATCATTATTAATTATCTTAACTGATCTATTTGTAGTGTGGATCCATGCTTAATCAGCCTCACTGGGGGCCTTTACCCATTATAATATGTGCGTTACACCTGTATACACCTGCAACTGAATCCATATGAAAACATCTATAGTGGTATTACTTTGTAGTCAAATAATTAATAAAGGGTTTTATACATTCTAAAATGCCTTTATTAATGGTTAATAATAAAAAAAATGCATTTACTAATGCTGTTTTGGACTTTTACACGTTTGTTTTTAAGCGTTTGAACAAAACACAAGCCTACATGTTTAAGGCATGTGTTTCTCTCTTTAACATGACCAAATATGTTGTTTTATTTGGAAACAACATGGTTTGGATTAAAATGTTTGTTTGGATGAGTGAGACATCCCGTTGACCTCCGTTGTCATGACTACAATAAGATTGAGGAATGATGTTTTATCAAACTGTCCTAACACAACTTGTGGTTTTAAAGGGGGAAATATGCTGCAGCCTCCTGTGATTAAATCTCCTATAGTTGAGGAAAAGCCGCCTTAACATAAATGCGTCATCACAACTTTGGCACTTTTGTTGTCTTAATTATCTATTAGCCGGATGGCACCTGTCAATCAAATGACTTGAAGTTGTGACCTATTTCTCAAATTAAATCTCCCTTAAACTTCTCATCGGGTTCTTTCCGCAGCAACAGTCAGTTGTTTTATTGAGTATTTAAACAAAATATATCCAAGGAATCATTGGTTGGTCTGACAGTAAGTCATCAGAAGAGCAGATTCTTTCTTCTTTGAGGTGAACAAATAGGCCGCTTTGTCAGGTGATGTCGACCTCTAGTGGCTTTAATCAGGTATAACGTGAGCTGCAGGATGTTTTCCTGTTAGTGCTGCTGTAATAGGAAAGATGGTTAGGAGCCATTTCAGTATAATGGACACTACTGTGCGAAACATTGAGCACAGAACATTTCGTGAGGAGGAACACTGGGCAAATTACCCCAAATTAAAAAATGACCATTACCATTAAAATAACCAATAACCAAGATGGCCGCAAAATAAATCACAATGTACATTTCCGCAAATGAGACAGCATTAGTTAAATGCTGCTTAGACATTGATGTGGACATGCTTAATAAAACACTGAATATTGCCATTTTGGATAATGAGTAGGCTACTTTTAATCGTCTTATTCTTAAAGGACAGCGTTTCAGTCAGGTGACACAATGACACTTTTTTCCTCCTGTTCATACTTCATCATTACAAGATCCCTTTATAATCCACTTACAGTGAAATACACAGCCAGAGCTCAATTTATTTTAAAGTTTACTTGAGGTTTAATTGGAGGCTTCAGCCAGCCAAGTTATGAAACATGAAGATGTTTGAGGACTCAGATTCCTGAAGCCTTATATTTTCTTCAGATAAACCTTTATCAGCATTTTTGCTCAAACCAGGGACTGTGGATTTGTTAGTGGGTCTTCTAATAACGAGTCTCTCGGATGTCCTGAGATCATATAAATAGCAGAAACAGATCTTGATCGGCGACAAGCATTTCCAATGTCAATATTAAGAGTCTTGTCTTTGTGTTCTTCGGTGCATGTAGAGGACAATTATGGTATGTAAACACTACTGATTGTAATTGTTCATTACCCACGAAGAGAAGTGTTACCACCCAGGAGCTGCTAATAGGAGCTAAACGATCAGAGACGCATATTATCATCAGAAGCAATCACGAGTCCATTGAAAGGCTGCAAGATGTAAAGAAAATGCTATACACTTGAACAACAAATGTCACAAATATCGGATACATGAACGTGTTGAACATTTGAAACAAACACTTTATGGCAAAGAGCAGCTGGATTTGCCCAAAACGATGCCCTTTGACCTATATACAGGAGGCCAGAAAGGGGAAATCTGTAATATACACTTGAGGGATTCAAGATGACTTTTTCAAAGGGTTTCGATATAATATATAATTGTAGATCAATAAATCGATCTGATAATATGCTGCAGAATTTGGCCTCTGAGAAGCCTATTAATTGAAGGTTTTTATAATGATATTCTATATTCGGGTTTAGTTTCACATTATCTTCATTATCCATTTGTCATTTTATTTTGCTATTCTTGTGTATGTAATGACAGACAGGTCTACTGTGAGTGCAAAAAAGGGTTGAAAAAACTGAGTTCTTTGCCCTGCTGCTTTTAAAGCTGTGGGGGTTTAAGGTGAAAGAGTTGGTTTAAAGCGTGTCCAATATACAGAATGTTACTCACCATCTTTAATGGGCAAAAGAAAGTGGTGATACCAAACCCACAGAGTGTAAAAACTGTCTCTATGCACTTTGTAAAAGCATTGAGAGCTAATGTAGATGGTCAGCATTTAATTGCTTACTTAAAAGGATATAGGCAAAAACAGAACCTGCACACAATGAAGTCTTAAAGACAGTGATTTATCCATTCATGGATGAAGGGTTTAGTTTTCAGGATCAAATAATAATGATAATAATAATAATTATTATTATTATTACAGTATATTATGTTACAAAAGTACAGTAACTGAGTAAATATACTTTCTAGCACTGGTATGGATATATGTTGTTGTATATAAGCACATTTTCTGCTGTTTTATTTTGTTACTACTACTACTACTACTATTACAACTACTACTACAACTACTACTACTACTGCTGCTACTACTAGTACTACTACTACTACTACTAATAATAATAATAATTAAAACATGCATTTTAAAGTTAAATATTAAATTTGTTAGTGCGTTTGCAATACATTTTCATTAACTCGGTATTTTTTATTAAACATTTTGAAATACCGACTGGAAATTGAAACGTAAATTTCCTGCCACGTAACGGCGCATGCGCATCAGGCAGCTGGTCATTTGACGACGTGTACCCGGTGTGTGTTCGAGTCTTCAGGTGTCTCGCCTCTGTTGGGAAACAAGCTGCCATAAAAACCCTGAAAAGCCTTAAAGCAGCGGCGCCATGGGAGGAACGCAGAGCGTGGAGATACCGGGAGGAGGCTCCGAGGGCTACCACGTCCTCCGGGTGAGTGTTTGTCCCCCTCAGCCCGCTGTTAGCTGTTAGCTTAGCACCGGGTCAGAGGCGCCGGAGCCCCGGCTGTGTGTTGACTGGAGGCCCGGGGATGACAGGGAGGCCTTGGGGATACAACCAAACCAAGAGCAGGTCTGCTCTGGAGCCGTGGAAGTGTCACTCGTCGTTTCGTGTTTTTCTCATTTCTGCTAATTAACTGATTAAACGTACCCACCGGAAGCTAAGCACCGGCTAAAGCTAAAGGGACGTCAGCTGCACTGACTGACAGCTTCCGACCTGGGTTTGTTAATGCAGGAATTCAATAAATTATTATGAATTATTAATGAATTAGTCATGTCCGTTTATCCCTGCTGTGCCTCTTTCCTTGTTCTGCAACGTCTCTGTAACGTTAACAAACTAACCTGCAGCAGCTGTCACTGAATTCTGACACATCAAATCTCACATGTTCTTCATGTTTGGACATTTATAATAAAATATTTTTGTGTTTTTTATGCACCAACAATCCTCTGGATATTATTCATCCCGACGTAGGTCATTTTGTGTCTGTCTCATTAATATTAAGGAGCCTCTCTTCGGATTGGCTGATGTGAATGAGGTGGGTGGGTGTTTGTATAGTTGTGACATCACAACTTCATGGGAGTCCTTAGAGCTCGTTTTATTTAGTATTTTCCTAATTTAATCGTTTAATTTTTGGGGATTATTTTAAATATTTAAAATTGCTTAGCCTAATATGTGGGCTCCAGGCTACTACAAGACATAGGTTTATTTCTTTTCTTCGTTACTGCAATATTCCTAAAATAAAAAAGGGTATTTTATCTAGCATGTGCCTCATAATCCCTCAAAATCCCACTTTAGATGTTTAAATCTGGTTTTGAGGAGCAGCTGAAATTCTGTATAGTCTCACATAAACCATGTTTTTATGGCCCAAAAGGACCTAGTTAGACCTGTAGCAGCAATGCAGTCTGCCTTCTCACACACTCACTCTGAAAAACACTGTTTCCCTCCTCCCCTCCCTACTGAAATGACCGCTCTATTGTAAATAGCCATTTCTAAATGGCTTGTGTTCATCCAGGTTTCAGCATCACCACACAGGAGGCCAGGCCATGGCAGAATGAGTGGGTGGTTTCATTTCACAGTTTTTGCCTTAGCCGGAACAACAGACTTAAATATTTACATACTGGAAAAACTGTTGTTTTTTTCATAATGCAGCTGCTTTAAGACAAAGCTTCTGAATACACATGGGACAGTGTTAATGGAACACTTAGACCTTATTATATAATCAAAAAGCAATTCACAACTTATTCCTTTTCTTTAACCGATGTTTAAATGAAGCTAGGAGCTCAACTCGTCAATGTATGTTTTGATTTTACTCCAATGTTATTTATATGTAATGTAAATCATGACAAATTATATTTTGAGAAGTTTAAGTGTGGCAAAACTGTAAATTTGCCGCTGAAGGCTTTGCTCTCTTGTGAAGTGGTTGTGCCTCATTTTGTTGCAGGTTCAGGAGAACTCGCCTGGCCACCGGGCCGGACTGGAACCTTTCTTCGACTTCATTGTGTCCATCAATAACACCAGACTGGTGAGTGAGCTGGTCAGGCACGGTTCAGACAATACAAACTATATGGGAATAAATGAGAATAAATCCAAAATTTTGCTAAATTGAAGGTTGGTCCTTGACAGGTACCTTTAAATATAGATTAGGGGGAATATATTGTAGCATAATCTTGCCTAGAACAATCACATAGTTCAACATTTTTTAAAATTCATCCATCGTCATGATTCCCATAGTCCATAGCAATAGGTGCTTTGCCCCCCTTTTTTTTTTTTTTTTTTAAATAAGCGATACAAGCTGTTTCCAGACCAGTGGAGCAGAGCAACAAGCTGCTCGGCTACTGCTACACGGCTAATGATATTTTTTGGTTTCTGTCCTCAAACTCAGCAAATACACAATCCAGCAACTCCCAAACACTGGTGGACAAGTTGTGACCTGAACATTCACCACTCTATGATATATTATAATATTATTGGGTAATCATTGCGTTCCCATGGAACATTTCTGGAAATTTACCCTTTGCAACCCTAATCAAGACCACATAAAGGTGAAATAGTGTGAGGTGTGTGTCTCACTCTCTCCTCTCTGTTGTGCTTCCTTCTTCAAACTTCTTCAAACAGAACAAGGACAATGACACCTTGAAGGACCTGCTGAAAGCCAGCGTGGAGAAACCCGTCAAGATGCTGGTTTACTCCTCAAAGACTCTGGAGCTGCGGGAGTCCACCGTCACACCCAGCAACCTGTGGGGGGGTCAGGGCTTGCTCGGGGTCTCGATTCGCTTTTGCAGCTTTGAAGGAGCCAATGAGAATGTTTGGCACGTTCTGGTAGGAAGCCCTTGAAGGTTGGTTGTGTGTTTGCTCTGTTGAGCAGTTTCTAACTGTGTTCTCCTCCCTGATCTGTTACAGGAAGTGGAGCCTAATTCCCCGGCCGCCCTTGCCGGCTTGCGGCCGCACACAGACTACATCATCGGAGCCGACACCGTTATGAATGAGGTAGTTCGCCGACTTTAGGCCCAGTGCGGCTGTTGCTCTCCACTTGACGATGATTGTGAATTTTGTGACTTTCTCTGCAGTCAGAGGACCTGTTCTCACTGATAGAGAGCCACGAGGGGAAGGGCCTGAAACTCTACGTGTACAACACAGACACAGACAACTGCAGAGAGGTGGTCATTACCCCTAACAGCGCCTGGGGAGGAGAGGGCAGGTAATACTCACACTTTCACTGATGTACTTCCAACAGAAACATATGGATTACATCTTAGATTAGTAGTTAGTAGTTTAATGGTTGAGTCCAGTGACAAACAGCTAATCAGCAGTTTTATCGACAGTGTTGGGAGTAACTTGTTACAAAAGAAAGGAATTACTGTGATGCATTGCTTTTTGCTGTATCGCAGTAATATAAGGCATTACACTAAAATTAGTAATATTACCCATGTCAGTAATGTGTGTTATGATGCATTTTTAACCTGGATTATAATGTTTTTTTTCCACTTAAATCACAGTGAGATCAGAAGCAGTGAAACATCCGCACAAAATGTTTCACTTCCTTTTGTCTAATTGGACAGAAGATCGACATAAGTGAAAGAAACGTTGGATAGCGCATTCTCCAGACGGGCACATGCTTATTACTCTACGTTTGTGAGAAATAAGGATTTAAAGAACATCACAGTCAAACGCACTTTGTGTACTAAACCTAAAGAACCGTCCACTTCTCCAAATAGCAGCAGTAATCTAACTGAACATTTACAGAGGTGCGACGGTAACATGAAGTTAGCGATGAAGCAAGCAGAGGATAAGAGTGGCGTTAAAACCACAAAACCACATTCTTCAGCCTCAAGAGGTTAGGAGACTTGTGTTGGGACTGTGTTGTTGACAACATGCTACCGCTTTAAACAGTGGAGTCGCCAGCTATTTCGAAAACGTGTCAGCGAGAAAGTAATGCAACAGTAGTGTTATGCCTTACAATTAAAATGCAGTAACATTGTAATGTAAAGAATTACTTTGAAATGCAACAGATAATAAAGAGCACATTACAGTTTTGAAGTAACTTGCCCAACACTGTTTATTGATAGTACAAAACCATTTTCCAGTGTGTTTTGGCAGAGGGCTGTTTTGCTTTAACCAGTAAGTAGCGAATGAGGCAATGTTCATAAGGATGATTGAAGAAATATACCAATATAGCAGTTTTTTCTGTGCATCAGTTTACAACAACGTCAATTTCATTCAGCAGAGGATTAGAGCCATTGTAGGGAAAAATAAATAATCAAGGACCCAAGGGGACACAATTATGGAAAAAAAAAACCTCAGAATCGCTGATATTATACTATAGTATATTATTAATTTGTTAGAAAACACCAAATAGAAGTGTAGGCAGGAAGTGTGCTTAAAGGCACATAATATTGCTAATATTTTTTGCTAAATAAACAAATGTTCTTCAAAGTCTGGACGCATATGATGATATGGTCATTCTGGGCTAAAATCACGAGTATTTCCTTATTGCTAAATCCGATTGCAAAGTATAATTTGATTAGGTCGTCCAGTGTAGGCGAACAGTCTGTGGTGGGATAAGGTTCATCCGATCTTGCAAAGTGAAGCTATATGTTTGCTCATTTTTTTGTTTGTTTGTTTGTTTTCTAGCAAATTTTTTTAGCAAAAGTTGAATCTAGGATATTCTGAGTTTTTCTTTGGAATGTATAGGTTACCACACCTTTTAGCTTTCCTTCCTTTTAACACAGGTGGATGGAATCCCCATTCCTAATCCGGACCTACGAAGCTCTGATTGGTCAATTGTTAATGCAACTGGCCAGTAACAGCTGTCAGTGAGAAAAACACCAGGATGTGTTTGAATAGTCGGCCTAAAACTGGGCTAATGTCTGATGTGTTTGAATTAAAAATCATGAGGTCGCCATTTGAAGTCTTAACGTCATATTCTCCCCAGCCTGGGGTGTGGGATCGGCTACGGATACCTCCACCGGATCCCTACCCGGCCTTTTGAGGAGGGGAAGAAGATCAGCTTCCCTGGAAACTCCCCCAGCGAGCCAGTCAGTCCGCTGAAGGATGGGTTCACTGAGGTCAGGACACGCACATTATTCACACCGCAATAATCCAGCTTAAAATCATTCTCTAAACAACTTCACTATGAATAGAGCTGGGTGGTACGACCAAAATTGATGATTGTATTTTTCGAAATAACAATTTTAAGCTATTATATGACTAGGTAAGGCTGTGAAATTGAATTTTGGAAGCAATTTGCATCTCAACCTATCTCCAAACTCATATAATCAAGTTGAAACGATTTATTTGTCATTTTTCTTAACGCAATTTCTGAAATAGACGCGCATATGCAATACGTTGCAGAAGCATGAGCGAGAAGGAGACGTAGCTCCGAGGAGGAGCAGAAGCACATGATAATGTGCAAGATTTGCTATGAGGCTATATCTGCGATTCTCAGCAACACAAAATAACTGTTTAACAATCATAAACAGAGCACCAAGTCACTCATGCTGAATAAATACATTGTGCAACTGAATTACAATCGTTTGAATATTCTTGATTTCAATATTGACCAAAATAATCGAGTGTCAATAGAGTCAATTTTCTAATCATTTAGAGAATAATTACTGCAGTAAATTGGCTTAGAATGACCAGACAAATACAGTCCCCCTTCTCACACAACATCCCACGTGTTCATGTTTTTCACCAGTATTGGAGTATATGAAAAATTCATATCATTAAAAAAAAACAGACACTGGTATTGGGTATGAAACATATCAATGTGCATGTCGTTAAAAATGTTTGTTCTGTGACCTCCTTCAGGTGCAGCTTTCAGCAGTGACCCCTCCTCCTACTGCACCCGCTGTCCCTTCTGGCCTTGAAGATGCACTGTCTGGCCTGTCAATCAGCACAGCCCCGCCCACCATGCCCAGCGAGCTGCAGACAGGTATTTCACCTCGATTTCTGCCTTTGCTCCCATACAGACACGCTGCCTGCAACACCGTCGACTCATTATACAACCGTGCTGTCGGTGATGAGTAAAACTGTCACACTCTTCATGAATATTTGTATTTAATCCACTACTCGCTATAGGTTAGGGACATTGTGAGAGACTCGGTGGATTTCATACACATGGTGTTTGTTTCACTCCAGAGATTTTAGGGATAGGGAGGCAGTTGTATTGAGGTGATAGACACACCACATCTTTCCTTGTAATGGTCTCGCTGTGTACAGTGTGTCAGACAAATCTAAATAACACTATCCCTAAGTTATTGTGAGTAGTGTATATTGTGAGTAGGGTCTGTCTGTCTGACTGATTTTATATTATATCCTTTATATTCAATAGCTTAATTCCTGTATGTGATGAGACGGAGGGATCAATGAAGTCGTATCTAATCTAATATTCTTATTCAATGTGTCTTTTCTCCCCTCCAGGTTTGCCCACAGTCCCTCTGCTTCCCTCCACCTCCAGCCCCTCCCTCAGCCCCCTCACTCCACTGAATCCGGCCACCACCACCTTTAACCCCGCCACCTTCAACCCCGCCACCACGCTACCAGGTGGGTGATTTCTCAGACGTCCTCTATCCGTACCCCTGGCGTGTCAGTGAGTTTACATCAGGGGTTGGTGACCCTGGTCCTGGAGAGCTACTGTGGGTGCAGGTTTTTGTTCCAACCAAGCAGGAACACACCTGATTCTACTAATGGACCATTAGGGCCCTTGCTATGGAGCTTCATTAGTAGAATCAGGAATGTTCCTGCTTGTTTGGAACATAATCCTGCACCCACAGTGCAGGTTTTTGGTCTCCGGGGGCAGAGACGACACAGCTCCGCCTGTACAGGTTGCTGAGGGTGTGTTCGTACCCAGGCGGGAAAAAAAAAAAGAACTATAGTCTATTGCATTATCCAAGAGCAAATCTTAGATTGTGGACACAATACACAGTTTGTTTAAAGGATAACTTGTGACTATCGGTAAACAGTGTTTATGTGACATTTTCAAGCACTAGCAGGAACTCCTCTATCACAGCCTCTGTGGTACCTTCAGCTTTCCCATGACACTTTGAATCCCCAACTTTTCTTCACAAAAAAATTTCAACGATGTAATATTTGTCACGATAACGCACCTTAATGTTCTTACGGCACAGGCAGTTAAGTTCAGAAGGGTAAAAAAAAGAGCGGATAATGAGATGTGGCTCTAATACAGCATCTTGTGTTGGTTTATAGGTCTGATGCCGCTCCCGGCCGGTTTACCTCCACTACCGAACCTTCCCAACCTCAACCTGCCGCTCCCAGACCTCAGCGCCATGTCACTAGCGGGCACTGGCCCTTTACCAGCGCCAGCAGGAATGACAGGTAAATAAATAGCCCTTCTTTCTGCAACGCTGGCATAATATGTACTGTATCTACACTACCAAAAGTTTTCCATGAAAAATCACACTTTTATTTACCACCATGAGTTATAAAATGATTAGAAAAATGTTATTACATCAGCCTTCTGATGAAATGAGCAAACACATTGTACCATTAGAACACTGGAGTGATAGTTGCTGGAAATGGGCCTCTATACAAATATGTAGATATTGCACCAAAAAAGAGAGATTTACAGCTAGAATAGTCATTTACCACATTAGCGATGTATAGAGTGTATTTCTGATTAGTTTAAAATTATCTTCATTAGAAAAAACAGTGCTTTTCTTTAAGAAGTAAGGAAATTTCTAAGTGACCCCAACCTTTTAAACGGCAGTGTACGTAATCTCTTAGCAGTGTGTCTCTAGGGATAATACTGTATAACTGCGCTGGTCGGTATCTAAGCAACTTTTGGACGGATTGCTATGAAATGTAGTGCAGACATTCATTTTCCCCTCGGGATGAATGACTGTAAAAATGTCTCTTCATCAGGTCTAAATTGTTACTTGTCACAGACTCGATGCACTCTTGTTTTCTCCTTGTAGTCCGTAGACTTGACTGCTGTAACGGGGTCTTTACAGGTCTCTCTAAAAAGTCAATCAGCTGCAGCTAATTAAAAATGCTGCCGCCAGAGTCCTCACTACGACTAAAAAAGTAGATCCTATCACTCCAGTTCTGAGGTCCTTGCACTGGTTTCCTGCCTGCCAAAGAATTACCGTATTTTCTGGCCTATAAAGTGCACCTGAATATAAGCTGTACCAGCTACATTTAGGGAAAAAATGAACATGTACAATATACAAGCTGCACCGGACTATAAGTTGCATGTGTTTTAATATTTCATTACCATATGTAAGGGTTTGTGCACAGAGGGGATTATTGGGAATGAGATGGCTGTTTAGGGAAGCTTCCATTTTATTAACATTTCAAAAAACAAGTTGCATATTTGCATAACTTCAAGTGTTATTTCGTGCAATAATACCGAACATGTGTAAACTGTACTGTATCACGTAGCATTTCAGACACAAACTTTTAAAATGTTTAACAGCATTCAAAACGTGTACACTCGCCATGCAGGAATAATCCCATAAACGGTGCACTCCAAGCATACGTCCTGGCTTTTTTCTTTTTCCTTTGACAGCCAGATCGACTGCCTTTAACTTAAAAGCTGCGTTATATGCATTTCTTTGTTTATTTTTCATATTGAGATGATCTGTCTTATTCCCATTCTGTCTTTCGTGCTGCATTTGGTTCTACATTTGCTTTCGTTGTTCGGGCAGCTTGTCTCACTCACTTTTCTGGCCTCTGATTTTTCCTGCTGGAACCCGCCACTTAAAGGTGGGGGACGTGGACCGGCCATAGACGGATTTAGAAGATCCCTTAGTGGCCGTTAGCTGTAAAAATACCATATTAGCTGCACCGTTGGTGGCTAATATGGGATTCCATATAGGCCGCAGGGTTTAAAGCATGGGGAAAAAGTAGTGGCTTATAGTCCAGCAATTACGGTATTTTCCACTGCACTGTAACTTATTAGATTTTTTATTTTTCTCCTTTTAATTAACTGTTTTTAAATTGTATCTTGATGCTTTTAATGTTTTATGTAAAGCATTTGAATTACCTTGTTGTTGAAATAAACTTGCCTTGTCCCCCTCCCCCTGCCCAGGTGTCCCCTCTCTGGCCTCCCTCCCTCCCCTCAACCTGCCGGGTCTGGCCCCGCTGCCCCCTCTGCCCACCATGCTTCCCTCCCAGCTGCCTCCTCTCCTTTCTCAGGGAGTGGCCCCCGTCCTGCCCACCTCCATCTCCGCCGCCGCCCCTCTCGCCTCGGTCACAGTCACGGCAGCGGCACCGGCGGCGGACGCCACGGCCCTCACGGAAGCCGCCCCGACGGGCGCCACGGAAACGCACGCCCCCACGGAAACAACGCTAACGTCGTCGTAACCTGGGCGAAGGAAAACCCCGCTCGCCATCAAACCAAAACACACACCCGGTTTCTCTCTTTCCACCATCTGTCTTTTTTTTTTTTCTGTTTTTTCTTTTATTTATTTGGCCGAGAGTGGACAGGCAGACAGCTGCACCAGTTCAGACGTATTCCAGGTATGGGGGGTGGGGGTTATGTGGAGCACTGAAGTATGAATGGAAGAATGCAGGACGGATGTAGACTGGCCTTACCAACAAGTCTATATAGCTCAGCCGATCGCCTCAGCTGCTGCATGAGGAGGACGAGGTCTACTCTTCGGTTTGTAGTCACTTTGCACTTCTGCAGGTGCGACCAGGCAAAAGGACTTTCTTAGGATTTTTTGCCTTTCTGATGTGGCAATCCTTTCTCATAACTTTTTTTTTTTTATATATATATAAACAGTGTATGTTAACAGGGCTGGACGATTAACCGAATTTACTCAATTACCCACATCATGAATTGTGTATATAAATAAATAAATTAAGAGAAGCTACAACTACAAATGACAAGTGGACGTTTAACCAACCAGTCCAGAAGCCTCTTTAGGTGGTCACACTGGAATACATCTCACGCACTGCTGTGCTGTGTTGGATCGTAGTTGTTACATTCATTGTCATTAAGGTAAATATGAATGTATCTGGGTCATATCGTCCAGCCCTAATGTATAACCTTATTATTTAGTTCGCCCCCTGACCAATAGATGCATTTGATTGATGTCTATTAATTTTTTTTTTTTGTTGAAATTACTGTATGCGTTTCCCCACCCGGTGAATGAATCTGCATTATTTTGCACCTCCTTTCGTGTTTTCAAATGATTAGTTCCATCCCCCTCCCCCCCTCCTCGTTTTTTGTCTTCACATATATCCAGAACTCCACAGTACCCGCTCGTCTTCTACCACGCAGAGACGAGAACAGCCTGGTGCCAGAGGAGACGGAGGTTTACGGTTACGCTACTGAGCAGAGTGTGCGCTTGCTGTTTGGGTGAAAATATGGATGCAGGTTTATTAAATGCACAGTACGTCTCCTCCCGGCATGGCCCGAAGTGAATTGGTTGGCCGAGTTGCAGAACAGCAACAAGATGTCGCTGTAAGAACTTACTGATAACATGTCCAGTATACACAGTGTGAGCAATAAAGCCAAATTAATTTTACAAGAAGCCTCTTGCGTGTCTTTATGGCCGGTTGCTTGTTTTGTAATTAGACGTTCACACATGAGCACAAAGTCCTACCGAGTGTAGTAAGGATGTGGCTCAAGACTTCTTGTGCTTCCTGTTACTACTAAAAATAGTAGAAATAGAGAAAGATGGGATGTTTGTATGTATAATCATAGTGATTTTACCACAGGTGAGAGTCTCCTATTGTAAATTACACAGGAAATGTGTCAGGTGTACAAGGAAAATATGTGAGTGCAACAAAATGACTTCTATATCTCAAAAGAATACAAACGTATTGAATTTGTATGATAAATAAACGCCTAATTATGCCTTAATGTGTTTATGGAACAGCGATTTCACATTTCACAATAGAAATTAAATTAGCTTTGCTGAACATAAGAAAATGGTGAAAAAGGATATTTACTCAACACCCCAGCTATACTATTTTTTTGTTTTTAAACACAACACTACAAAATAAAATGTCTCCCAGCTCAGTGGATATTGAACAGATTAAGTTCTGCATTTTTTTTTTATTTGGTAACCATACTCTGCTTTCCAAATACTAAAATAAATATGAATTACACAAGACTACACAGGCTTTGGGAATGAATTAAATATTTATATTGGATGAGATAAAAGTTAAAAGACCTCGCTCTGCTCTCCTGAAAACACCAGGCTCCCCTTCTTTAAGCAACAAAAGAGAACAATTGGTATGTATTTGCTGCTTTTGATCCCCCCAATAAGCTTCTGCAGTCTTTCTAAACATCACCTCCAGCTTTAAATTGGGTGTGTCATTGGTAATTCACCTGAAGTTCCTGAAATGCATTAGTGTTGGTAATGTGTTGCTGCTGGGTTCTCTCTCTTTGTCTTGTATCCTAATAAATGCCTGCTGACTGAATCGATGCCAACTCATTCCAAATTTAACAGGTCCAGATCCGTATCGTAGTTAAATATTGTGACAAGTTGAAGCCAAAACATTGAAACATTCCAGTCTTCACATGGATATCATCACCTTCCTCTGTGCTTCACATCGTGTCAAACATTTGTGTAGTTTCTGTAACCCTACACAGGAATTAGGGGTCACCCTGCAGGAATTAAGGCGATCTTTAATGCCATGACCTAGCATGACCCCCCCCTCCATCGCTAATGTAGCTTAAAGCTTTGTTTCCACTATGCAGTATGGGATGGAACCATTAACATTAAACCGTACTGGTTCCCTTCTTAAAAACACAAATTCCATAGTTAGTATACTGATGTAGGTATGATGAACCTCACTTAAATATTAAGTCTTGACAACAAATGGAAGCTGCTTAGCCTGCCAGAAAACATCCAAATCGAATGCATCCATACGCTCATGTTAATGAGCATATGCTAATAAAAGTAATAGTAGTAGTTATGGTAATGTTCCATATTTATTTATATTTATACATAAGGTAAATGAGAGCTTGAATCAATGAGGGAAAAAATATGAAAAAATCTGAACAAGTGGTGTAATAAATGGTTTACTGGCTTCTACATATTAGTTCGATTGGTTTCTTCCACGTAGCTAGCTACTAGCTAACTGTCATGATTAGCCGTTAGGACGAAACCACTTTGAGGAATAAGGGGGGGGGGGGGGGTTATAATTTTCGACAATTAAGAAACGCTTTATTTTACATTTAGCAGCGTTTGTGTTGTGCATTTATTTAACTTATATTTATATTAAATTGTTTGTGTTTATAAAGACTTTTATGAGGTGGCACCTTTGTGGAAGAGGTGGGTCATATCCCGTGTCCCCCCCGGGATTATCACCAATGGCAATAGGTCTAGCAAATATTTGTTTCATTCACAATTACAGCAATTCCTTAAACATATGTTCATATTTTAATCAAATAGAAAATATGTCGGTTTCATCTGGATGATTTACTATCTTCTGCATACTAGACTTAAGTTTAGATGAGAACTGTAAGTTTGTAAAACGAATGGAATTCATGATCTTTCCAGCCAAAGCATTTTAAACTTCTACCTGAAGTAAGTAACTTCTACCTGAAGTAAGTGAATAGCATTTCAACTAGAAATACACATCCCCCGGAAACCTCTTTACACCGAGGAAAGACAAAGCTGTGTTTTTACCTGAATCATACCGATCCGTACTGTACTTACAGTGGAAACACCATGTGTACTTACAGCTGTCATTAATCAAAATATGCGCTTCATGTCAGCGCCATTTTCTACTGTCTAGGAAAAATAGGAACTGGTTTGTTTAAGCCTTACTGCACCGAAGTGGATAAAATGACACTTTTATAAAGCTGGACACGGACTTCAGGTGTTTCATCGCACTGTTTTCATTTAGGAGCAGCGAACAGGTTTAATTCACCCGTCGTGCTTCTACAACAGTGATGTGTCGTCGCAAACGAGTAGGTTCAAAGAGCCGGCTCTTTGACGTGAACGATGGGAGTCGGCTCCCGTCCGTTGGCGAGCCGTTGTTTTTTTGTACTTAAAAAAATGTTTAATCGGTGGTTTTAGCTTTTTATTTCAATTCTGAAAGTGTTTTTTGTATTTTAATTTTGAATTGGTGGTTTTAGTGTTTTAATTTTGAATCAATGGTTTTAGTTATTGTTTTTATTTTAAACCTGATTCAAAAATAAAATAAAAACAAAATTAAAACCTCTGCTTCAAGTCTTTTAAGTTTTATTTTGAATCAGTGGTTTTAGTGTTTTTATTTTAATTGTTAACCAGAGGATTTAAATATAAAATAGATCATTTTAGCTTAATTCCAAAAGGTATAAGTGAAACGGAGAGGCCTTTAGGAGCTGAAAGAACCGGCTCTTAGTGAGCTGAGCCAAATGATCCGGCTCACTAAAAAGAGCTGAAATTCCCATCGCTATTCTGAAAGTGTATCCATGTGTTGTCTTGTTCTTTTTTTTCCCCTTTTTTGTTAATCTGAAATGAAGACGTTGGCATCCTGCTCGGTGTAAAACGCCCACGACAACATACATGTTAAGTGTTTTTATTTACAGGACGACAACATTGTGATATATCCGCTTGGGTTTCTAGCTGCAGTAAAATCATGCTGCAACACGGTCAACCTGGCGCGTGCCCACGTCTACAGGCATGAACAGATGTGACCACTCCCCCCTCCCCTTCCCCTCCCCCCTCCCCAATTTCCAGTATCACTACACAGCATACAGGGACTTTGCTCCATATGATGTCTGTTGGACTTCTACATAAAAGGAAACAAACAAACAAACAAACAAACAAAAAAACACATGGACATTAATGTTTTGTGGCAGAAGAACATGTTGCAACCCCCCCTCCCCTTTCCAACAGCACAGCAGGAGTCCATTTCAGAAAAAAAAAAGAGGCTCTGGAGAGTGTTCTCTCTTAACACGGTTCAAGTATGCACATACGCGAGGCGAAAAACCCATTCACACGTTACAAACTAAAAGCAACATTTATAGCAGCAAACTGAGAACAGCTTTCAGGAGGAAACACAAATAAAACGGAGCAAAGTGAAGACACTAGGAAGCAAGGGGGGCAAGCCTCGTTATTATAGATTTTGCTAGTGGGTAATGTCCGCTCCTGCGCGTGAAATGTACACTTAACGCCCCTGGAAACAGTCCCGGGATCCGCCGAGTCTTCGGCTGAGCCGGTCCCTCAGCTCGGTCCGGCTCTCCAAGGCAGGCGAGATGAGGACATCTGTGACGACATGGTCCTGTAACACGTTTGCCGTTTGAAACGTTTTTGACTTCTTTATCCGAACAGCAAAAAAAAAAAAAAATGGATTAAGACAGATTCACAGATCTTCCTGTAAACCCGGCAGTTAGACCTGAATTTGCTTTTGCGACACAATGACGAAAAACAAAAATAAAAGTGTAAACGGAGGATTTAACTACGGATAAGTCCGGAACTAACCCACGCTGTGGTACTTCATGCCAAATCTGTGAGACGAGACGAACCGCGATCTGGAACGGAAGTGCAAATCAAACCCAGAAATCTTAAATCTGGATTTTTTTTAAATTTGTTTTTTCTTCTTCTCTCCCCTCTTTTCATCGAGTCCCATCCGGGTTACATCGTTACTTTGAAGCCGTCACCCTCTGGGGTGACTTCGGTGAGATGTAGCCGTCATTTTTGTGCCTCATAAAAAACGGACTGCGGAGTTAACGGCTTGAACTCGTACCTCCTCCTCTCGTCTGTTCTCCACCGGCCTCCTCAGCAAGTCCGAGCAATTTTCAGCCATCTTGTGAGGAGTAGCATGGTGTAGAGCTTGGACAGGAGCTCCTACAGCTGTTTTAAATGTCTCCTAAGGGGGATAATTAATAAAAGTCCATCGGCAACTTCTCTAGCTTCATCATTTTCTCTTCTTGCTCCAAACAATCCCCTTCTCTCTTTAAATTTCTCTTTTTCCATTTAATCTCTTTCCCCCTATCTCTCACAGTTGAGTTCATGGGCACAACATAATGCAATTAGAGCACCCCCCCCTCCTGTTCTTCCTCTTTTCTCAACAATTTGTCCATTTAGGGACAGCTCAGGTACAAAAAAAAAAAAAGGGAAGATATCCATGTCCGTCATCCTCAAATTCCCACAATCCTGCTTCGGGATTGGCCGGAGGGTCCTGTCAGTCACGTGAGAGAAGAGCCAGTCAGTAGGTGGGGAGAGACGAGGCGGAGGGCTGCAGGGAGCCGGAGGAGTTTGACCGTCTCATGTGAGGGAGGAGGTAGCTGTCCGAGCACAGTTGGTGAACGTCGAACCGGTCCTCCTTGCGATAGGCCAGGCAGCGCCGGATGAACGCCTGCAGAGAGGAGGAGAGCGATTAGAGGAGCGGCCGCTGCTGCGTTAAGCAATGACTCTCGATAGTTGGCGATGACGCTGCTGTTCTTTTTATAGGAACTCCAGCATGTGTCAACATGTAACTGTGCTGCCAAATCGTTAGAAAACTCGGGCAGACATTGATACTCGAACCGTAGTGTTGTAATTCTCCGGAAAAAAAAAAAAATTGTTTTGCAACTACAACGTCAACACACACACCCGCGTGTCTACTCTTCAGCCTGCTCCTGCCGAGAAAGATCACACACTTCATAACGTTTTACGGCAGCATTTGAAGTTACGGGATTTTTGTCTCAACGTGTAAATAACTGTAGAAAAAATAAAGAGACCACTGCATTTTTCCATTCCAATCCAGCGTCTGTTGAATTGAATGAACACATGAACACCTCATTCTGCTTAAAGAGGAACCAGGAGTGGAATAAAGTCACCCAAGAACAATGGTAAAGCATGCCACAATGCATGCAAGCTGGGATTAAAAATAAAGGTTATTGCACCAAATATTGATTTCTAAACTCTCAAGTGTAAACATCATTATTATGTTGTTTTAAAATGAATTTGATCTTGTTTCTTTACATTGTTTGAGGTCTGAAAACATTGGATCTTTTTGTTTTTTTGACCATTTATCAAACAAAAAGAAGCTCTAAATGATAATATTTTTGGGGGGAATTTGGGGGAAATGTTTATAGACTCAAACAAACATGTTCTGTTTGCCCAAAAACATACCCAAGTAGTAAAACCAGAAAAACTAATAATTTTACAGTGGTCTCTCATTTTTTTTCTTTTCAGAGCTGTATCAACGACTAGATTACCAGGAAAAAATTGTTTCTAAAATTGGTGGAATCAGGATTATATATATGTTGATATTGCATCACTTACTGAATACAGGATAGAAGAGTGTATTCATATTTGGTTTGAAGTAAATAGAGGATTTTTATACAGGACTTTTGCTGTAGATTCACAAAGTGTGTGTTCTTTCACACCAAACCTTGGGGATGTGATTAAGGGGGGGGGGGCTGCGTTGATAACATTTCTATTATGCGACTGGAGTAAAATACAAGGCAGCAGCCATCTTGTGTCATTGGAAACTTGCGCCCTGATGCATGAATGTCTTTCAAGGCAGGAGGTCTATCTGCAATTAGCAGCAAAGACGTGTTTCTCAAGCCTGGATGCAACGTCTAAATATTTATGCAAACATCTCCTGCTGCAGAAGGAGTCATTCAATATATACAAGTCAATATACGCCACCAGAAACTGAATTTGAAGCACATAATTAGAAATTGCATTCTTTATTTGAATCATTGCATTGAAAACCTGAATTTGAATAGTATGATTTGAAACTGAATGTATTAGTTTGGAACTAATGCAACTAACTGAGCTGCAGCTATAAATTATTTTGATATTCGATTACTCTGTTGATTATTTTTTCATGTAAAATATTTACTCATAAAAATATGAATGAAAAAAAAAAATTATTTTTGCATTTTTTTTTTTAAATAAAAGGACATTGGGTAATGCTGCCATGTGCTGACAATAAAAGGGAAACACAAATAATACATTTGACCAGATATGGCTCAAGTTTCTCTTAAGAAGAGATAAGGATTCATGTTAAACTGTCTGAATAATTGCATAATCCAAAAATTTCACAAAGTCATGTTATCCACCGGTGTCTCCGACTTAATTTCAGCTAATTATCAACAAATATGTTTACAGATTCTGGCAGATTTGTGTCTGCTATGAATGACTGCACTATATGTTTTCAATCCAATTTAAAAACAAGCTTAATGGACCGATATCATCAAATCAAATACTAAATCGGCCCTAATCCTAAATTAGGGCTGTTTTATAATTTTATTAAACAGTTCCTAACTAACGAATAGTTTTTCGATGCAATGTAAATTAAAAAAAACAATACAATTTTGAATTATGTGACTCAAATTCAGTTTCTGGTGGTACATATTTCTTGCCGTATCATTCACTCCATCATTCAGATGCTGCAGACACGTCTAACAGTAACGACATGCAACGACTTCAGAGCCGATGAAGAAATCGTAGAAGAGATTTCGTAAGACAGTGATTTTATGTCATGTCCTGCCTTCTGTCTGCTCGACCCGGGCTCCACCTGCCTCACAAACATTCAGGAGGGGGCGGGTGCACAGAGATTGACAATATCAGGTGGTGTGCTGCATGTATGAAAAGACAATTTTGGAATGTTCAGACCTGATTCTCTGGACACTGTAAATTACAAAATAATAGCCAAGTTTCAATTAACTGCAGGGTCCCCCTTCAAACGCCGGGTGCAGGTGTATATTTTGATAAATAACCACCAGTTCCATAAAACCCAGAGTCTAATTTATTAAAAAAAAAACAATCAACACCCTCTCTGGTAATATTGCTTAATTGTCAGCAAAAAAATAAAAAGTGTAGTTCGAACTTTCTGTCGTAAAATATGCAGAGAAAACTCTGCACATTTAAAAAAAATGTAAGTTATATGGTAATAATACAGGTTTAATAAAAGAATTTGAGTAAATAACCATATTTTTCCAGTTTTTCTGTGCAAGATTTTTGTCAAGTAAGTAAAAGGAATTAATCGCCTGTTCCAAATTGCCGCCTGATCTCAAATAAACGACTGATCTGTTAAGTAATTGAGACAAATAAAATGCCCTGGGTTATTTGGTAATTTACGGTATGTGAAAAACGCTTGTGTGTGTGTGTTTGTGTGTGTTACCTTGGCCTCTGTGCTGGCCTGTGGTTTAGCAGGGAACTGGACCTCTGTGGCTTTGAGGATGGTGTTTTCCTGGAGGATGTCCTGCTGTGACTGGTTGTGACCAAACGGCTGGAAAAACAAAAGGCGTTAAACTCACCGCTGGTCCGACGTCTTCCACATTAAAAACACAAACGCGAAACCCGTCACACAATGAAACCGCCTTTTTTCCTTCTTCCAGATTTCAAAGCGACGCCTCGTAGAGGTGACACAAGTGACCCAACACGTTGCGATAACAACCGCGTGAGGAACAATCTACTGGAGTTGCAGCGCTTCTCGTGTTTAAGCACAGTTTCTTTATTTGATTTGCTCTGATCTCTCAAGTGTTGAGTTTGTTACCTTGCGTCCGTAGAGGCACTGAAAGAAGATCACTCCCACAGACCAGACGTCCACCTTGTTTGAAATCTTCGGCGGCTCCTTCCCCACCACAAAACACTCCGGAGGGAGGTACCTGCAGACAAAATGAGTTTATGGCAACAAACTGGCAAAGCCAAGCGGCTTTATTTATAGAGAACGCATAGACACAGTTCAGCAACTCACTCTGCTTGATTTTTATGCTTTATCACAAAAAACAATAATTAAACAGTAAGAAGTGGAAATTAAAACCATACAATTTAAATATATATATATTTAAGACAATACTTAAGCAAAAAGAAAGTATAGAAAAATAGAATATACATATAAAATAAAATATAAGATCTGCAGCATAAAGCAATGATTTAGAATGAGCCTGCCTTGCTGTGTCAGTGTCGTTCTTACCAGTAGGTGCCTGCTCCCTGTGACGTGAGGTCCATACCGTCCACGCCGTAGTTATCGTCATCCATGATCTTTGACAGGCCAAAGTCTGTGATTTTGACTTCTCCGCACGCGGTGCCGTCCACCAATAAGATGTTACCTGTGGACGAGACGGACAGCGAGGCTCGTGATGGCGTTCGGTCGTACAGTGTGATGCTGTGATTGATAGAGCTTCAACATGTGTATAACAGGATTGTTTTATATCCAAAAGTATAACATTATGATACAAAATACATACATAAAAATGTGGGATATTAATGTAGGAAAGGAATAAAAAACACAAAAAAAATAATTTCTATTGATGTATGCATATGTATAGTCATCTGAATCCAACTCCACTATTCATCACTCATCTAACGTTTGACCCACCGGGTTTGAGGTCGTAGTGGATGATGGGAGGTTTGATCTCGTTGAGGTAGCGCACGGCGCTGACTATCTGCATGACGATGGAGCGGGCCTCCTTCTCGGACATTAGCTTGTTTTGCTTCAGGTAGAAGTCCAGGTCGTTGCCTTCGCAGAACTCCAGCACGGTGCAGAACCTGGCAGAGCGGAGCACCGACCCAAACGTTAGAAGACGGACGATTCCATGTGCTTACTGTTATTGATAATGATCTAACTCCACAGTTATTCATTTATTCATCTGCAAAGAACAACCAGCAATATGTATCTTAAGAGCCGGGAGGAGAACTAACAGCTTAGTTAACCCTTTAAATATAACTTCTAATGCCAGGGCATGTTGCTGCTGAATCATACAATTTCCTGTGACTTGCGCCTGCTATTTACTCCCAGTCTGATAACGTCCCCTCAGATGTTTGCTCTTACTAGTGCCGCCCTCTGACATTCAGCCACAAGGCAGATTTCCCGGTTATGGCCTTCAGGAGGGTTTAAACCGCCTGTTTTTAAAGTGACTGCGGAGAGCTGCTGTCGAGCACATGATAGGACAACCTCAGGATGTGTGGGCCTGGCGGGGCTGCAGCTGGCAGAGGTCAGAGGTCACTCACGTGTCAGTATCCAGGGAGAAATAGTCGTATAGTTTGACTATTCTGGGATGATCCAGCTGCTTGTGTATCCGGTACTCCCTGCATGCATGCCTGGAAGGAAATAAATGTCAACGTAGTGTGTGTGTGTGAGTGTGTGTCAACGTTTTGCCTGCATGTATCCGTAGATGTCTGCGTGTATATATACTAAGACCTACTTGTGGTAGTTCTCCTTTTTCTCCTCCCTCCAGTTCTTGTTGAGCTGGTGGATTTTAACAGCTGCATATCGCTGCTCAAACAGGTCAAAAGCCTGTGTGAGGAAAATTAAAACACATTTGTATTTGCTTTACACACACAGAGCAAGTGAAAAAAAAAAAAAGGGAGGGGGGCAAACAAGTTAGTGCGGCCATCCAAACGTTACCTTATAAACTTCACTGAAGCCGCCCCTGCCCAGCAAGTGCAGCAGCAGGTACCTCTCATTCAGAGTAGGATGGTCTTTAAACCTGTGAGGAGGAACACAGACTTTGATCCAAGAACCCCAGCAGACATCAGCCATTATTCATTCAGGCTCAATTTAAGATGCGGTTTGAATACAAGGTGAGTGCATTTCTCTGTGGATCAAGTGTTTTAAAACATATAATAATCAAAAAAGCAATTCAAATCACATTTTCTTTGGCAGGGGACCTTTAACAATTAGCGGGAAAAAGCTTCCTCTGCAACTAAAGGTGCGTTGAGTGGACTTACGCTGAGCTGTCCTCGTTGTTTATCCTCTTCAGCTCCCTAATGTGGAGATTCCTCACCCGCTCCAACCGCTCCAGCTCTGCTTGGATCTCAGCTTCCTCCTGTAAGACATGTAGCGGTTATAGTTAAACGGTTAAAACATTTACCTGAGATTAACCTTAGAGGTTCATTGATGCAAACAAATAATTGTTTGGCCATATTAAGATTAATGTATAAACATCGCATGCATAGTTTGAATTACATTTTCAGTATTTTGATGTATATTTTTAGATTACGATTTTTTTTTCTAATGACCTTTTTCAGATGTCCAAGGCGAAGCTTGAAGATTTCTTCCTGCTCGTGGTACTCAGCGAGGGTCAGTCTGAGGAGGAGGAGATGAGTCAAAATCTCCCAACACGACACGTTTGATTGGGAACATTCAAGGCTACGACTTCAGAGGTCTGGTTACATTTAAACTACCATTCAAAAGTTTGGGGTCACTTAGAAATAGTTTTTGGTGCAATATCTACATAGATGTATAGAGGCCCATTTCCAGTAACTATCTAATGATACAATGTATTTGCTCATTGCGTCGGAAGGCTAATGTTTTCATGGAAAATACAGAATTTTCTGGTTGAGCCCAAACTTTTGATCTCGCGTCAGCTTCGGCAGCTTTCTGAAGCCTCTGATATAAGAAAATCGGACTTTACTGCTGACAGATCAAAGGCGACGGCGTCCAAACACTGGCCGCACAATATCGTTAAGCCTTTAACACGGACACTGCGCGCGTGATTAAAATTACAGCGAGCAGAGCAGTAAATTGCAGTTATGTAGTCTCACTGGAGGTGTTTATTCGTTTCGGCTGGGACTCACAGCTGGGGCAAGGAGGGCTTGAGGAAGGGGTCGGAGTCGTTGCCGTTGACCACCTTGGTTTTCCTCTGCTTGGGTTCAGAGGTGGAGGCCACAGAGAGGGAGGGAGACGCAGGATTTGGAGGCTTCCTCTTGGCGAGCAGCTTCCTCTGTCGCTCTATGTCCTCCCTCTGCTGGTTGATGCCCTCTTGTTGCCTGCGTGCAGGAAGGCAAACGGGAGAGATGGATCGGATGTGAAACGCTGATAAGAAAACAGCTGTTTTTTTTTGTTTTTGTTTGCCTGGTCAAAATGAAGTCCGCTTAGTCAAAACGGCGCGTGTGTGTGTGTGTTTCACAATCTCTCACTTGATCAGGTTCTGGAATGCGTATCCGTCGGTCCACTGCTCCGTGTAGGACGCGCCGTGTCTGACGGTGGTGAAGTGGCCGAGGCGGAGACGGTCCTGCATGCTCTTCTCTCGGCACGACTGCTTCTCCTGGTTGCTCTGTGCACAAGACGACAGAAGCGGTGAGGAGTGTGTTGAAGGTGGCGGCGGATGAGGGAGTAAATCGTTCCTGAACTCCTCCAGTGTCAACACGTATATATTTACATTACAAATTGAAATGCTCCAGATATATTAAAGCCCCGTTTACCTAGAAATTCATATTGTGGAATCAAATGAGTAATGTGAAACAGATTGCCTGCAGAGTAAAGCCCACCGACACACCACTGTGCAGCTCTATAAAGCTCAAGTATGAAATGGTTGAAAACCACATAAATCAAGAGGAAGCTAAAGAGATTCAAAGAATCGACCAACCCTCAGGCGTTTCGGACCAAAGCGGAGCTAAAACACCAAGGAACACTGGATTTAAGATTGTACGGGGATGCAAGGAGCCACTTCAATGCAAATCTGTTGTAGTAGACTGCAAAACTTGTTTTTGGTAATTATTCCAATATTGAGTACTCTACTGGCAGATAATTTAGCTTATTTCAAGTTTTTTTTTTCCTGATTTGGGTCAATTTGGTCTTGTTTTAAGAAAACAAGACTAACATTTTCTTTAAAAAAAAAGAATAAATTGACTTAAATTAAAAAAACAAACAAAAAACTTGAAATAAGCTCAATTATCTGCCAGTGGAATGAGATAATTCTACTCAATGTTGGATTAATTGTCCCAAAAAAAACAGATTTTCACCAGTTTAGATTTCAATTTTTGTAATGTGCAATCTAATTGACAACACAGTAAGCTGATGCGCATGCATGCAAAGACGGATACCTTCTCTATAAGCAGTTTCTTGCTCATAGTGATGCATTTATTGAGCCTCTCCTTGTACTTCTCCAGGAGTTTCTGCTGTTCATCAATCTGTCTCCGCAGGTCACAGTTAGCCTGTTAAGGAGAAACAGCGGGAGCCGAGGAAGTTACACACACACACATAACACAAATAAAACACGAATGATATTCTGCAGCTCCCTAGCCAATAAACCTACACATGCTCTCGGTGTAACAACACGGGTTGTGGACACTGAACTCACCCTGAGAAGGTCATCTATTCGCCCCTCTTTCTTTTCCAAGTCCAGACTTTTATTGGTCTCCAGAGCAGCAAGTTTCAGGCCCGTCAGATCCGTCTGGAAGAGCCAGACGCACAGGTTCCGCTCAGAAGTGTATCACTAAATGTACGACGTAGGCTGCAGGAATAAGTGCGCAAGGGGACTGTGCTTTCTGTCTGTGTGCGTTATATTACCTGGACACATTTGCTGGTTGAGGCTTTGGGATTGTGTTCCCCGAAACACAGACTGGTGGGAGAGGAGCTGTTCTGCCGGATCTACGGACAGGGAGGTGTTCGTTACCCCGTTGTAATAACACGCAGAGGCTCACGTGCACCT
Source organism: Lepturacanthus savala (assembly GCA_030544235.1). Taxonomy (NCBI): domain Eukaryota; kingdom Metazoa; phylum Chordata; class Actinopteri; order Scombriformes; family Trichiuridae; genus Lepturacanthus; species Lepturacanthus savala. Next base: position 20,087,713 of record CM060461.1, read on the forward strand.
TGTGTGTAAATAACCCACCAGAAATCCTTGTGTGAAGCCGCTTTTAATGTTTGCAAAGCACTTACAATTGAGCCCGGGGCAGAGTGTGAGCTCTGTGGGGAGCGGCGAGCCGACGGGAGACCTCTCACTGGACTGGAACCGTTTCCACCCTGGAACTTTGCAGAGGCAGAAAAACATACTGACGTGAGTTTCTTCGTTCAGGACAACATATCCGTGTCAAGAGTTTAGAGCTGGGCGGTATGACCAAAAACTGATATCACAGTGTTTTCAGTGTCAAGGTATTTGATGACATTTTTTTTCCATGCATTACTAGGTGTTGACCCCGTTTTCTAATAATATAGAGAATATTTACAGCAGTAAATTGGCTTAGAATGACCAAACTAGTATTAACACAGGTTTGAATGGCCTCACAAAAAGGCTGCTGTTCAAAAAGAAGTCGTAGGCTGTTCCCTTTGTGAAAGCGTCTTTGAGTGACGTCTTACTCGCGTTTTTTTGTTGCAGTGCCAATGTTAAGGTTACATGCGGACGTGGAAGAGGACGCAGATCTTACTTTCATGCATTCTTCATATTTTTTAGAGATGTTTGTGCGAGAGGTGGTGGAGGAAATCTGCTGCGGCTACAACTTCAGCTCGACTACATTTACAGATTAGGGTGCTTTGATCGGTGTCAGGTATTTTAAAGCCGAAGCCGATTTTAAAGCCACAGTTCTTCTGTGTCTGTGAGAATTTCTCTGTCCATGTCCATGCAAAACAGTCCCGCCGCTCTGTTTTCCCAATGTTTTGTACACTACACACTCTCCGGTATTGGGGTATTTGAAAAATAAATCATTATAAAAAATAAGAAGAAGAAAAAAGAAACACACATGTACACTGGTGTTCAGTAAGAAACTGTATACCACCCAGCCCTACAAGAGTCGCCACGATACTCACATCAAAGTAGTCGCTGATCTTGGGCCCACGCGTGGAAGTCTTCCCTGCACAGAATATGAAACAAAGATTTAACGCCATTTGTCAGTAACGTAGATGCTGTTATACACGCCTGCATTTTTTCGTGCGGGTGTCAGTCGTACCTTGACTGCTCTCTGAATAGGTGTCAGCTTTCCTTTTTCTCCCTCTGGACGATTCGGAGTGCTTCTTCTCTGGGGTCTGTAAATCGATATGGAATAGAAGAGAGAAAGAGAGAGAGAGAGAGAGAAACAACATAAACCCCCCTGTGTTTTACCTAACAAAGCTTGTTCCAGTGGAGGTGTTCGGCAGGAAGAAAAGAGTACATACTGAGTAGGCAGGGGAGCTCCCTCTTTTCAGATCAGAGTTCTAAGAAGAGAAGAGAGGGAGAGGTGGAGGTAGTGGGAGGTACTGAAAGACAAGTGGGCCGAGCACAGGGGAGAAAAAAAAAACAAAAAAACAACACAAGATGCGACTGCGTCTAACTAGCTTTCACTGTCGGAATCAGTGCATATTTGATTTCCTGTCCTGTCTTTACAGTAAAAACTGATTCTAAACTTCAGCGTCACTCAGGGTTCCTACAGGTTTCATTTAAGTCTCACCCATTTCATGGCCTATTTACCTGCCGGCAATAAAGAACTATCTTTTTTGTAATTGGTTAATTTATATTTGTATTAAATGCGTACTATGTGCATAAAAAATATTTTTTTCACTAAAACTTCACCTGTAGTAGTTAGGGTATTGTGAAAATGATCTACTACAGCAAACTAAGTAGGGAAAAGTCATTTTTTGTTTATTTTTGGTGAACATTTATAACTTGCAGACGGTCCCTAACACAGACCACGGTTAGGGACCGTATATCGAGACGCTGTTTTCTGATGAAACGTAAAATCACAAGGAAAGTTGGCAGTAATATTATAGCATGTATGATGATGTTGATATATACTACACTCTTTATTTACATGGACACTGCCTCTAGAACACAACTTCTGGCAAGCAATTAAAAATAATGAAGGTTGACAAATGAAACTTTTGAGAAGAATGCAATATGGAAAAGTTACATACTGGACCCAGATATCAGAATTCAACACTTTTACCCCCCAAGTCTTTTTAAGGTATTATTTCTAAATTTATAAATTCAAATGCTTTTAAGACTTTTTAAGACCCCTGAACACCGTCATAACTGACAGCGACAAACAAAAACCATGCAAAGAATTTACTTTGTGCGCGTGTTTTTACCTCCGACTCCTTGTCGCTGGATGAGCCGAGACTTCCGTAGCTGTGGTTAGACGACTCGTTGGCCAGACCCTGCGCAGAGCGACAAATCAAACAAACGAGTGAGCGCATACGATATGAAAATAGTCCCGCGGTGTGAGATGCGTTCCCGTGTTCAGCGATCTCATAAAATGTAAACAGTGAAACAAAGGCTGGGTGCGGCTCTCGCCTGCCACGTTTGATAGGAATCCAGATCTATGGTTATTAGGTGTGTCGCTTTGCACTTTTCCACCAGAAGAACATTTTTCAGGAAACATGAGTCCTCTTTTTGTTTTTAGGAAAACAAGAACTTTACCTGCTTTCTCAACATGGGAACCTGCTGCTGTAATACTGGCTTATTACGTAACTGTGTAATTACACATGTGCAAACAGACTTGGAATAGGAGTTTCTTGTATTAACTCATCTTTCAGAGCAGGGGAGGGCGACCCTGGTCCTGGAGAGCTACTGTGGGTGCAGGTTTTTGTTCCAAACAAACAGGAACACACCTGATTCTACTAATCAAGCATTAGGGTCCTTGCTATGAAGCTTCATTAGTAGAATCCAGTGTGTAACTGCCTGGTTGGAAGAAAAACCTGCACCCACAGTAGCTTTCCAGGACCAGAATTGCCCAGCCCTCTTTTAGAAGATTGCACAAAATAGCTTGGAGCATTTTTTAATATTTATTTGTTGTTATCTGTTTTTTTTTTTTCTCCACTGCGCTGCGGTTACCTTAGCACCTCCGCTGGTGCTCCCAGTGCTGCCGACTGTGTTGCCACTGACGGCTCCCGTGAACCTGGCCTCCAGCAGCTCCTGTCTCCTGGGGTCCAGGCTGTGCAGCTCCTCCATGGGGCCTGGCACAAGGACATCAGCAGAGTAAGGTTAAACGTTTCATTACCGGGCGACCGGCTAGTGGCAAATACAAGAAAGCAAAGCAAAAAAAAAACACTGTGCCCTGAACGCATTCCTGTGACTGGGAAGGAATCAAAATGAGCACTGCGAGAAGGAGCAGAGGACAGTATCTGTGGGAGGATTAGAGAAAATTAGAGTGATTAGCGGATAAAAATAGGAAAAAAAAAATGGATTTGATTCAGCTGGGCAGTAGGTAGCTATTTAAAAGATGCTCTTTCATGCTATGACGGGGAGATGGGAGTGACGCTGCTGTTCTTGCTAAAGTAAGAAGGTCGTTCTACCTTTTGGACGGCCGGCGGGGAGAAGAGTTGAGGCCGACGGAGTGAGCCTCCACCTTTATCAGCGCAAAAAGTCTTCAACCGGCTCGAGTTTTATCTCACTAATGACGCCGCCACAGTGGCCTCGTTGCGCACAGCGCTAAACTAGTCTGTGACATTTAGGGATCTCAGTACTTCAGAAGCCTGTTGGTTAGAGTACAATACATACAAGCGTAGATAAGGACGCTGGAAGTCATGTTGCACGGTTAAAAAAGAAAGAAAAATAGATTGGGGCCTTTTCGGTAGCTATCTTGTCTGATTTAAACGCTGCATGCGTGTTCCTTACGTTGGGAGGACACGGCTTTGAGTTTTACGGGACATTCGGGGTTTTGAAAAAACCTTTCAGACATCCTCATTCCAGGCCAAAATTTTGCAAATGTGTGAGTGGTAAACCTTACAGCCGTGAATTGGAAACCACAACATGCATAAAATGACTTTAGCAGACACACACACACACACTAGCAGCACGCCTGGGCCTTGTTCTATGACAACCAGTATCCAGGGAAAGACACACACACACACATACACACGCACGCACACACACGATCCTCTGCTCCCTGCTGAATACTGCTGCATGTGTTTGTTTCCTTATTGGACATTTCCTGGCTGTCATCTTTACATAGCTTCTGGCACAGGGGCAAGCCCTAAAAGGCATAATGGACATTATGAAACCCTTGTGCTATGAACCAGAGAGCACTCAACAAGGCCTGTGTGAGGTTACCTGAGGACAGAGGAGAGGCTGATTTAGGTTAATTAATCTTCATAGCTAAAATCTTTATATATAGCCAATGATCTGCCTCATAGCATGTTAGTGTTAATAGTATCAAACAGGAAATGCAACATCATATCCTCAGTACAATGTTAATTACGCAGGTATTCGTCTATACTAGATGTATTAATAGCAAGTACTGAATTTAGTTTGCTCGTAACATATATATATATATATAAACATCGGTCTCAGCTTGTCGAAAACAACACGAAAAAAATGCATCCAAACTGGCCACAAAAAGTAAAAAAAAAAAAAAAAAGCAGGGCCTTAATTCTCAAGTTGACAGTGTAGCAGCGGGGCATTGCGATGCATTCACGGATGCATGTAACGTTGAAAGCTACGTTGTTGTTGTTGTTTTTTAAATATCCCAACCAGATGCCGCCGATAAGGAGATAACGAGTGTTTCTAAACTGTCACAAAAACACAGCTGCGAGTTTAACGAAGACGCCATGAAAAGCCGAGGTCCCGTCAACATGCAGCGAAGCAGCCGCCGCCGCCGCCGCTGCCTTTGTGCGAACAGGAGAGAGCTCGCTGCTACTTCGGCTGGCCATCAACCGAACTGACAGCTGACGTTTGGCTTCCAATTCACGGCATCAGTGAACTTGACATCCATTTTTTTTAACGTTCCTCCCAGCAAACGTTAGCTCCGCGCGGCCAAACGCCGCCGCTTCCCCCCGTCGACACTTCTAAAAAAAAAAAAAAAAAAAAAAAAGGCAGAATAAGAGTCGCTCGTGCACTCGTGTACCTTCCTTGCTCTTCGCGGTCGCTGTTGTATGTTGTTGAGAAATCGTTGGGGACGAGGAGAGCTGCGACCAAGATGGCGTCGCCTCCAAACTTCCACCACCACTTCCACTGTTACTTTGGACACTCATGAAGCCACTTTACCGCCGAGAGGAGCCAGCGTACACACTGCCGTCTGCGGAAAATACCGAACTCGCGTCCATCGCTTTCACACCTGCTTGTAGCCGAACCTGGCCGCGCGCGGTTTAGCGTCGCTAGACGTCTCGCATTGTGTCCTGCGGAGGAGCAGCTTCTTCTTCATTAGAGCCTCGCTGAAACGGATCCGATGTAACCTTTGCATGATGACCGCACCGCGCCGCGCCTGTCACATGCCTGTCAGCATCCAGCGAGCGCAGCTTTGATTCTGCAGGCGAGGCTATCGCGAGACTATGGCGAGGCTGGCGCGCACCTAAGCGGCGAGCAGGGGATGGCATGACACCGACACAGACACTGATCCCGGATCATTTTACTCCGCTCCGAACCGGCCGGGTGTTCACTGGAAGCCTCCGGTCGGCGGTGACCTGAGAACAGCCCCGCTGTCTGGGTGGAAACAACAAACACCCCGAAAAGATGGCCGAAAGTTCCTGTGTGGTTGAGGAGAGGAGGAAAACAGAAACGCACACACAAGCGCACGCGCGCGCGCGCACGAGCGCACACACGGATACATACGTGTGTGTGTACGTTTGTATCAATCATTTTTATCTGTGATGTGATTGTGCAGTAAAAATAGTAATAAATAATAAGTAGTAATAACAAATAATGTTTATACTATTCAACATCATATATTTACATATACATGCACACATCCATGCATATATGAATATACATTATATATGCAATATGTATTATATATGTATAATAAACATGTATATACAGTAAATGTATATACACAAGCAGATGTTTTGATCATGTATCAATGCAGCAATGAACAGAAGGCCTATGTGTTTTATTGTGACAGTGTGTGTGTGTGTGTGTGTGTATGTGGGTTAGGTAGGGCTGTGGTCTTGATATGCTGTTTTTCAGTCTTGAAATACAAGTTGCAGGGAGGGGTGTGCAGGTGGGAGGATAGTGATGTGGTCTGGGCTATAAGGTCTTTTGTTCCAAATTTGGTGCAGTGCATCAAAATGCCTTTGCCTCCTTGTAGGGCAGCATGCACAAACATACACACACACACACTCTCCGACACCCAACTGTTTGGCCTACATCTCATTCTGGCGTTCCTCTCACACTTATTTTCGATCGCAGCACATACGCTACGGATGACAATACGTTTATTGACTGTGAGCCGAGAGCGAGGGGACGTATGTCTGTCCTGATACAGAAAAGACAGGGAACCCTCTGATGTTTGGAATTGGGATGTGATCCGACTGGTTCCGGACGAAGCATTCAAAGTGACATGTAAGCACACTGACTGTAAAAGGCTATTTCACACTGTTAAAACCCCAGTTCCCCTTGCAGTCAGATTGCATCAGGAAACAGACTGAGGCACAAACAATCATACTGCACCTCATATGCACCTACCCATGGTAACCTGATTTTTTGGTCACATGGTTTCCATGGTAACAGAGCAATAGTCTTGACAGGCAATGAGGAGGGTTGTATAAGCCGTCTCCTACATTACACTACTACACACCACACTACACCACACACACACACACAGAGACACAGACACTTGCACACACACACAGAGTTTGTGATGTCATTTCAGGTATGAAATGTGAGTGGAGTTATGAGGAAAGGGTGATGGGTGTCGGGCGACTGATATTCAAGCAGCAGTTGGGACATTCCAGGAGCATCAAATGTCTGATGGAAAACCGAGAGTGTTGGCTGACATTTTGACTGCCTGCAGCTTGTGTGCAGACACAGCTGTGGCCTATAACAATAATGGATATATAAATCATGATAAAAGTTTGAAAATACAACCAGTTACGTTTATTTGTCACATATAATCAATACCGGTACAATCACAGCGAGATGTAATCCCACCAGTACCTTCAAGTTGTGCAGTAAGGGTTTAAATAGTAGTTACATAGTAGGACTTTTGTAGGCAATTTGTAGGCAATGAAAAGTGTATTTTGAGGCGCAAGCTACAGTACACACGCGCTATTTTATCGTTAGTCATCCATTAATCGTCCAATCACATTTGAATCAGTCAGAAGTTTGACATTCACATCTATTCGCTTCAATATAAATAAATTCTACCTTGTCCTGTTTGTCAAACAGTGATGACATGTTGGCAGCAGTTGTGGAAAGTAACTAAATACATTTACAAGTACTTGTACTTACATTTCTACTCTTTCATGATCACTTTGTTATAAATACATTGTTATGCATAGCTTAGACTATTTAGGAGTATCACTTTAGATTAGCTCACCTACTCACATGTTATATTAATAAAGTAATATCCTACACTTTAAATCGGACCATTTTGTATAACACTACTACCTTTACTGTACTTTTGATACTGTGAGTACATTTTGTTACTTATGTCCTTTTAAGATCATGAATGCAGGACTTTTACTTGTAATTGAACATATTTTCATTGTGGTGTTGCTAATTCTACTTAAGTGAAAGATCAAATTCCTCCATGACTAGTCGGCAGTGGCCTTTCCTACAAATATTAATTACCATGTAATGGTTAATTGCTTCTTTTTAAGAATATCATAATGATACTAAAAAATATTTTATCTGGACATAATGCATTTTGAGGGGCTAGATGACTGATCCCATAATCTCTAGTAACTACACGTCTTTGTCACCGGTTTCACTCTCTCTTTCTCACATAATAAACATATTGAATGAATGAACAGACTTATATAGCAGCCTTCACGCTCAGTCAGAGTACTTCACAACTCAGCGGGAAACACGTATGCATGGAGAAACAGGAGTATTACTAAAATAGCATTAACACATTTCCTATGGAAGAAGACACTCGGTGCATACAAAGTCGTTAAATACAATTACAGAAAGTCATTAAGGATTAAAACAGCTGCTACTTATAGGCTATATTAAAAGTTGTCATTTAAAACTGTCCGCTGAGTCAGCAAGTCTGATATTTAAAGGCAGAGGGTTTACGTTCCATATTTTTGGGGCACGGTAACTAAAAGTGGTAGCCCCAAAGGTTGCTGTGGTGACCTGGGAGAGAGTTAAAAGAGCAGCTGTGGAGGATCTTAGGGTTTATGACATAAAAGCACTTTGCGCATTAAAAAACTAAGAGAAAGACATGAATCTAAAAGTATTAGGTGTTATACCATCTGCAGCATTCTGAATGGTCTGTAGTTTAGCAATGGCTGCTTGTGAAGAATTGCAGGAGTTAAGAAGTTTAGAAATCAAGAATATTGACCATATATCATAGAAACTGGAATATGGTGCTGATTAATGCTATTAATTACAGTTCCTGCCATAATGTATGCTGAATGAGCTCCACCTGCCTATTTTTTTCCTTCAGATTATTTAGATTTTAATGCCTGAATGTTCCAAGAACAACAGGGTAAAAAAAATAAAATAAATTGAGACTTGAAATGTGTGATAAAAATGAGTGATAGTTTGTAAATTTGAACAAAAGGCCCGGCTCTGTCTGTGCTGTCTACCACAGACATATTGAGAATCACTGGCCATGATCCTTGTAGGTTTTTATTTGATGCTTTGGCTAATAATATAATAAACTGAGTTGGAATCTGACAGACCTGATTAGTAAAAAATCTACGACCACATGAGAAGACGGTATATATTGACACCGATAAGGGAGATAATACCGTAATATCTATAAAATGAGGCAAACGATTGTACATACCTTTGTTTTTTCATGCATGAATTTTGAGAACAACAGGATGAAAAATAAAAGAGGAATTGAAATTGATAGATTGAAGATAATCAAAGAGATAATCAAATCAGTTCATTACATTTGCAGAAAAGGCCCAGCTCTGTCCCTGTTGTCTGCCACAGACATATTGAGCCTCAAGTGGCCATGATTGTGTCATGTTGGCCATATACTATGTATATTTGATGCTTTATCATTCTATACTAGCTCTACTAGCACCTATAGGTGCTAGTAGAGCTGTTTGTCTGGACTGCAAGGGACTTTGGACATGGACTAATATAAATCTTATCCCACTTATACACTATTGATCAAAGGTTTAGGGTCAGCCAGACAAATTGTCCATGAGAAGTCGCACTTTTATTTACCACCATGAGTAGTAAAATTAACATAAAATGTTATTACACTAGCCTTCTGATGCAATGAGCAAACACATTGTACCATTAAAACAATAGTTGCTGGAAATAGGTCTCTATACACCTCCAAAAAACAGACATTTGCAGCTAGACTAGTCATTTTTTTCCACATTAACAATGTATAGAGTTTATTTATGATTATTTAAAAGTTATCTTCATTGAACAAAACAGTGCTTTTCTTTCAAAAAATAAGGACATAAGGACATTTAGTGACCCCAAACATCTGAACGGTAGTGTACACAGCTCGTACACTGAGTGAAATTATTAGTTTAATTATTCTCTTTTTACATTCATTTCCTATTGGCTTTTTGTTTGACTTTACCCGTCTAGTTTTTACACCTTGTCAAATATCATTCATTAATTCTGTACCGTCCTACAACCGCAGCCTCAATGTCTCTTTCCACGCCACCGATGGTCATTTGACTGTGACTGCCAGCCTGTATCACATCCTCCTCGCCCTATCCAGTTACACATTCCCCAGAGGTCCAATATAAACATACAATTAAGGTAGAAAAGGGCTTAACGTAGCTTAACGACAATAATTAGGCGGTAGTAAACCCTGTCAGCTCCTGTGACTAATAAATGTTAAATGTCTCAAGATAAATGACTCAGGGTTGGACATGTTAAAGTTTAATGTCATTGCAATTAAGACAAGAAAAAGTGACAAGATGAAACCTTGAATGTCACCTCCTTGTTAGGCATTATTGATACATTTGCACACATTTATTTTCATGTAAAGGACATTGATCACGAGTGCATATTAATCACAGCAGATCCATCTATAATTGTCCCCTTGAAGCTCTAGAGAACATGTGGTTAGTCGGTCGAAAGGCCTCCCTCTGCCTCTCATACATGCTAACGTATGATCTAAGAAGGTCCTCGATATTGAAAGCCTAAAAAAAAATGGAAAAACAAAAGAAGAGGCGTCTTAGAAAGTATTTCATTCCAAAATCATCATTCCATGCGGGTTAATAAAGAAATACGGATAGAATATATCACAGTATTGGTGTGTATTAGCTTCTGTAACCACAGGGAAATTGTATTTTAGCTGTAGCCACTCACCTGTGAGGTTTCAAAGACTAAGGTGTAGCTTTTAACCACGGTGCCAATGGTCATCTCGAAGAAACCGTCTTCGCTGTTGTACTCTGTGATGCGGTTGAACGGGTGCATGACAACCAGCTCCTAAAATGTTCACGTTAGTGTTAAGATATGTTAAAATGTAACAAATTGTCAGTGATTAAGAACAAATAATTTGATTGATCACACGGAAATAGAATAATAGGGGGAATACATATATAATATAACAAATATATTCTTTTGATTTATTTATTTTTGCCTCTACATTTCAATTTTTTTTCAAACATACCAAAAGCAACAAAAACATGAAAATAGGACAGAATAATAATTGTTATTACATATATATTATTATTATTACAATATAATAAACTGAAATGTGATCGACCTGATTAATTAGTAACTTTACTTACACTTCTACTCTTTTTCACAGCTACAGTTACTTGTTACTTTTCAGATCAACATTCATAGAACAGCCACATGATTTGTTATATATGCATTGTTATACATAGATTAGATTAGATTGGATTATAGATCCAATCATTTTTATAAATATAACACTCTAAATTGGGCCATTTTGCATAACACTACTACTGCTTTTTACAATACTGCACCTTTACTTTTGATAGTGAGTACATTTTGTTAATTATGTACTTTTAAGATTATGAATGCAGGACATTTACTTGTAATTGAACCTATATTTATTGTGGTATTATTACTTTTACCTAAGTGAAAGTGGCCTTTCCTACAAATATTAATTACCATGTAATGGTTAATTGTTTCTTTTTAAGAATATCATAATGACACTAAAAAAAAAAGATTTTATCTGTACATGAATATATTATTTAGGAGTAGATGACTGATCCCATCATCTCTCGTAATGAGTTACACATCCCTTTGTCTGCAGTTTCACTCTTTCTATGAGTGAAACATAATAAAAAAAACATATTGAATGAATGAATGGATTTATATGGCACCGTTCATACAGAGAAGTCAAAGAGTGTGTATATTGACACAAATAATACCTGATATCTATAATATGATGCAAGTGTTTCTACACACCTTTGTCTTTGGATCTATTAAGCTCACGCCTTGCTTGCTGATGACAATCCAGAGTGTGCTCGGGTAGCTGGATTCGCAGTTTTGCTGCAAAGTCAAATAGAAACGCCGATTATCATCTCTCTTTAAGCTGTTGTTGGCTGACTTTGCTTTCATTTCACCGCCTTATAACTTACATCAACTGTAAAGAAGGAGCAGCCGAAGGTTGTCCAGCCCGAGATGGCTTGCAGGAAGGCGATTTTGGCCTCCGCCACCGTGATGCCACTCTGCTTGTTGTAGGAGGCGATGATGTGCTGCGAGTAGAAGGAAAATGAATAAAAGATATGAGGAGATGCTGTATGTGTGCGTCTGTGCGAGCTACATCCAACCATCTTCTCTTCTTTCCTTTCAATCTTCCCTTTACCTTCTTCCACTCTTCAGGGGCCATGATTTTTATCTGGTCGGCGGGAACCAGCTCCCTCAGCATCCTGGGGATCATGACGAACTGCGATCTGTCTGAATCTACTTGGGCTCTGAAGAGCAGCCCTCCCAGCGAGATCATGTCCTCTTTGGTGCAGGTGTGGTATCCCCGCAGGTACTTCGGCAGCTCCTATATGGAGGCAAAACGGAGGGTGAGAGACCCCGCATGTAGAAATTGAGCAGAGGCCGCCAGCAGAATGAAACGCGCGTTTAGTTGGGTACCTGCGGGAAATGGAAGGTGAGGTCCGCGTTGAGGTCTTTCCCCGGGCTCACGTTGAACCAGAGCTTCCTCTTGAAGATCACCAGGTAGGGCATGTTTGTCGTGTTGCCTGGGAGGCAAAATTTCAATAAACAGAGGGAAGCAGCGGAATATAAAAAAGCACAAGTGTCAGTATGACACATTACCTTCTTTCACTTTTTTCCCTTTCTTCGGAACGTCGGAAGTCTGCCTTAAACTGTCGAAGAAATATTTCTGCTCTTCCAAACTCTGGACCTGAGAGTTAAAAAAAAATGAAAACAGTGAAAAAGCATGTCCTCAGATTAATAATTAATTCCTGTCATTACAGACTAATGCGAATGACTGTGTGAGCATCGGCCAACCCCACCTTGTTCGGTGTTTTCAGGTAGAGGCCGTATCCTTCCGCTGAGCTCAGCCTGAGTTGGGAAGCGATGCTGCAGCACAGGTCTTTGATCGTGGACGTGGACGTCACCTCACATATCTGCACGACAGCAAGAACCGAAACTCAAAAATATACTTAAATGTACTGTATGATGTATCTTAGTAATTTGGGAATCCAAATCCAAACAACAAAATAAATCATGTTTCTTTATCAGCTTCTTTCTTCGTTTTATATTTATTCTAATCATACACATAATATGGTTGCTAATTATAGATTAGATTAGATAGGACTTTATTGATCCTTTAGGAGGAAAACTGAATCTCCATCACATCAATAGCAAATATGCAAAAAAAACAACTAAATACTAACACCAACATAAGGATAATAAATAAATAACAATAACAATAAAAGGAAAAGCCTATACACTCCTTATTATTGCTATATGGTTATTTTAAAGTGCATTTAGTATGAGGTGGGTGAGTAGATTATTGCATGTGGAATTTTGGAAAAGCAGAAATAAATAAATTACACACTGTTACCTATTCTGTGCAAATTATTATATACATTAGTATGAATCATATACATATCTAAATATAAATATATAAAGATTATAAGTATAATAGTTATAAGCTACAAGTTAGGATATTAAATAGAAAGGATATAATATAATGCAATTTGTTGATTATTGTTAATTGTAACTAATTGGCTGTTAATTCCTGAGATTACAATGTGTTTTTGTGTACATTACGTTACATATAAAGATTGATTGACTGATTGGTTGATTTTGAAAGATGGATCCCAATAACAAGACAGACCTGGAGATGAATCAGAGGGGAAAAAAATAAGCTCCTTGAAGCAATGTCAGCGAGTGTTTATGTCAGGATCAACTGAGAGTGTGAACACTAATGGAGACCTTGTCTGGGAGTTTAGAGGAGAGTGTTGTGTCTTACTTCATCAGTGTCATTCGGGAAGTGGATTTTATGGAAAATCTGAGTGCTGTTCTGTTGGATGGCATCCACTTCTGCCTGGTGGGGAGGAAGCTTCCTGGGCTCTTTACTGAAGGTACAAAGCACTCACATCAATACACAGACATATAGCATTATGAAGCCAAGCACATCATTTTTAGATGTTATATGACACTGTTACAAAGTCCCAGGCACTTAATTAGACTCAGGTTGAATTGATTACTGCAGCTTGTAAGCATATTTAAATTATATAAACACTTAATACATTCCATTACAAACTACTGTCAGTTCAATGGCATCATTATTACCTACATATAGACAACTAGTGTTCCAGTTCCAGGTGAAATGTAAGTACATTCACTGAAGTACTGTAGTTAAGTCCCATTTTGAGGTACTTTTACTTGAGTCTTTCCATTTTATTCTACTTATACTTCCACTCGATTATATTTCAGAGGGAAATAATGCACTTTTAGTATTTGACTACAATTATTTGACACTAAAGTTACTGGTTACTTTTCATATTGAGATAATATATTTTTCATTATTATCACTGTTCAACTTGTTCTTTTATTTACAAAAAAGTTATGTACTTTGTGTAAAAAAGTACTATAAAATAAAGTCTACTGTTATTTAAAACACACACACAGTAATACATTTATATATTATGATGCAGTACTGCAGTTTTACCCAAGTCTAAAATGGCCTCCATATTTATGACATATGTACAAGTACGTAAAATGCTCTTACATATATTTGTTAGTGATAAAAATAAAACAATATAATGTACTCTGATAGTACAACACTTGAAAAGGAATACTTTTACTTTGTATAATTTGCATACAATTTGCTGCTTAAGTACCATTTCAAATTCAGGATCAATGACATTTAATTATACTTAAAAAAAAAAATTGATTACTTCTTTTACAAGTAGATGTAACTAAATAATAATAATTAAATATTAATATCAATGATTATAACTTGAATTATTGTTTTTGATTAATTAATTAGTTGTCGTCTAAAAATGTCAGAAAGTGTCTTGTTTTGTTATTTTATAACCATGATTGATTATTGCATCTCTATAAGGACATTTTTGATTAAAAAAAAAAAGTCCTATTTTTCTGATAGCATTCTAAAGTTTAGTGACCAACTCTGCGTCAGACTCCTTTTACATGTGATGTTTCATTTCTCTCTCCAGCCTGACCTGAGCATTGCCTGCAGCCTCTGCAGACAGTCGGCGGCCAGCGTGTCCCTGGGCCGCGACTTCAGGAAGCGCTTGGCGTGCGTCATCAAATTGGGACTGGGTGGGAACAAGCCCGAACACAGCCACATCAGCTGCCAGCCGCGCTCCATGCTCAGCCTGAAAGGGGACGAGAGGAAGGGGGCTTTAGGGAGACGTTTAGGGCACGTTCTGTGGAAGTGGTTTGAAATACAGAGCCACACGCAAGCCCGGCAAAACACCAACAGGAGGCGGCTACCTGTTATTATTGCTGCTCATCTGTCTCATGATCTGGCAGTAGATCTCATCCTGCAGACCTACATGTTGGGTGGCTGGACCGAAGATCTGGTCAGTCAGCTCTATGGGACTGCGAACATGCTTGATAGGGTAATCGCCCATGTACTTCAGGATAGGTAGCAGGGGAAGGTTAAGGACGCACACAGGCTGTGTTAAAACTAGATCCTGTTCAAAAGTTTAGGGTCACTTAGAAACTTTAAACTAATCAGAAATACACCTCTATACATTGCTAATGTGGTAAATAACTATTCTACTGCAAACGTCTGGTTTTTGGTGCAATACCTACATAGGTGTATAGAGGCCCATTTCCAGCAACTATCAGGCCAGTGTCCTAATACAATGTGTTTGCTCATTGCGTCAAAAGGCTAATGGATGATTAAAAAAACCCTTGTACAATCATGTTGCAAAAATTATTATTTCAAGTACAAATCATTATTTCTAACCTTGTTAATGTATTGACTGTATTTTCTATTTATTTTACAACTCATGGTGGTATATAAAAGTGTGACTTTTCATGGAAAACACAAAATTATCTGGGTGACCCCAAACCTTTGAACAGTAGTGCATGTCCAAACAAGAAGGCTCTCCATTGTAAAGATATATGCAGATATACTGTGTGTAATGAACAATATTGTGAGTTTTAAATAACACTATTCTCTTGAAACAATTCTCTATAAATTCATCAACGTGTTGTTCTAGTGAAACTGAAAAAAAAGACTTCAATTCAGCCCTTATTTGCAACAGGGAAACAAAGGTCTTAAGGATATCAGTGAAGGCGTTGCAGGCCAGGTAGCTGAGTTCAGAGTTGCGGGCCAGGCTCTTCATCAGGGGCTGTTTGAGAGGTTCTTTGGAACAAGCCCACAGCTTCTCCCTGTTGTTGCCTTTGGAAACACCCTGCCGACCCGCGTCTTTACCCGGAGACCTGAACACAGCAGTGAAATACCGACACTTTTTGTTTTGAACTTTGCGATCCCTAAAACAAGAACAAGAATGCTGGAGAATGTTGTGTAAACACACTCCGCATCGCGTTAACAACCCTAATGTATAGTTTCAACCATATTGTGAAATGAATTTTAAAGAACACAAATTATTATTACCTGAAGTGCTCAAGTGCAAACTCTTTTATAGAGACGGGAGCCACAGATTCATCTCTCTGTGTGACGTTTTGTGTGACTAAAAGTTTCTTCTGATTGACGGGACTGAGCAGCTCCTGATTGGGTCAGAAACAGGTTATCAGTTACATCACAGGGGCAGCCATCATTTTATCATATCAATAAAATATATTTAATTACAGCAGCCTATATACTGAAAAATCTTCTGTCAACTGTTGACTGTCAAATGTTCTTCATTTTTGTTTTATTTAAATTTTCGTATTAAATTGTAATTATTTTTTAGATTTTTAATTTTACATTTAGATTTTTTCCCTTTCAATCGACTGTTTTCGAATCGTATCTTGATGCTTTTAATGTTTTATATAAAGCACTTTGAATTTCCTTGTTGCTGATATGTGCTCCACGAATAAACTTGCCTTGCTTTGCCTAATGCCTCTCTGACGTGCTGTTTATTTCATTCGTTTTGCAGCTGTTATACGCAAAACGCAGCCTGTATATGAGCAGAGTGCGACATGCAAAGGTGACTGTACCAGCATTTCTTCACTGGGCCTGTTGAGAGTCGGCAGAAACATCACAGAGTCCTTATAGACGGCGCCGCTGCTACTGGTCCGCTGGTTGGTCGCTTTGATCCAGCTCTCGTCAGGAGAACAGTCGGCATCTTTCTCCACGAGCAGCAGGTCCCCTCGTTTGCAAACCACGAACATGGGGTCATCTACAGGAGGAGCGACAGTAGTTATTTTCCTATTCGAGCGTTTCGTAGATTTTGTGTGAACATGCTGTACCACGGCTGCCTACCTGATTTATTGTAGTCCTGCTGCACCAGTGCATACACCGAGCGCTCTCTCAGCCCATCGAGGTTCTTATTTATGAACGCAACCACCTCAACAGCTTCGGCGCACTTGAAGACAAACTCCCCTCGGACTGTGGTTAAACTCATGGCTTCGGTGTTGTAATGGCTGTCACTGGATGGGTCATAAAGGTCACAGTTTTATTTCAATTGCAATTTTCGAAAATTACAAAGAGAGCCCCCAAAAAAGGAACGAATTCAAAGATTTCGATGATCATTCATACTTTGCATGGCTGACATCTTTCACGTCTAAGTAAGAAAGCTCCAGGAGCCTCCTGTCTCTTCCGTCCATGAAGAAGATGCCGCTCCCGTTTACAGCCACAACAAACCTGTTTTTGGGCAAAGGAGGTCCTGTGGGCAAATGTGGGAATGGTAGTATTTTAAAAACAGGGTTTTACATGGTTTTTAGTCTTTTTTTTCCCCCCTTTATAATAAAAAAAATAATAACATGTTTTATTTAAAGGCACCTTTCTGGCACTCAAGGACACCATGCAGAATAGAGTAAAAAAGTTAAGAGTTAAAAACAAAAGTTAAATTAAAAGACACATGAAGGGTGGTTGAAATCACAGAGGCAGAAGTCCTAAACAGATGGGTATTGAGGGTGGATTTGAAAAGTGGGAGTGAGTCAAGGGCTTGTGGGCAAGGGCAAGGTTGTTCACGGCTTTGAGTGTTAACAGAAGGATCTGGAATTCGATATGATGTCTGATGGGGAGCCAGCAGAGCTGCTTCAGGATGGGGGTGATGTTGGCGGATGGAGGGGAGTTCTGGTGATGATGTGGGCAGCTGAATTCTGAACCAGCTGAAGCTTAAGGAGGGATTTGTGAGGGAACCGCAGTAGTCCAGGCGAGAGATAACAAGGCTGTGAGCAAGGATGGGGGGGTAAGGGAGGGTCGGAGGTGGCTGATGGAAGTAGGCAGAACAAGGTTATTGATACGAGATTTGAAAGATAATGTACCGTCGAGGATGACCCCCAGACTCCACAGACGAGGAGAACCTCAGTTTTGTCAGGGAATTTAATGAGAGCCAGGACTGATTTCTTCCAGGCATTCATTAAGGGAGGAGGGTGGGAGGTTGTAAAGGTAGAGATGGGTGTCATCCATGCAACAGTGGAAGTCGGTGCTGAATTTATGAAAGATATTGCCACAGTAAAGAAGGTAGATGATGAAGAGGAGGGGTCCCAGGATCGAGCCTTGGGGCACACCTGAAGTTACAGCAGACGTTTAAGATGTGTAGGATTTAGATTGGAAATTTTTATGAGAGCAGGTTCTGTTCTATGGATAAACCGGACTGGAACTGTCCGTACACGTTGTTTTGCAATAGATGAGAGTGGAGTCGAGTAGCTACATTTTTTTTTCATAGTTTTTAGAAATGAAAACAAGATTAGAAATAGGACTTCGATTATTGAGGCTGTTTTTTTTCTACAGTTTGAAGGAAGCAGGAACAGTTCCAGATGTGAGAGAGGAGTGGATAAATATCATTTAGCACTTAATACATATTTTGTTAACTGCATCAGGTTAGCCTTTTCCAACGTTGGAAAACATTTACAAACCATAAATCCAAAGCGTTTTTATAGCACGCAGACCCAGAAATATAGGATTACCGTACATTCAGACACCGGGCATCGAGGGAAATGTATATTGCCTTGTTAAATACTGTAAAAACATGCTGCTTGCTGACTGACCTGACGTCATTGTAACTTCATAAAACCTGGAGAAGTCGAGGGGCCAATTCTCCTGGGCGTTGTCCACAAGTTCTCCTTTTACGCTCTCTTTGCTCTTCGTCCCATTCGTGTAAGGGCCCTGTTTAAACAGGAAGCAAGAAATATCCTGAGCTCTGACTCACCTCATCATTTTTTACATGTGCTGGAATGATGCAGAAATAAAACTCAGCATAAATAAATATCCCAGACGCTGTCAAGATATTATGTACACACAGTCAAATATGTACACTGGGATTTAAGAAATCTGCAAGCATCTATATCATTTTGCATACATGTAAATGAGAGACAAAAGAAAACAGTGTGTTTCAGGCTCGTGTTCATAGAAGACAGCATGGTACTGTACCTGTAAGTGTGCCGCACTGATGAGTTGGATCCATTTTGCCATTGATTTTTTCTCAATAAGTTGCGTGGGGATGCAGTCCTCAACAACCTTCTGGACGTTCTCCTTGTTGTATTCAGAGCCAAACTTAATGTAATAGTACTTTGCTGCCAGCTGGACGTAGTCATCCTCCTGAGAAGTTGCAAAACATTTTTATTGGATAAGCAAACATTTCTTTTTTGTTGCTTTTGGAAACACTGTTGTGATCTAATTCGCTGCAAAATGAACAGTGATACCTCCTATGAGGAAGTAACTCTGGTCTTCTTCAGTAGAGATGGTGTTGCTGTACAGTTGGAAACTGTATGTAGCATTGGGCTTACAAGTCCTACATTAATTGATTTCTTTGGCCACTTGAGGGCAGTGAAAACAAGGCTTTTACATGGCGCTCACATATCATCACCATGTTAGCCAACAGGTCCAAGGTGTCAAAGCTGTGAATGAACACATGTGGAGTTTTTTATATTCTATTTTATATTGTTTTATATTCTAGTTTCTTCAAAATAGCCACCCTTTGATTGATAAAGCAAGAAATTCCACTAATTAACCCTGATAAGGCACAACTATGAAGTACTACCTCTTGAAGCTCATCAAGAGAATGCCAAGAGTGTGCAAAGCAGTAATCAAAGGGTGGCTATTTAGAAGATACTAGAATATAAAATGTGTTTTCAGTCATTTCACCTTTTTTGTTAAGTACATAACACCATAAACATGTGTTCATTCATAGTTTTGATGCCTTCAGTGAGAATCTACAATGTAAAATAGTCATGAAAATAAAGAAAACACATTGAATGAGAAGGTGTGTCCAAACTTTTGGTCTGTACTATATATATATATATATATATATATATATATATATATATATATATATATATATATATATATATATGTGTGTGTGTGTGTGTGTGTGTGTATCTTAAGTTTGTTAACTGAAAAGTGTTTAACCCCCTTTCTGATTTTTTTTTATATTTGCTGCATGTTTGTCACACTTATATATTTCACATTATCAAATGTATAATGTATTATTAGTCAAAGACTCCTGAACACAAAATTCATTTTTGTATGTATTTTTTTTTAATATTATTATTATTAAGGGAGAAAAAATATCCAAAACCTACATGGCCCTGTCTGAAAAAGTGATTGCTGCCCCCCCATTAAAACACAATTTATCTGTACACCTGAGTTCAATTTATCCAGCCACACCCAGGTCTGATTACTGCCACACTTGTTCTCAATCAAGAAATCACAAGAGGACCTGCCTGACAAAGTGAAGTAGACCAAAAGATCTTCAAAAAGCTGGACATCATGCTGAGATCTAAAGAAATTCAGGAACAAAATTAATTGAGATTTATCAGTCTGGAAAAGGTTTGAAGGCCATTTCTAAAGCTTTGGGACTCCAGGAGACCACAGTTAGACCCAACGTTTTTGACTAATATTTAAATTTATTTGATGGTCTGAAACATTTAAGAGTGGCGAACATGCAAAAACAAGAAATCAGGAAAGGGACAAACACTTTTTCACACCACTTGCTATTGTTTGCAGGGAGACCCACAGTCTCAGACTTTAAAAAACCCAAGTCTAGCAATTAGGGAGCAAAACTAATATTCATTGGGAGTTGTGTTAAGTTCAATATCCCCTCTGCTTTCTGTCTCTTTAGCTGCTAAATGCTCCGCCATGTTCACCGCCTAGCCTTCAACTGTGTCTGACTTCTGTTTGGTGCTACTCAGGGAGCGTATAATCAGCTTTCGGAGCTGCCCAGCCACTCAGATTAGTGATATCAGTCAGTCATCTTCTATACCAGGGGTATACCAGGGGTCTGCTGGAGCCTATCCCATTACAGCAAGAGGCAGGGATACACCCCAGATGGTCGCCAGCCAATCGTGGGGCACACACACCATTCACTCACACACTCATACCTACAGGCAATTTAGAGTCTCTAATTAACCTCAGCATGTTTTTGGACTGTGGGAGGAAGCCGGAGTACCCGGTGAAAACCCACGCAGTCGCGGGGAGAACATGCAAACTCCACACAGAAAGGTCCCAGACCCAGGACCAAGGAGGTCTTGGACCTGTGACCTTCTTGCTGTGAGGCAACAGCGCTAACCCCTGCACCACAGTGTTGCCCTTAGCGATATCATTCGATATCAATTATGTTCTGGATTTCAGTCCAAGGTGCATGTACCTTGTGCATGTGTAACTGGCAATAAAGCTGCTAGAGTTCATAGGGCTTTTAAAGTGCTGCTACTTCCTCAAATAATAAATCGGTAAAACTGTTTAAAACATTTTTTTTAAAGGAAATTCCTTCTGAAACTACACCAATATTTTTTCCATAAAATGAAGTTACGATGAATATGCAGCGAACCTTTTCACCGCAGGGCCTCACCTTCTCACTGGCGTACTCTCCCAACTTGATCCCCTTGATGACCTGCCTGTAGATTAGATCTGTGCTGACCGGGTCGGCCGAGCAGTCGTGCCAGGGCGTGAACACTTCCTTGCGGATGGATAACTCGAACGGGGTGTTTTTCTCCTCCCGGCCCTGCCTCCTCATCTCCTGCTCGCACTGAGACACCGCGTCCAACACGTGTTTGCCACAGCTGCCCAGAGACCACATCTAGAGGCGAGAACGCCGGGGGGGGCGAATCGATATTAAAGGTTATTATGACAACGCTGTATCGAAGCAAGGGGAAAAAGAGACAACATTACAGGTACAACACAAAAAAATCACTTTACCAACAGAAGGAAAGCCCTACCTTATCAAAGAGGCTGATGTAGAGGGAGAATCCATATGTGTCTCGAAGATTAATCTGGTCAGCGACAGCTTGGCAGACTTCAGCAGAGGTGGAGGCTGAGTCCAGGGGCAGATGAACCTTGCGCTCGTCCATCAGAGTTATAGACCTGTCTATGGGCTCCTTTGTCTTGGCAGCCTGTCGGTGGGGGAAATGGAAGAGGAGACCGTATTGCAATCGGGCACACGCTCAAGATCCGTTTCACCGCCGAACGACGTACGAGAGGCGCCTCGTTTGTCACGACGCTCGCAGAAACGATTTGTAATAATCACAGGGAATTGTTTCCCACAATACCCCCTGACCAAAACAGATGATCGACGCCGAGAGGAGTTCCAGACATTCAAAAAAAAAAAAAAAACTGAATTTTCACCTGCATCTCGATCCAACAGGGCAGCTCTTTTCGCTCTCCGTTGGCTTTGATACGATCCAGGCGGTCAGAGCAGTACGTGCCGTAGCCTTTAGGGCCTCTGCGGACAAAGCTTTCCAAATACTGAAAAGCAAAGCACGTTCAATTATTTATATGTTTTTAAGATGAACGCGGAACAGAGCAGAGTTCCTCCAAGTGCCTGCATGAACTCATCTATAAAATAACTAGCAGAAAGGGAAGTCCCTATGAAATACATAGAGAAGATAAAAACAGTCAAAAGTCAAAGTAAACTGTACATTTAAAGGTACAGTGCGTAGTTTTTAGCACCATCTAGTGGTGACGTTAAAGATTACAGATTGAATAACCCAAGGTCTTGTAGGTGGCCCTCTGAGATTCTAAAGAAAGATGGCGGCCTAAAAGCTAAGGTAATAAAAACAGCAATTTTTATTTTGATTGAACTATGTACTAATTAAAAAATAAAATAAGAATTGCTGAATTGTATATAGTACAGAAAGACGATGATGAAACACAAAAGCAACTTTGTTGGTGGATCCAACATGGCGGCAGATGGTAATTTACCTTTTGATCTAGCCTTAATAAGTGTTCTAAATAATTTAGACTGAACGTTTATTTTGGAATATGAGCAACTTTTAGCGCTAAACTATTTCATCAGCATCGGGTATGTTTGATATGATCAACTGGACAACAACTGGATGGTTCCCAGACTGAATATCAATGCACACTGATATGAGGTCTGGTGTTAACCTGGCTAATACCTATACATTATCATTTTTTCCAAGTCTGTTCCATTAGATGCTGAAAATAATAGACACTGTACCTTTAAGAAAGATGCAATTCTTTCGATTCATTCTTCACATTACATGTCATTTACAGAAGACAACGCCAGGGTGTAAAAGTTTCTATCTGCCCTAAGTTTTTACTAGGAGAAGTAACCGTGTTTATCATTGATAATCTTAACAATCACTCCTGACATGCTGAATAACTTGCCACCAACCGACCTCCATGAAGAAGTCTGTCGGGGGGAAGATCCCGAGACAGAGGGAGAGAAGGGTCCAGCCGTGCATTAAGCTCTTTCTGTTCTTATTATTCACCAGCTGCTTGCAGATCTGACAGTAAATCTCATCCCTATGCAGGTGGATAGGCAAACAACAGTAAAAGACAGAGACAGTTAACAAGACAGAGTTGTTATTATTTAACACTTTCGTCACATTAAAGGTGTTATCTCCTCCTTTTCACCAGTGTTTTTCTAGCTATGTAGACATATCTGTGCATTCATTCTCATATTTTCTACACAATGTGCACCTTATCCCTCTTCTGGTTAGAGCGTATCCGACGATAATGTGCAGTTTTTCCAGGGCTGAGAGTGGCCGGTCCAGCGTGGGACCCTCTCCGATCATAACGTCCTCGTCCTCTGTCATGTTCTCTGGCTGGTTGAGATGAAAAAAACAAAAACAAAAAAAAAAACGCATACACAACAAATAATGAATCAACACACAATTCAAAAGCTTGCGAGTAACGAGGAAAACCAAAGCAAACATTTGGGCCGACCTCTTCAGGAATGGCAGAGGCTCTTCTGTTTCCATACTTCTTCTTGTTCTTCCTCAGTATTTTCTATTGAGAGAATCAGAGGTGAGACTAATGGCTATTGTTTTTGATGTTCTTCCTCTATATTATACAGTAGCAGAACATAAAAAGGAGCTGTACAAATGGTTATAATTATTTGATTGTCATGTAAACTTAATACTTCAATACAACTTCTACTTAAATATATGCTGTATATTCTCTACATAAGAAAACTGTCTATAAGTCATACAATATATATCATTGCACTCCATACTGTTGCTCCATAGTCCGCACTTATGTATATGTTATGTGTGTAATATTTATAAAATTATGTTTTATTCTATTTATATGGTTGGTGGATGGTTCTGTAAAAAACTGGGTCAAATTCCTTGTATGTGCACATATACCTGACCAATAAATCTAATTCTGATTCTGAATGTAGTGTAGAATATATACCTAACCCTTTTCTGAGACTTAAATAGTATGCTGTCATTCTTACTTGCATACTGTATAATAATGTAATAGTGTTACCTGGTCCAGTCCCACCAGGTGGCTCAGCCTCCTGCCCTGTCTGGTAGGTGCTGGGCGGGACATGGTGCTGGATGCTTGAGACACTGAGTCCATAGACTTGGGCTCCGGTATGTCCTCCATGAAGCGCAGGATGATCCACCAGACAGTCAGACACGCCTGGATGAGGACGAGAGGAGAGACTGCTCACAGGCTTTGGACAAACGTGGAAATCCATCGAGGCGCCGGTATGAACGTCCTCCTACTCACCAGCGTGTCGCCCTCATCGTCGTGGGACAGAAGCGACTGCCTGAGTCTCTGGTTGATGTGCGTGTGGCTGTAGTTGCTCTGGAAGTGAAGGATGCTGAACTTAAAGAAGGAGAACTTGTCGGCGCTGTCGTCGAACTCGTCGTCCTCCTCCTCTTCTTCTTCCATCGATGGGGTCGGAGTCGTTGCGGCCGTGGCTGGGGCTGAGATTGTGGATATTGATATGATTGGGATTGGGGCTGGGGAAGGGGAACGGGCTGGGGTCGGGGATGAGGATTGGGCTGGGGATGGGGATGGGGGCGTTGATAGGGCGTTGATTTCTAACTCCTGCTCTGAGGTGTCGCCAGAGATTCCCTCCATCATGTTCTGCCCCATCTTGACAATCAAAATAAATTAATAAGAGTACCAGTCAGTAAATAATCAGAGGATGATAAAATGCAAGAGATTTATTCATGTCATCTTGGTAGATTATTAGAACTAGTGCAGTGTCTTAAAAGACAAATTGTACATTGGGTAAGACATGGACATAAATGTCTTACTTTGTACTATTTCCTGTATAATGTAATGACCTGTGCAGGTTAATGTTACATGTGTATCTAAATAAATGGGTTTAGGCTCAGATTCTGTATTGTGAGGTGATAGTGCTGGGATTTCCTGACGGTCTGTGAACACGTCTTGGAGTCAGACAGCTATGGCCCACCATAGCACGCTTTAGCGTGAGGAATAAACCGGCTAACATCTTATTGTGTGGTTTTTCAGAGACGTTAGAATACTTTCGTTACGTTGGCTGCAACTAAACCCCCGGGAAACAATATGAGGAGAAGCGCTGTGATACCACACTTAGTGGGATAGTGGGATAGCGCTGTGATACGTTGGTCTATGGGACTTTAACTTTTTTTTTTAAAGATTTGTTTATGGCATAGGCATCTTTATTGTACAGTAGCCAGACAGGAAGTAATGGTAGAGACAGAGGGGGAGACATGGGGTAAAGGACCGCTCCGAACTGGGGTCTACCACTTAATCTCTAGGCTCTATGTGGAAAGTGCTTTACCCCTACACCACTATAGCACACCAGGGATCTTAACTTATAATGATAATAATGATATCTATCCGAAAAAATTCACAAAAAAGCATACACACCATCGTGTCATGCACAAGCTATATCTGAAAGACACAGAGACTCCTTGCTTTTATAGATAGATTCAAATTATTCACTGACTTCAGATTCATCTGATTCAAAGTCCCGTTCATGGATTGGCTGAGGCTCCTTGTTAGCGAGCACCGAGAGGGCGATGAGGCGTTGCTGAAGGTCCTGGGCGATTTGCTCGTCTCTTCTCTTCTGTTGCTCCTGGTATAAAAAAAGAAGACGGGCACATGGAGGGAACAGGGTGAGACAATATTCATATCCAGTATACCATTGCATAAGTTTCAAGGCGTTCGGCACTTACATCTGTCATCATCTTGTGAGTTCTTTTTCTGGCCAGGAGTCCTCTGGTGTAAGACTGCAGCAGTATGGCTGCCTCTCTCTTTTGCTTCCAGCTCTTCCGTGCCTTGTAGCCTCTTATCTACAGTTTAGTATTTATATAACACATGCAATAGCATTGAGTTCATTCAAATTGTTGTGTGGCACATTTATTTAACAAAAAAGTAATTTAGAATGTGGATGATGATTATTATAACATGTTACCGTATATTCTAATATACAGCACGCCATTGTTTAATGTTGCATAATACATTAACTCCACACAGTAGATGGGACATTGTATGTCATGTATGTGCAGTGCATGCCTGGGTCTGTATGATGAGAGCCGCTGCTCGCTGTTTCTTGTGCTGGAGCTGGAGCTTGCGGCCGCGGATCTTTGACACCAGACGCTCAAAGCCGAGCTGGATCTAGTCGGGGAACGAGAGTGGAAACCAAAGCCGGCGTCATTAATCCCTGAAATAAATCTCCTTTCTGTGACATCGATTCAAGGCGAGAGCTTGATAACGGCTCCAAAGCTTTAAGGGAGGCCGTTCAGACCTTTCTTCGCACTTTCTCCGCCCTGTAAGCCCGCCAGCGCTTCTGCAACACCACGGCCGCCGCCCGTTTCCTCAGATAAGACTTTCTACAAATAAAGAGGAAAAGCGAGACAACATACACCTTAACTGGCCACACAGTAAACACCATCGATTTATATTGGTTCTCGCAAGACCTCTGACGGTAAAACAACCCTCATCTGGAGCTGCAGTGTAGGTGTAAAGTACATACCTGTTATTACTGGTCGTGATAATGTGTCATAAAGATAATCATACCCGTTGACCTTTCATCTAATTTTTGTAATCCTGGTGTGATTTCTATTCCACCTGTTCTGTAGCTGTACCTGTCTTTATATCCCAGCATGACCCTCTGGATCACGACAGCTACCCTGCTGAGTTCTTCTTCCCTCAGTCGTTCCAGGACAGCATCATGGGCATCCTGATAGAGTGAAAATTAAAAAAAAAAATTCTGTTTCTTGATGTGTTCAGGAAATCCTTGCAATCAGATTAAGTCCAAGATTAAGTCACCTCAAGTCTCATAAATAGGAACGAAATGCTTAAAAATCATAATAATTTACTATAATCCTTTAGAATGACGGTGATCTAATGTGTATTACTGTTACCGGTTAACCTGCAGTGCTGCGTCATAACATCTGTCAAGAAAATTGAGAAAAGCTGTGGCGCGACATGGTTTGAATTATGAGTTTTTCTGCACCTTCAGGAAAACCTTGGTCCTGCCTATTTTCCACTCGCCTTCTTCTTTAATCACCGTTTCACAGATGGCTTTACAGCAGGCAGCAGCTGTCTCCTGGAGAAACAATAAAGCATTTTTTTTGTGTTGAAAAGGGGCTGATGAGCCCAAATTCCTGCATGGGAAAGATTAAAAAAAATATGCTCCCATCTGGCCATTATAGTGACATCCTTTCCAGGTTTTTACATATATGGGAAATGACTTTGTGGAGTTAACAGAAAAGCGTGTAGAGGATTGTGATCGACAGGAACTAACAGTTTTGGGGTCACAGATAGTCGTCCTCAGGAGCACCCTGTAGCGCTTTAAGAAATCCTCAAAGGTGTGGCGGATGGGATATCCCAGATTCCGGATGCGGATGGTGTCCATCATGCCGGAGTATCTCAGCTGACGCATGCACAGCTCTCTGTCAAACACCTGGGTGCAGGGAGGAAGCAAAATTGTTAAGGTTCTACCAAAGAAACGAATAGTACGGCATATATGCCTGAGGAATATGTTCGCCTTTCCCCGACAACTCGAAATCCAAATGCTTTTATTAACATCATTGTTCACATATATGCATATCTCTTCTGTGTTAGAGTACATATTGAATGTCATATTTATGTGCAATAAATCATGTTCGATGCCATATTTAATATACTACAATAAATCCTTCATATTTAAAAATATTCTTGTATATATTTACATTCATATTTCTCCCTGTACTTTCTTGACCACTTTTGCTCTTTTAACTTGGAGGTGTGAGGTGAAAAGCATTTCCCCCTTGGGGATTAATAAAGTATTCCGATCCTGATTGGAATCATTAAAACTAACCAAAGCTTCCCTGTGTTGCAGGTCCTATATTCCAGGAAACGTTTACTTTTACGATTACTTTATGGCACGAGGACAGGATAGAGGCTGTTTATTCAAAGCCAGGGCAGATGATAGAAGGGGTCAGATGCTGCCTTTATCACACATCGGTTGAGCAAAAGAATAATAATAATAAAAAAAAAAAGAAACACGTGTCTAATTATGTTAGCAAACTACAGGGTTCATGGGAAATGTCATAATCTCGAGGAACGAGACTTTAGCGTCTGATTAAAATACATTAAGCCTGAACTTATTAGAAAAAAAACAAAGCGTCGACGCCGCAGCGGTTGTGGATCTCTGGCGTCGTTCACCTCGGACTGCTTGTCGTTGTTGGGTTTAAAGCAGCGGATGAAGTAGGGCTGGCAGAGGGACAGGGATTTCATCAGGGAGTCCAGAGACTGACGGAACTGACCGCTCAGCGTCGGCACCTGTTTCCGTTTGTCGGCCTGAGTGGCCTGCCACGCAACCAAAAGAAGAAGAAAAAAAGATGAGTGAT
The DNA here is from genome assembly GCA_030544235.1 of Lepturacanthus savala. Lineage (NCBI taxonomy): Eukaryota > Metazoa > Chordata > Actinopteri > Scombriformes > Trichiuridae > Lepturacanthus > Lepturacanthus savala. The sequence goes on from CM060461.1 coordinate 20,116,285, forward strand.
TATGATATTAACGTGTTAATATTGTATTCATTGCAGCGTGCAGCTCGGAGGCCGGGTTATACTTTCATACCCGTAAGCTGGTCCTGGGGGTAATCATGATCTTCTTGTTCTTATCAACAGTCAGTCCGTTGGATGAGAGCTCAGACTGAAATATCTGACGAAGCAGCTTATTGGTGGACGTTTCCACCGTCTTGATGATGTCGGAGCTGACGGCATCTCTGTTCTTCTCCAGGAAACCTTCGCAGAAAGAATAAAACTTGAGCGGCGCACAGCAAAACGTTTAGTTGTTATGGTGATTTATTTTTTTTTTTCGCATGCCTGTGGAGTCGTAGTAAACGGCGCCCGCAAAGTGGTGAATCCCGAATTCAGTGTCGTGCTGGCTCCTGGAGGCGATGTACACCTTGTTTCCGTTGTGTTGCTGATTCATCTTGTGCAGCAGAGTGACGTCGGAGCCCTGCCGCGCGAACAAAAATGATTTGATTGAGAAAAAAAAAAACGCTCGGCGATGACAGTAAATATCTAAAACGTCCCGTAGTCGATCGCCACCTTTGGGAAGTTGCTCTCCTCGTCGATCAGGGCCAGCACGTTGCAGGGATTCCCGGCCAGGAGGTCCAGGATGTTCTGGTTGTCGCTGAATTTGATGTTACTCCAGACGATGTCCTCTTTCAGATATTCCTTCTGCTCCAGCTTGAAGATGTGGCCCACGAAGAACTGCTGAAGCTTCTCGTTGGCAAAGTTTATGCATAGCTGCTCAAAACTGAAAAAAAAAAACAACAAAAAAAACGAGCAGTTTGTTCAGGTGAGGGAGCGACTGCTAAATAGTTTTGTTCAAAATAAGAGCAGGGTGTTAAAGCCAAAACCCCGGAGAAACATTTTGTGGACTGATAAAAGTAAAATTGTTCATTTTGGGTCCAAGGGCTGAAGGAAGTCGCCAAACACAGAATTTAAGCGACAGTTCACACTGAAGATCTCGATCTCGATCGTGGATCAGTTTGCCTCTATCAAAATACCTGAAGAGGTCATGTCGCCTAATGCTGAAGAGGAATAGTCCTTGAAATATGTGTTTGACCCCAAACCCACCAGTAAAACAGCAGCATCTTGGTTTCAGACCAACAAAAATCAAAGTTTTGGAGTGGCCGACCCAATCCCAGGACATTAATCCCATTGAAAATTTGTGGGCTGACGTCAAAAATGCTTCCGTCTCTGGGGCAAAACCAAGAAATGCAAAGGAATTGTGAGACTGAAATACCTGTTCATAGGAGCCAGAAGTTGGTTCTCAGAAACTGTGTTCATACAAGTAAATATTACTTTAGCGATTCACAGGAATGCTAAATCCTGAAGAATTTTCAGTTTATACTAAAAACTACTTCTTTCGACCAGCCTAATATTCATTTTCCTTCATTTTCTGTAAAGTAATTGAAAAACTAACCCATTTTTCAGGACATAAAATGCAGTCAGTCATTTTCTATACCTGCTTATTCCTCATTAGGGTCGCAGGGGTCTGCTGGAGCCCCAGGGATACACCCCAGATGGTCACCAGCCAATCGTGGGGCACACACATCATTCACTCACACCTATGGGCAATTTAGAGTCTCCAATTAACCTCAGCATGTTTTTGGACTGTGGGAGGAAGCCGGAGTACCCGGTGAAAACCCACGCAGACACGGAGAGAACATGCAAACTCCACACAGAAAGGTCCCAGACCCAGGACCAAGGAGGTCTTGGGGCAACAGCGCTAACCCCTGCTCCACCGTGTCGCCCACACATAAAATGCAGTGTTTCTAAAAAAAATGATTATAAGGATTTTGGGTTCATTCCCTGTTTTAAACACACAGTTATAATTTCAAACACCGCTGTACATCTTTAATGTCCACAGAAACCTTCTGACCTGTTTGTACAGAAGTTCTCGAAGCCAAATATGTCGAGCAGGCCGCTGGACAGGAAGGAGGATTTGGGGCTCTTGGTTACATCTCTGTGGATGACACTGTTGATTTTCGCAACGATCCAGATGAACAGCTTGTTGTAGATCGCCTGAGAGGTGAGACACACATCGCTGTTGAGAAAATACACTGTGTTTTTCTGGAGATGCGAAGATGTGACCGCGTGAGTCGAACACCTGCACACCCCTCCCGATTTTTTCTCTCCAGAAACAGATAAAAAAAAATAATCACCCCATCCTGTAACGCTGCTGGATTCGGACGCTCGCATTAACATATATGGGGGAAGTGTTCCCTCCAGCCTGAGCCAAGAGGCAATAAGGAAACGCAGTGATTTACCGCCACCGGCTCCGTCTCATTACCTTAACGAGGGCGTCTCTGCAGTCGGACGCCTGCTCGCAGCTGAGGGGTTTGGTCACCCGCTCTTTGTTGGTCATAAAGGAACGATGGGTCAAACTGTCCGCCAGAGAGGGCGTCGGTACCTGAGGGAGATACACGCGAGGTCATTTACCGCAGAGGAGCCGCGACCTCTTGACGTCGCATGCTTTTTCACCGTGTCTTTTAGTACAAACCTCCAGGAGCGACGCCGCGGTGCTGAAGTTTTCCGACTTCTTGACGTCACTGGTTTCCAGATTATTTTGCGTGTTTTCTGGTGGGAACAAAGGATCAGACGTAATGACGACGACAATAGATGATTAGAAAAATCAGTCCTGAATGAAGCAATGTGTATGAATCCAGTCGATGGGACGTAATCGAGTGTATTTACTGAAGTACGGTTTCACCTTTACGCTATAGCATATTATACTTTGCTCCAATAGATTTATTCAATATTTGTAGTTATTAATTATTCATAGGGTATTTTAGAGATGAAGCGATTGCAACAGACAATACGGCTTACACATTAATGAATCACTAGCAATAATCCAATAAAAAAAAAACAACTATCATTTGTCTAAATAAGAAATCAATTTATCATTAACCTCCTGAGACCAGGGTTTTTTCAGTCCGTTGGTCTGTCCCTCCTTCTCCTCTCTTATTTCCTCCTTCCGACATTTCTTCCCCATTATTTCCTTCTTTCTATCTCTTCTCCCTTATTACACTTTTCCTTCTATTCGTCCTTCCCTCCTTCTTTACTTCTATCCTACTTACTATCTTATCTTACTTCTATCCTTTTTAAGTCCTCTAGAGTGGAACGAATGAAACCGGGGTCTCAGGAGGTTAAGAACATTTTATTTCTTATATTTCTTATATAGTAAATGTCCCGAGTTGAAAATGTTATTTGAGTAAATGAATCACATTGTTGCACGCACCATTCTTGACATCAAACCATGAAATCGTCCATCTATACCCGCTTATTCCTCGTTAGGGTCGCGGGGTATCATGAAATCGACTAAAGAGCCGATATAAACTAAACTGTAGATACTGTAGATAGACACTCACCCTCGAAGCAGACGTTTCCCAGATGCAGTATGGCTGCCAGCAGCTTGAGGATTTTCAGACAATTACTGTCTGAGAAGGTCAGGATTTTCATCGCAGAACGAATACGCACGTAGTCTTTGGCATCGTCTCTGCCTTCACACCTGATACAATCGCCCTACAAAAAAACAAAAAAAACACAGAAGCTTTAAGTTACTTGGGCGTGTTTTAGCTAATATGACAAAAATAATAACAATAATACATTTTATTTATTGGCCGCCTTTCGTAGCCTCAAGGTCGCCTTACATAAAGTATATTAAAAAGAGTAGTATTGTTTAGGCAATACTAGAACAAAACAGCAATAAAATCAACAATACATCAAGTAGAATAAAATAAATAAATAAAATATTATTTTTTAAAGTGAACACGGGAGGGAGAAGTAATAGCTAATAAATAAGTGTAATAAATAGGAGCGATACAAATAATAAAATACATACATACATATATACATACATATACATACATATACAGTTATACACAGATGAATCTGGCTAGGCCGAGGTGAAAAGGTGGGTTTTTAGTGCAGCTTTGAACTGAGTGACGGTGGAGGTGTTTCTGACGTGGGGAGGGAGAGAATTCCAGAGGCGGGGAATGGTCAATGGTCAATAAATGGAAAAATGGTCAATATTCTCATTGTTTTATATGCGTTTCTTACCTTAACCTTTTGATTCGTGACTCTTCTACTTATAAATGAGTATTTTTACAGTATCTCGACTTTTTGCCTAAGTAACGGATCTGAACGCTTTCACAGCCGGTAATACCTTAGAGAGGAACTTGTATTCCTTGGCATCTCTGAGGTTCAGGGTTTTCCTCTCTTCTTCTGTGATTCCTGCCAGCATGCAGTAAAATACGTGGTAGTTTCTCTCCTCCGGGGCCTGAGGGCGTGGGACAAGACATGCTATGACACAAAGCGAAACTCAACATATTTGCAAGGTAATTAAAAAGAAAGAAGAATAGTTTAAAACAATCACGGCCAAAGGATGTAGTAATGTTTCACCCTGCTTCTGTATTTGCACTTATTGTTAGTATAGTGAGCGATTGAGCTGTTTTCTCAGTCCATAGTAACAGTTATAGTGTTTACTTAAACAGCCGTGGGATAGATACTGCACTGGGCTTTTATAGGTTTGACTATATCTACCTGCCCTGCTAGGAGATAAGGAGATGCCTCACCTGATGGCAGACACGAGACTTCTCCAGAAGATACTGCTCCACGCAAGCACCTTTGATCACTCCGTCCCTGCTGAAGAAGATCTCCAAATACTTCCCAAAGCGACTGGAGTTGTCGTTGCGGATTGTTTTAGCGTTTCCGAAAGCTGCGCGGGACAGAAAAAGGGATGTGCAACTCAGACGGAACAAGAATCCTTAACCTTTTTAACTGGGGTGAAATGTAAAATAGTTGATTTGTATATTTTCAATGGTGGAGGAAGTACTCCGATCCTTTACATGAGGAAAAGTAGAAATACTCAATAAGAAGTTTAAAGTCCTGAATTGAAAATGTTACTTCAATAAAAGTAATATCAGCAGCATGTGCTTAAAGTATCAAAAGCAAAAGTACTCATTATACAGATCATGTTATATTATTAGAGTATATTATACTACTTGTTTTAAACACTATTTACATGTGAGAGCATGAGCATTTTAATAATTTTGTTGATCAATGTAAAGCCAATCTGAGATACTCTAAGTAGATTAATAGTATAACAAATACTACATAATAATATTTGGCGCCTTTCATAGAAAGAGTGACAATTTATTAGAATATAGAACTATTTTAATTTGATATAAAATGTCTTCATCTGAAAAGTAACTAAAGCTGCTGTCAGATAAAAGAAGTGGACTAGGAAGTACAAAAATATTAAATATATAGTAAATAATATATAGTATAGAAGTATAAGTATCTCTAAATTGTGCTTAAGTAGAGTACTAGAGTAAATGCACTTAGTTACACTGCAAAAACTGAGGTATATCTTATTTTTGGTAAAATTACTGCAATATTGAGTATATTAAGTAGTAATTATCTTATTCCACTGGCAGATAATATATCTAATTTCATGTTTTTTTTCCTAATTTGGGCCAATTTTGTCTTGTTTTATGAAAACGAGACTAACATTGTCTTAAAAAATAGATTAAATTGACTAAAATCAAGAAAAATAAGCTAATTATCTGCCAGTGGGATATAATAATTCTACTCAATATTGAACTAATTGTACCAAATAATTTCCCCCTGTTAAGATTTCAGTTTTTACTTTCCACCAGTGCATCTGGCGTATATGTAGGCCCGTTTCTGGGTAAAAACGCAGGTGCATCCTACCTTCTAGAATTGGGTTGGACTGCAGGATCTGCACTTCTATCTCCTGTTGAGACAGCTCACCGCTGACCGCTGCTAAATACTGGAGGACCAGCTTGGTGCTCTCCGTCTTCCCTGCTCCTGACTCCCCGCTGGGAGAAAGAAGTAAATGAACGAGTGATGGATTTGATCATTTTATTGGTTATTTTTCCTGCCGAGTCCTTGGTTCTGACCTGATGATGCAGCACTGGTTCCTTTGATGGCGTTTCATGTTGAAGTAGCAGGATTCGGCGATGGCGAAGATGTGTGGAGGGAGTTCCCCGAGCTTTCGGCCGTGGTACAACTTCACCTGAAGGACATAAAACACGTGAAAGACACATCGCTGCAATTAACGGATTCAGTTTGAATGATTTTGCTAAAGTACTGCACAGCCTCACCTGGTCATCTGAGTATAGGGGATAATCCTGGTACGGGTTCACTGCCACCAGCACTGAGCCTGTGTAGGTCTGTAAGAATCAGAAAAAAAACATTGCTGCATGAGATATTAATAAATCTCTGTTTAAAATATTTATTTTTATTTATTTAAACCCATTAGAACCCACTGTGACTCTGGTGTCACTGCCCCTTTAAATGTTAAATGTGAATAATTCCTCATTTCCAGCTTTATCCTCACCTTAAACTGACGAAGTCCCAAAATAACGTGTCCTATATTACGTCTAACCTGTTCCCACCACAATTCTTAATTAAACTGATATAAAACAAGTGTCACATCGGGCTTATTAACCTTAAAATAGTCATGAAAACCACATATGTCACAATAAGAACAATAGTAATGAGCTTCTCAGGTAATTTAGCTGATTCACTTACTTTAGAATTAATTTAGTTTCTGTCGTTCAAATAATTTGTTGTTAAACTTAAACCAGCAAAGTTATAGCTGTGATAAATGTTGAGAAATGCAAATAAAAAGACTAAATATGTGTATGTGTAATATATATTAAGCACAAAAACAACAAAGACTGCCAAGCTGATAAATAAATATATATAACATCACGAATCTATGATACTATGATACAAGAAATGTTTCAGAAATGTTCCATATTTGATCTGTTATCACTGAGAATTTTCCTTATAGGAGGAATGGGTCCGGTTTCTGATGGGTTAAGGGTTATTTTAATGTTTTTTTTTTTTGTAAAGGGCTAGTTCACCCAAATCACAATGAGGAAAAAAACTCCCACTTTGTACTAGTGGTAATTAGCCATGTAATTAATTTACTTTTTATTAATTAACTGGTCATTTATGTATTTATTTGGAGAAATCAACCTCTGAGATTTATGCTGTTATCCTAATACAAGCGTGGTGATGAAGGGGAATTTTGTTTCAGCATTCGCAATATGCTGCAGTTTAATTCTGGTTATTTGAAACAAATGGTATTAAAACATTAAAAACAAGAGTGAAGGGAATGTAAAAAATTAAAGGAAAAAACAGCGCAAAGATGTTCAACCGCTTCAGTTTCCTCATTTGGTGTTTCTAGGCGGAGAGAGCCGTCTAACACTTCTGTCACATTCACACCATTTTCACCTTTATCAGTCCAGCCTCTTCCTTCTAAAGGGGATAAACCGTGTCGGCAAAATGTCTCCAAACAGCATAACAGAGCCGTCAGATCCTCCCGCTGCAGGGGGTCAAGCATCCAGGCCGAGAATACGGTGAGACACGACTCATCTGACCTTTGACTTTTGCACTTTTGAACTGTCAAAAGTTCATCTTTGTAATGAGGGGTTTATGCACTTCAGCCTCATTATATTATCCCTCTCCACTATAATATAAACAGTTTTTTTTATAGCGCCTTTCTAGTCATTTCAGCAACTTAAAGCACTATACACTACAAGCGTTCATTCACCATTCACACACTGATGGCGGTGGCTGATGCACGTCAGGAATTTAAATTTAAATTTAACATGGGGCCCAGAGGAGCCGGGAATCGAACCACCGATCCTCTAGTGGACGAGGAGGAGCCGCTCTTCTGTTTTTCCATGATTTTTCAAAAACTAAGGTCAACGTTCTGTATATAATATACAATATCATACTACTGCACTGAGTGAAAACACATTATTTAGTATACATGCTTAGTCACATGATTTACTACTTATATCCAATCAAACATCCAAATCATACTCTATTATTGATGGATAATTCAAACTGTGACTGAACATGGCCTTAAAATATTCATATTTATCACATTGTCTTTTCACATTTGAGCCTCGGCTACATTTACAGCAGGTTTGTTGATGCATCTGTGGGCTACTTTACCGTTTTTCCCATTCTCGTAGAATATTTTACTGTTCTCGCTCTCGCCTCTTACGTCGCATCCTCTGATTCGTCTTCTATAAATAGACCCGCAGACGGCAATCAAGTCAAATATATGAGCATCTCTGTCGCGTGAGGCCGCGTTCGTGTCACGATAATTAGGTGGGAATTATGGATTGGGGTTTTTCAGCTTAACATTTTTACTTGCTGGAGTGTAGCCTAAAGAGGGAAATGAAAGTGAAATGAAAACTACGGGGAAAAAAAAAATACGGAGGTCATGACCTCTGTGCCCTCGATGCTACGGCCCTGATTGCACATCAGCATCACAGTCATTGCTCCCGCCCCTTCAATAAAGCCTCTTTAAATCCATCTTGATATGAAACCAGAATCAGGTGGGCATCTTTATGCAGGCCACAAAGCATGATTGGATGTTAATTGCCTAATTGTACCATGTTATGTTTCTCCACTCATTTATTTAATTTTTTGTTCTTTTTTCACTTTTCATCTCTTCTATAGAAGATAAAAAATACAAAAAAAGGTCTGTGGATTGTTCAGAAGTGCAGTTTTGATTCTCAAAACACGTTTCTGTCAATTAAATAAAAAAAAAACGCTTATAATAATATTAAATATACTAATATTTCCTCTACTATAAACTATCTGCAGGTCTAATTTGGAGTTTTCAGGTACTTTCTGAAATCGTTTCCCACCACTTTGCAAAGATGAAATAAACTGAAGGCGTTTCGCATGAGATGATTTCAGACACAGCACGACGGGACTATGTTTTCCTTACATAGATCTTTCCTTGCTTGTGTCGGAGCAGCAGGTTCCTGAGGAGGCCGGCCTCGTTCATATCTCCCAGTTTAATCATGTCTTCCACACCCTCCACGGACGTAGGGTGCATGATCTTGAGACTGGATTCCTGCTCCGGGGACAAATTCTGCTCCTGGGAGGCGCCGAAAGAAATGAAACCATTGATGACGTTGTTTTTTTATATATATACATTTTAAAAGTCAGGAAATTAATTTGATTAATTGGACTCTATAGCTAGATAGAAAAGGGTGATTACTTTTCCCTCATCGTCCACCAGTAACCTGTGACCGGCTGGCGTTACTTTGACCCTGGCTCCGATGGGCACCCCGATACCCGAGTCCACCCACACCCACTCTCCCTGTGAAAAGACAAACGTGAACATGTTTTTCTGTTTCAATGTCCGTCAGAAGTTAACGATGAGAGCATCTTTATCCATTTATTGACATTTAAATCGCTTCCTGACAGTCGGTACTGAGGGAATTTTCTTTTTTCCCAGCCTTACCTTTCTCAGCATCACCAAATGTGCAGCTTATCTGTTCCCCGAACAAAGAAAATCAGCATTATCAGTTACAATATAAGACAAAGCACATAAAAAACTAAATATGAACAAATAAAAGTCTAATAAAAGTTTAAGAAATGAAAAAAAAAATGCAAATGTTCGGCTTCACTTTAAACTCATCATCATCATCATCATGAGGGACTTTTATGTTTTAATTAAAATGAATTCAAACAAAAAGAAAAGGCAGATTGTAAGGAACCTACCCGATGCTCTGTTTGTCAGTGTCCTTCATTAATTCCTCAGTGGCTGATTTATCCGTGGAGCTGCTGTTTGGCTTGAACACCTCCGGTAATCCGTCTCAATATGAGCGAGCAGGTCAAACAGCTCTCTACTGACGGATCCTTTTTTATTTTATGGCACTTTGACTTTGAACCGACTGAAGGAAGAGGAAGAGAAACAAGAGGGTGAATATCTGTCTTATCATCGAGGAGGTGTCTTCCCGGCCACGTTACTCTATTGCTCTTTGCTCTTACGGGAACTTTTTTTTTTTTTTTTTTTTTGATCTAGGAGCAGAATCTTCCACTTTTGGATTCTGAAACAGGCCCGCAGGCCGGTCCGCTCAATTCCGGTCATGTTCGGCGAATATTTGACACCAAATTCACATATAGATGTCAAACGACGAGTTATATAAATGACCTCGCTGTAGGTTCCGTGTCAAAGCGTGTGTTGTAATGGGTTTATGTGCAGCCTTTGGAACCTGGCTGTGTAAATCAGAGACCAGAGACTGTGCTGAACTTCTCACGGATGGCCACTCCAATAAAGATCTCCATGTGAGATTGCACTAATCGCCTGTGAATTGAAGGGGGAGTACCAGATCCCTCTGTTAGGCCGCGACAGTTCACATTTAACCCTGTAAAAGCATGAACCAGGAAACTGGAGTCTTTATTGATCCTTCAGACATAAACTATTTTTTTTCAATTATCATTTTGGAAGTATGTTTTTCCTCAGTCCTCACACCTTTTAACAAACAAAAACAGGAAAAACACAAGATTGTTTAACACATTAAACAGTGAATAATCCACCAATGGAACTGGAAACCTTTCAGTTAGTTTGGCTAATTTTTTTTTTGGTTGGCAACCTCTTTATTTTGCATGGAGGTAGTCCTGAAAACAGTTTCTCTCCCGATCAGGACTCGGAACTATTTATTCTCATGACTTACTTTAAAACCTAGTTCTAGTTACGCGACGGCGGAGTGACACGTCGCATTTCCACAAAGAAACAGCGTCACATGCGGAATGACGTCACTGAGCGTACGTAGTTTCAAGCGAGGGCGCGAATAGACACTTCACAGTTACGTAGCCGGAGTGCCTCGACGCTGCGCTGTGGCTTGTTGTCAGTGAAAACGCCAAAAAAAACCCATAAAAACAGAGCAAGAAACGTATAGAAAAGGCGAGGAAAAAGACGCTTGAGAAGAAAAGAAAACTTTTGAAAACCATACAGGACTATGAAGCAGAAGACGAGCGGCTAAGAGCTGCTAAGAGACGACGTGTGAGGGTAAGCTAACGATTGAGTTGGTAGCTTTTCAGTATGTCGGGTATATTCATTTGTTACATTGTTACACAGTTGTAGATCAATGCGAAGTACTACAATACGGACCGAACCTCCGAATGCTGGGATGTAATTGTGTAAACTTCCGGATGTCTGAAGTATTATGAAGTATCGGATCGGGACTCGGTATCGGCAGATATTCAAAATCAAATGACTCGGACTCGAGGGCAAAAAAACCTGATCGGGACATGATTAATACATGCATTTGATTGTATACGTCAGGTTTTCCAGGAAAAACAAATATTGTACTAATGATAGAAAGGCCTTAAAAGTTAATGTATTATATATGATACGTACGGCTTTATAGGGTTAAGGCGGATCTGTTTACTTTGGGTGATGCAAGATAATGACTCAGTAAGGTATTCCACCGTCAGATTTCCAGAAGAGCCCCCCTTAAGCTGCGACTTATCTGAGTCAGGTTTTATGAATTGTACTTCGAACCTCCAGTGAAACATCCTTTAACAGGCAAATACGAGTTACTGTGTCTGCACCACTGTAAAGATTTGAGTCATGAGGTGTGAGCTTACTGTCAAAAACATTAGCTAAGGGGTTGGCCGGTGACAGCCCGTTGCTCGGTGGCGTCGGCGTGCCCGGCTCTGATAAGGAAATCCGACATGACCTTTGACCCTGGATGGAAAATAGAAAATCCTCATAAGCAACGCATCGTCATGGAACCGATGATTCAGCACCGCTTGTTATGTATCAGTTATAACAAAAAAAAAATAAAATCGCTTGTACAATTGTATGATTCTGATGCCGCCTGGCTTCATTCATCGGTCTCTGGTGTTTCACTACATTTATCATGAGAAGCAGAGACTTGTCTAAGGTTTTACTGTTATCTTGTGGCTACAGACGGCCACCACCAAAAGTTATAATGATAAGTTTTCCATGTCCATAAATGTCAGTTAAATTAAACCCCACTCATCTCCTAACATACAGCCATGCTCTGTGATCAGCTTGTTAATATTTTATAAATAAAACAAAAAAAAACACAAAGTATAACTACTAATTACCTCCTCATAATCAAAATTATTGAACAAATACATTTATTTTTAAGCTGACAATGGAGCACATGCAGGTTAGTGGATCATGAAAGTGTTTGCTTTCATTCTGGGAAATAAATGTCTGACTGCATTTTGCCAAATCCAGTTAATGGTTTGTTGAAACATTTCACTCAAAACCCACAAATGTCAACTGTTGGTGGTGCAACAACAATCAGCAAACAGAAATATGCTAAATCTGAGGTCAAAAACCACAAAAACTGACATCTTACCTGGTGAAAATATATTGGTTTTAATACAATTAGGCCAATATTGAGTAGAATAATCTAATTTCACTGGCAGATAATTCAGCTCATTTAAAGTTTTTTCTTGATTTTAGTCAAATTAACTTTTTTAAAGAAAATGTTAGTCTTGTCTTCTTGAAACAATAAGATTGATTCAAATCAGGAAAATCTGCCAAATTCTGCTCAATGTTAATTGTACCAAAACAAGATATCCTGTTAAGTTTTTTCAGTGTTTTGATGGAACGTCAGCAGTAAAAACCTCGACAGTAATTATTTTTGTATTATTCCATTGTTAAAGGGTGTGGGTTATATAGTAACATTCCTTAAGATATAACTCCATGTCACTATCTGCAAATTGTTTAGGAGTTGGTTTATGATTAAATAATTACAGACACTCCCTGGCAATAAAAAACAGTATCTGTGTTTATTCTATCAACTAAACAGAGAAGGGCAGTGCCACACAGAACCACAAATAGCAGCAATTACTCATTGAATTCTGTTCCTTTACTCGTCTTCATCAACACTGACATCATCGCTGAAAACAGTGTCAAACCCAGGGGGGAAAAAACAAAAAAACAGTAAATGTTTAAATGGATTTCAATGTATGTTTTATTTACCCAGAGACAAAAACAGCTGCATATTGCTCAGTATGGTTTTAGCAGAGTATAAATTCACTGTGAATGCCGACTAGAATTAGTTACATGTGACGATGAAACACTGCAAAAAGAAATACAGTTGTCCTTCATTTTTCTCTCCACTTTTATATATGAGATTTTCTTTTTACATGAAACACATCCTCAGTCAGTACAGTGTTAAGCACAGGTATCCAAGGGGCTTTAAAATCCAGTTAAAGCTCAAGTCACAAACTGTCAGTCCGTGGAAAACAAAACTTTAAAACGGTAGTTGGTGGTCTTTGAAAGGGAAAAAAAATGGCACTTCTTTCTAAAAAACGCAGCAACGACGACACAAACAGTTGGGAGCACTCGAAAGCACATAAGGAAACATAAAACCCAGTAAGAACTCAAGGCCACCAACTCGTTTCAGCAGCGATTCACATTCAAGTTATTCCCATATATTGTGCTAAAAACAACATGAGTTAATAAATTATTAAGCTTTGGTCAGACTTGCACTTTCAATACAGAAAACGTACCTTCCTTTAGACCAAAAAACGATAGGATTAGCTCTATTAGATCCTCTTCATAGGAATTTAAATTAAACGACTGTGGCATGAAGTTCCAACACGAATGGCACACTGAATAAAACACTATACATACAAACTACAATGTAAAAAGTAGTGGTTGGCATGTGGTAGCTGTTTGTGGCTATGCTAATGCTGCAAAAAAAAAAAAAAAACTAATTCTGACGTAATAACCATTATAAATTGTTATTACTGCTACATTTTTACTGGTTCACACATGTAGCTTGACTGTGGCCACAGCTAAACAGCAACCATAGCAAGTTAGACTGACGTATTGCCTTGCAAACACAAATGAGTCTCCCGTCACTACAGAATTAGATATTTAACTGAAAATAGTTACAAATTCAGTTCGCACACATTAGACTGTGTATGATAATAACAATATCACATCAAAACTGACCCAAATGGGTCAATAAATCAACAGCAAAATCAAAAGTCATTGCTGCTTTGGTTCTTTCACGGTCAGATCTGAGCTAAAATTCAACTTAAAATCCACACTGAAGTACATAAAAACAGAAATGTCTGCCCATTAGTGAGATCATTGAGGATTAAACGAATAGGTCAGTGCTTGGATGTTACAAACCACTTAGTACAAATCACATATATAGAAACATTATACCCGTGATGGATTAGATGTTCTGTGTATGCGATTCGCAAAAAAGGACTTAAAGACCGTTGGAAAACGGCCTACGAATCAGTGAGAATTTTAATCGAAATCTGTCTCTGACCTGATCAGTGATTTTCATGCTTACCACAACGATACTACTTCTGAACTACATAACACTATACACGTCGAGGCAGTCAGTCAAAAAAGGAAATGTGCAACTTCAATTTTCCATATAAGCTTTGTGTGTTCAAGTGTTCAGGGTTCACGATCTCTTCTCCTCAGGCCTCTTGAGGACCGCGCTGTATTTCATGGGTGCGTTGTCCGCTTTGAGCTGCACCTCCACTAACGTGAAGATTGCGCTGCTGGGTCAGAGACACTTTTTCTCATCTCCTATACCCACTTATTCCTCATTAGGGTCACAGGGGTCTGCTGGAGCCAATCCCAGCGTGTTACGGCGAGAGGCAGGGATACACCCCAGATGGTCGCCAGCCAATCGTGGGGCACACACACCATTCACTCACACACTCACACCTATGGGCAATTTAGAGTCTCCAATTAACCTCAGCATGTTTTTGGACTGTGGGAGGAAGCCGGAGTACCCGGTGAAAACCCACACAGACACAGGGAGAACATGCAAACTCCACACAGAAAGGTCCCAGACCCAGGACCCAAGGAGGTCTTGAATCTGCGACCTTCTAAATTGAAGGAACAACTTTGTTGCTCATAACTCTCACGTGTTGCTGTTGTTCCAGTATTATTAGCAGTGAAGAATTACACGCTAACTATTCAAACTTTACATCACTTTCTCAGTTTGTATTTCTATTCGATAGCTTTTCGCTATCTACTGACCGGCTGTGGTTCTCACCTGCTCTACTGGGCCTGTCTCTGCATCCTCTGGTGTCCAGACCAGGGTCAGCTCAGATTTCTTCCCCACCTTATGATGGTGGAATGAGTCCAGGCCTGCGACAGACTGAAGGTGAAAGCAACGTTAACTTGACCTGCCATTGTGACGTTTACACTTGTTGGATT
The DNA here is from genome assembly GCA_030544235.1 of Lepturacanthus savala. Classification (NCBI taxonomy): domain Eukaryota; kingdom Metazoa; phylum Chordata; class Actinopteri; order Scombriformes; family Trichiuridae; genus Lepturacanthus; species Lepturacanthus savala. The sequence goes on from CM060461.1 coordinate 20,131,325, forward strand.
ATTTATTTATTTATTTTTTAGGTTCTGTGTCCTTTCTCTCTCTTGATCAAGCGTATTCAAAACTGAATGTAAAGCCCTCTAGACAGACATAAGCTTATGTCCCAATATGTTCACTGCATAAGCAATAAAGCAAACTATTTAGGACAATAAGGCTTTAAAGATTATAAGGGGCAGTACCAAGGACAATGGTATTTTAATTATACTGACATTACACAGCAAATTAAACTACTCTGTATGCAAAAACATATGCAGAAAAGTTAAGTGGACTGCAGTCTTCCATAATTAATAAGAATGCACCGAATATATTCGGCCGAATATTGAAAAAACGTCCCATTCGGCCTTCGGTGAAGTGAGTCAAAAGCAAGGATGGAGAGTGGCGTGTGACGCCATCCTGCAGATGGCAGCAATGCAACTTAAACCGAAGAAGAAGTAGAAAAATGTGTGTGACGCTCTATAAGAGGTTCTTCTGCAAACAACTTTAGTGCTACTGCTTCAATTTGTCATTTAAAAGCCAAACACCCTGAACAGCATCCTGAGTACGAGAGAGAGATGCTGCAGCAGCAGCTAAAAAGGAAACTGGTCACAGTATGCCCGCTGCGTCCGTGGCTGATGTCTTTGAAAAGTCGAAAAAAAAAGTTCTCGAAGGACAAAACGAACGGAATCGCAAAAAAAAGGTGATGGAGTTGACGGCTTTGGATGATGTTTAGTGTTGAGGCTTTCAGAGGCTTGTGGAGCACATTGAGCCGGTGTTTCTCAGAGGCGTGCTAACCAGAGATGTGTCTTTGAAAAAACATGTATAAAATGTATTATAGACTATTTATGCAATATAAAAAATAGTGAAAAACATTGAATATTCTGTATTTGGAAGAGCGTTAAATATTATAGGGCTTCGGCCACAAATTTTCATTTCGGTGCATCTCTAATAATTATACTCCATAGTGTGTATAAAAAAGCAAAGACTGAAACCGTTCCCTGTATTTGGAGTGGATTTGTATTGCAGCTGACCTTGCAGTAGATGCGTTTCTGCACTCCGTAGCGGAGAACCAGGACATCGAAGGACTGGTCCAGCACCCCCATCACCATGGCCTCAGAGTCCAGAGGGCCACACTCCTATTGGGCACAGAATCATGAATATCTGTAGCGCCGCATACTAAAAACAGGTGATCAGCTGAAAAGTGCAATGTTTTGCATGTTTGTTTGTTTCTTTTTTAAAATCACAGTGAAGATAAAATAAATTCAAGTAATTAGTAATTTTTTGGTATTTTTTTTTCCTACTGAACTTATTTAATCTTTATAAAACTACTTTTCACACTTGCCAGTTTTTAGGTAAGTAGCTAAAGCTGACAACAGTCCTGCAGTAAATCCTACATTCAGGGTTTCAATAAAAGAAGTAGATTTTTAAAACTGTAGTTTATGGTGCTGTTAAATGGTATTGAGCGCTCTTCCTAGTATTTATATCAATGAGGGCATGTTAAAGGTTTATTAGAAACACCTGTTGGATTAAGTGCATAATCACTGCATCAAGAAGACAAAATACAAAACCAAGTATCTCTTGAATTCAGTATTAGTGATCTATTTTGGTTTAAAAAAATAGCTTACCTTTTAACCTGTACTATAAAAGCCTTTTATATTCTGAAATGTGCGTTGTCACCAAGCTGAAAAAGCTCGTCAGGCCAGCAATGAAATCAATTGTTTTTTATCAGCTCAGCATGGTGGTACCCACCTTCACAAACACTCCAAAGAACAGATCAGAGCTGAGCTCCTGGACTCTTTTGGACACGGTCTTCTTGTCGTTACAGTGCGATGCCTGTTTCTGAACCTGTTCCGTCGACAGCCCTAACTTAGGCCCACAATCTGCATGGAAACGTTTAGTAGAGAAAGGGTGAAAACAAACGATCGTTAACACATAATAGATCAGCCAGAGGCAGGAAGGAGCAGAAAAAAAACACTTCCTTGTGAGATGTGGGGATGCTTTGTTTGCTTCTCATCAACAGATATAATGACACAAAGATTTACAACTAAAGTGGTGTTCAGTGTTGTACGTACTCAGTGAAAACGCCAGCAGCCGGTGCACGATGATGTCAGCGTAGCGTCTGATGGGCGATGTGAAGTGTGTGTAGAGAGGAACATTGAGGGCGTAATGTTTAAAAAGCTTCTCATCCCCTAGGACACCTGTGCAGAAGTACATCGCCATCTAGAAAACAACAAGTATACACATTAAATCCTATAGAAACTCATCCTATGTATAAAAGTGACTGTTTCATTCTGAGCATTATTTCATAATATTAAATTTCATGTTAAAATATTATAGATTCAGCTTTTTTACAGCTCTCTTAATACGTACGTTGCCATTTAATGGCAACTTTCCAACTTTTGCAGTAACTCATTCTTCAAAGGTTCCAACAGAAACCATAAATGCATATGTATGCACATAATCTATTTAGATGGGAGACGGATACTGAGCGCTTACCTGCATGGGTCTGGAGCACATGTGGGTGAGGACCTCTTTTCTAGCAGTGGAATACTCATCATCACCAAGAGTGGTATTGATCGTCTTCTGCAAGTTTTTTTTTTTTTTTTTAAAGTGAAGAGACTTCAATTAAGTGAGGCTTTCTTTGACAGAAAATTGTTATCAATTATTTATTTAGGTTCAGCAGCTTTGTCACGATTCAAATAGAGTAAATACCCACAAATAAAATAATACTTTATTTACTATCTTTTAAAACAGTCAAATTAATTAATATCATAACTGTAAACACTGCGCTACGTGTGAATGCCGAGTACTGACATGTAATGCTCCTGCGGAGGACAGGTCGATGTCGATGCCCAACTGGTCACACAGCTCCTGCAGCTCCTCCACCATCTTGGCCTTGGGTGGAGGGTGGCGCCTGAGCATGGCGAGCTCAGGGAAGCAGCGGTAAATGCGGTTGGCTGTGGCGATGTTAGCCAGCAGCATGAACTCCTCCACCAACCTAAAAGGACAGGGGGTTATTTACACAGAAGGGCTAATAGAGATAGAGATACACGTTTTACCTAAAATTATACATCCATCATGTCAAATTGATATATATTTTGGACGAAACATAGAATGGATAGATTTAGAAACACATCTGGTTTGATACCAACTTGTTACTGTCTCTGTACTGGTAGATGTAGCAGCCTTGAGGCATCATGGTCTCTTTGTCCAAGGTGAAAGACAGTTTCAACTGAAAGAAAACAACAAATGTACAGAATATACGGAAAAAGCTTATGGTGCAATAATTAGGGCCTTGTTTTCATATTTCTAAACCACTCCAGGGTAATATGATGGATAGCCAGCTTCAATTATCTACTTGAATCTCCGCCAGCTGAATGCTAATTATCTTTTCTAAACGTGAATCATCATCTTGAAATAAAGGGAACCTGGGTGGTAAATCAACATGTATAACAGTCACAGACATTTGGTTGAATTTAACCCTTTTTACTCAACTGCATGTGACCTTCAAAATGACATTTTCATTTCTGGTGCACCCAAAAACCTAGAAATTATGACCGACTAAACCTTTAAAAACAATAAATAAATATAATCCACTATCACATGTCACAGTGTGCAATTTAGACAAAAAAGCAGAAGATAAACGGCACAAAGAACCAATCAAGGTAAAGCAAGGACGTCTAACCTGGTCTAGTCTGAGAGCTCCTCCTGAGAAACGCTGAGCTCTGAGGTTCTTGGCGATAGAGTGCAGGTTGAGCACAGCCTGGTGAATCTCGTCTATGGTGAACTTGGGGTCCACGGGTGGCAGCTCTTCAGCAGAGAACATCTTCTCAGGGGCCTCGATCATACTCTGAGCGTGGTCGTAGCTCAGCTTCACGCAGGAGCGGATCACCGAGCGGCCGAACCACTCACTCAGGATCTGAAGTGAATTGAGAAATACATGAAAAATCCACTAGAGGGCTGACGATGTGCATGGAGAATGTAACACATTATATTTAGACTGTAGCAGGAAAATACTCGATGAAAATATTACTTATTGGGCAGAAAAAGCCCTGACCAAGAAGTGGTTGCAACCAGATGCTCCATTACAAGAATTATTGAGTATGTGTGACATTGTGTTTTGTTTAAATGTAGAAATAAGTATACAAGATAAAAATCAGGAGCAAAAAAAAGGAAAAAAAAAAGTATAACATATTTTTATTTATTTTTGTGTGTGTTTAAGTGTAAGTATGTTTTGAAATGTGAATGACCTCCCAAGTAAAAATAAAATCATAAAAAAAGCATGAAGATGATAAACAGATTGATCGATTAAACATCAGGCGCTTGACTCCACTTCACCCAAGTTATTATTGAAGTGCGGCTGTACCGGGTGCTCCAGCTGTATGAACATACCTTCCCCTCTGGTGTGATTTTCCAAATGACAGAGAAGGTGAGTCTGTCGGCGAGAGGATTCAGGCTGCACAGCTCCTCACACAGCAGCCTCGGCAGCATGGGGATCACCTGGACAGCCACGAAAACGGAAGAAGATTTTAAATGATTGTGCTACAACGGAGAAATCGACAATGGCGAGCTGTAGAACGTCACGAATCGATTAGTCGTTACGTGCGCGATACCATGTGAAGTTATTGGGAATAACCGGTATCGGGAGGTACTCACTTTCTGAACCAGGTACACACTCGTCGCACGCTGGCTGGCGATGTGGTCCAGAGCGTTGCCCTCATTCACAAAATAACTCACATCAGCGATGTGAACCCCCATCTCAAAGTTACCTGTATCAAAAAGGTACCATGAAAACAGTCTATGACCAAATCCCATCTCCTAATAAATACAGCTAAAAAAAAATGGGATCCTAGTGATCAAATATATCAAGTCATCATCAACATTAGGCATGAGTCAGAGACAGTGGTTTACCATCGGGAAGCAGTTTACAGGACAGGGCATCGTCCAGATCTCTTGCAGTTGCAGGGTCGATTGTGAAGATACACTCCCTCCTAAACATGATAACACAACCAGAGATTATACATGACCTGCAGAACTGTCATGAGAGTCAGAGATATGCATGCTGTAAAATACCAAATAATGGCTGAAAGAAAAAATAGAAAGAATGACACGAAATATGCAGAGGAAAACTCAGGAGATGTTTAACTACAGTAGTGTAATCTTACTTGAGAAAAATCTAGTTATACAGTGGTCAGACAGGTTTGATGAAGGAATTTGAGTAAATTGTCATATTTTTCCAGTTTTGCTGTGCAAGATTTTTGTCAAGAAGGAATGCCTGTCCCAAATTGCGTAAACCTGATTTGTTAAGTGATTAAAACAAAACACCCTGGCTAATATTTGGTCATTTACAGTAAGCATGTATAAGCCTACAAGTCCCACCTCAGGTCTCTCCTCTTGGACATCTCCTCGGGTGGGATGGTCCAGGGCAGATTCTTCGGTAAACAGTTTATCACCTCATCAGGGAACTCGGAAAAATCCACGTCGTACTCTATCAGAATGCCCTCCGTCTCTGGCTCGATTTCCCCGGCTTGACCCAGTGTTTTAGACAGGCGGCTGAAATGTTGAGAGGAGAGTATTGACGAGGACAAGCTGAGATGAGGGCAGTTACGCCGTTTTAACGAGTTCCCTGTATCTTGCTCCGGCTCTGGCTAACGCTCACCCCTCTGCGAAGTTGCTGTCGGCTGCCCAGTTGGTGATGCGGCAGATGAACAAGGTGCTGGTGTAGTCGCCTGGACGGGAGGTAAAGTCCTCGGGGCAGTCGGCCAGGGGAACGTTAATACGTGGCACACGGTGGTCCACGGGTGAGAACATGGCAAAGGGCTTGTCTGGGAGAAATTTGAGGAAGCCTGTCACAGCTCTCGAGTGTTTCTTCTCAACAATGTACACCACCTGGTAGACCGGGGGGGGGGGATGAGACAAAAAAGTGTTTTTTTCTTCACCACCCACATGAGGAACGTTACAGTAAAGAAGTTGTAGTATATGCTCAATGGATGCGAGTAAACATTAAACTCCAGCATTAATATGCATGACACATTTTTGTCATTCCCCTGCTGTAGTCCCACATTGAGCAGTAAATACCCTGCATTAGGTGTTATTTTAATCTGGGAAATGTGGAGAAAAAAATGCAACGGAGGGGTTGAGAAAGAAAGTAGAGGAACAGGTGGGTAAGAAAGCTCACTTTAGCTGTCTTTTGGAGTATTTCCCCATTGGACCGTGGAGTTGAGGGATCATCCAGCGGTTCCCCTATTGCCACCAGATGAGAGGAAAATTTATTTATTGTTACTTCTTCACTCGATTGTTTTTTGGATACCTTCTGTAAACTGACACACTCTGAAATGGTAAATTAGTACATTATTTAACTATGCCCGATACCAGTAGCAACATATTATAGTTTATTTCATGTTTTCTATATTGATTATGATTTGAAATGGCGGCTGTAATCAGTACTACATCACAGTACCTGGGTGAGTGAGGGACAAATTCTGAACTTTGTTAATCAGGTCATCCGGGTCGCTACACCCGTCTTCCACACCAACATCAGGCCGTGGGGTCTTCTTCGGTGTTTTATGCACCTTGTTTTCCTTCTGGGTGTCTGGCTCACTGGCACCCTCGCAGTCAGTATCAGACCTCACGACCTAGAGAGAAAAAGAATCACTTTTTGAGAACATTTATCAATCTACTGGTGTGTTTTATTGACCTGCGGAGTAGCCAGCAAAGCAAATTTAACTTTGGAAAACCGCCCAGTACTGTGTACTGCACATAGGTACGTGTAGTTTACCTTCCACTGATCCCGAGGTAGGACTTGCACCACTACTATGTCTCCATTCAGCGCTCTGTTGCGAACTACAATCCCGTCCAGAAATATATCCCGTGCGTCATCCTACAAATATAAAATACATTGTTTCCTGTGTGGCTTTGATTAAACATTTCAAGGGTTGATTAAAGATTTCAGACAAGTTTATGCTGCAGGAGACATCATGTGAAAAAGTCTTTATGCTTTAATTAGAAAGACAAAAATGATTGAAAGCGAGGTAGACCAACTTACAGGAGATGGAATGAAAGCTTCATGGTACTTCTTGGGGTTGATTCGTATTTGTCCCTGAATAGAAAATACGTAGACTTTAGAAATTAGCCCGATGGCTTACTGAGGCATCCAGTTGTTATGTTTAGGATTGTAAAATAAGTGGCACCAAAGGCAAGTTACCAACTGGGCAAAGTGGGAAACTGCCCTGCATGGCAGTAGTGGGGGAAAATGGGCCTGACTACCCAGGGAACTAGGACAGAAAGGGCCCATGAAATCCCTATTTTTTTAACAAATAAATGAATTGGGCACTCCAGTTAAATGGTGTCATATATTAATATAATGTGAAGTACCCCGTATACCGTTCTAAAGTTTGGGGTTTTGTATTCAGTTCACTACTCATGGTGGTAAATAAAAGTGTGAATTTTCATGGGAAACACTAAATTGTCTGGGTGACCCCACACTTTTGAATGGTAGTGTATATTAATAACATCACAAGACGTTTATGTACTATACTATACAGTATGGTTTGGCCCAATCATGCAATTCATACACTGGCAAGTGCTAACGGCCCAAAAATGGATGCTACACCCCTGCTGCCCTGAGACACACAGCCTCCAGATGTCATATGGTTTTGTTATAATTATATTTAAAATGAAAAAGTCAAATATCAGTTTTAAAACCAACATTATTACGGTTTGGGGATAATATGTTGGATATTTCAAAAATCCATTTGTGTTGTAATAAATTATTACATAACATCAATACAGCTTGTATGTTCATGACATTTTACCGCCTTGCGTAATTTAATCCCTCCTCGGTTCAGTTCACAGTTTACTCCTGAGCCAAGAACAGCGATTCAATGTTTGTACCTGAATGAGTTCTCCTCTTTTGAGGCCATGGGAAACCTCCTCGGGGGTCATGTAGGAGTCAAACACTTGTTTCTTTCCTCTGCCTCCTTTGTTCTTGCTCTTGTCGGCAGGAGAATTGGCGCTTGAAGCTGAAAAGAAATTCAGTGATTTAATAGATCCGAAATTATGAAGATGAAAGAACCTATTCAACTGTGCATATACAAACATAAGAATAACGTGCAATTTACCTCTGGATTGTTGCAGCTTGTCTTTACCATGAGGAGACTTGGGCCTTGATGTCTGAGTATCTGACTTAAACATCCCATCTCTGCCCTTCTCCTCCTCAGGGTGCTTGGGCAGACTCTTTTTCTTTGACTTCTTCATCTTCTCTTGTTCCTGCCTGTTTGTGTTAGTTTTGCTCGGTGACAGAGGGAATGGTCCAATGACCGGATCGGTTTCCTTTGAGGCGTCTTTGTTTTTCTTCTGCTGCCTCTGGAGTTTCTTTGAGTCGTTTGGTTTTAAAGAACTGAGCTCCTCGCCTGACTCGATGTCTCCATCTTGGCTGGTGGTGGTGTCTCTTCTCTGTCCCCGTCGCTGCCTGTCGGACACGCCCAGCTTCCTTTCACATTCCTGCTGTGCATTGCGACTGCTTAGTTTCTCCATGTACAAAGACAGAGAGCTCTCCTCTCCTTTACTTTTCATGGATGAGGGGGAAAAGTCACTTGAATCAGAAAAATCATTAGGCACTTGCTCCCTTTTTCGCTGTGGTATATTCAGCTTGTCACTCTGAGCCTTGAGCATTGGACTTGGCCCGGGTCCTTCCCTTTGAAATGACGAATCATTTGCATATTGTTCTAAATACGTACTGAACTTACTGCTGCGGTGCTGGCTGAGTAGCCTGGCATAGGCATCTTTCTGAGGAGGAGGGTTTGACTGATTATGGCTGCGCTTTGGCTCTCTGTTTATGTTCCCCTTCTTAGATTGCCGAGGAGAATCCATCTGGCAATCAGTGAAGAAACGGTATCTGAAAAAGCAAAAGGCATACATGGTGTTAACCTACAATTCAAGAAAGAGTCATCACAGAGCATTGTAAGCTATAGAGACTTTGCTGACGAGACATTTATCTCAAATGCTAAAAAGGTTTGGACATTTGTGTTCAGTCAATCATATCTCTGTTGTCATTGTATTGTTAGCATTATATCCTATTCATTTCCCTTTATAATGATATCTCATTTGTCAGGACCATGCATTTATGGGATGAGCAGCACAGCTGAGAAATGAGTACAATTCCAAGTGAAATGTGCCAGTTTTCCCTTCCATTTTCATACAGTTTATTCTTCTTCTTCCACCCAACCAAATTAATGAATGTTAACCCACTGTTTGTTCAATATATAAAGGATAAAATTACCAAGTAATTGATTAATTTTATTTATCAAATTAAAAATGCAACACATAACAGTATATAGTACTAAAACAAATTCTTCTGGGACACAATTAAAGTTTAGGCAGTCAGTAAAAGGAAACTAAATGTATACATTAAGTTTACTGTAGTATCATATTACACACCATAGTACACGAAAATAATATAGACATGACCAATCAATAAATGTAATTCAATATATTGTTTGTTCCTCCAAACAACTAAAAACAATAAAGTCAGCACGAGAATAAATGAAAATCGAAGGGATACTTTTGTAGTTTGCTGGTTGTAAGCATGGACGTATAATATAGTTTGTATAATATGATTTTATAATAAATCCATGGTTGTAGGTCACTTAACCAAGTTATAGAATCTACGTAAAGTTATTGAACATAAACGCCACAAACCCACACGCGTTAAAATACTATTATGGCTGTAAATTAATGTTAATTCCCCTTATATTCATCCGAATACTATTTAAAAACAGCCCGAATGCTGCTGTGTCATTCTACTACTTTCGGTTTTAACGTCTCAATCTAAAAAAGCCATTTAAAACAGTTGCGAGGTACCGTTAGCAGCTAGCAGTAGCTACCGTTAGCAGCTAGCAGTTGATATCGTTAGCAGCTGGCTAACCGTTACTTTCAGCGCAGTGCTGCGTTAACGTTCGTCAATACGGACCACGATCCCGAATAAAACAACTGGAAAATTGACGGACGGGTTGTCAAACTTAAAATTTGCCCAACGATACCTTATTGACCACGGTGTAAGTTTAGTAACTTAGCTGTCCCTGAGAGCAGAATGCTAACTAAGGTTAGCTGATGCGTTCACTTCCGCCGTCGTCATGAACAGCAGCCAAACGGTCAGGTTACGTTTCAGTGCTGTCGGAAATATCAGAATTGGACTAAAAGGTGTATCGTTCATTTATAAAGTCAAACCATCTTTTAATAAAATCATAATGTACCTGAAAGCCACACTTCAGCCTTAAAGACATTACACTTTATATTACACATTCACAAATGCATTACACGCTTTTTAATAAGATAATAAAAGGAGACCAACAGTGACAATGATAAATGTATGTATCTTTTAAAGTCAAATATTCATCTGAAAAGCTGTCAGGTAAATGTAGTATATTAGAAAATAGGATATTTCCCCTCTGAAAAATAGTGGAGTGAAATTTAAAGCAGCATCACATTGAAATACTCAAGTAAAGTAAACCTACCTCAAAACTTGAGTACTTGAGTAGTTTCCACCACTGTATATAATTATATGCTACAATACAAATAGTATAGTAGAGAGAATAAGATTTATTAGGACGAGAGAAGCACTGGAAGAAAACTGTGACTTGGACAGTTAGACTCACAGGTGACCTGTAGAGGGCAGCATACACTGAATATTTGTTTTATTTGTAGGATACAAATCTGTGTGCCAATTCTGCAAACATGCACATGATGAAGAAAAAAATCAGGAAAGTTTATTTTTTAACAGATTTTGTGTGTGTGTGTGTGTGTGTGTGTGTGTGTGTGTGTGTGTGTGTGTGTGTGTATGTAGGAGGGTGTGTGGGCGGGTGGGTGGGAAGCATGTGCAATTTTGAATATTCAGTATTTCTTTGGCTATCGCCTACATTTTCTGGAAAAGCTTCTCTCTATACCGACAAGCTGATTTCACACCTTTATATTGATGCTTGCATCACTTGCATAATACAGCTCTGAGCACACACACACACACAGACACACACAAACACACACACACACACACACACACACACTTTCATATGGGGATTATGTAGATGAGATTGTCATTACCCACGTTGATAGCGAGCTTTGTATGAATAACAGTTGTAGCGTCCTCATACACCTAACTGTGTTCATTATGGCCTAATACTTTGCAAGGTTATGAACTGAACTGTGGTAGCGTTGCATTAATATTTTCGCTCCATATATATACGTTATTGGGGTGATCCCATTTAATATGTTTTTTGTTTATTCATATATCGATTCCCATTCACACAGGACAGCCAAAAAAACATTTGTTTTTAAAAGGGATCAAAACATTTTTAATGGAAGTCAATGGATTCAAAATGTGTCAACAAAAGTCAACTTGGCATTTAGAATATTATTTCTTATAAATATATTGTGTTTTTTCATAAAAAAAGTGACATCATTTTATTGGTAAAATTACTGAAAGTGATGATGGAGACTTTTTTCATGATCAAAACTAAAGTTGGAAAAATAAAAAAAAAAGATTTTTCTTTGAATGATGGATTAATATGTAAAAATATGTATTTTTTTCCTGCTGTTGCAAATAATTGTCATGTTCCAATAAACTGTGAGAGTCTGCAAAGGCTGAATAAAAGAAATAAAAGACAAAGGTCCCTGTAAAACACTCTGACAGCTGTTTTCACACAGATTCCTAACACATCTCTCGGCATCACAATGTGCACATTCCTATTCTGTTTTTTTTTTTCTGATACTTCAACAAAACCACTCAGACTGTCTGTAGGAACATCTGTTCTCTAATCAGAACCCACCTGTGCTTATTGTTTGTCAAACGGAGATCATATGATGAGGCTGTAACTGGATTAATTATATGTTTCAATTAAATTGTGCCTCCTGTTACACAAGCGTACAGTATTTTAAGCTTATTACAACTTATTTGGAACCATTAATTATTCTTCTCCCCCCAGTTTGAACCGTGGTGGCCTCTTTCTAATCTACACCACCACGAAACGGATTGATTTGACTCAGACTTTGTTCTGGGGAGCAATGGAGCTTGTAATTACTTCCCCAACCCATCAATGTCTGCAGAAATACCAGTCATAACCCCCCTCCACATGAAAATAAGTTGGCATTAATGAACCTGCATAAATTACATAAATTCAGACAAATACGCCTTTGGATCTTATGTGATTTCAATACAGAAGGTGGACAACTCAATATATATTGTTTTTAATCCTCCGAAGCTTCCTATCAATGATCTGCCAGTTTTCCACAGGGGACATTCTGAGATGAGGCATACACAAATAATGTCTTCTCCGATGCCTCTCGAGTTAACGTTTCATAGCAGATATTCCAATAAAAAAAGCGCAAAAAAAACATCAATTGTGCCCTATTCACCTTCTTATTGACAGCAGCTTCCGACTTTACTTTTTTATTGTAGTTCAAACACATCTCGATGCCTGTTAGAACCTCCTGAATGTGAAGGTGGGGGGAAAAAAACAGCAGAGGAAACACCTTTTTCCCACCTTATCCTGGGGAAATCTGAGGGAACCTCTGGGAGAACAGGGGGGGGGAGCGTGGGTGAGAGCCGGACCCCGGGTTGTAAAGCATGCAGATGAAGCAGCAAATGCCCATCAAATATTCATCAGGCCGTGGGGAGGCAGTGCCACTTGTAAAAGAAGATGAAATAGAAAGGGGGCAGGAGCAGTCACTTTGTACAGCCTCTCATCTCCTTCCTTCTGATGCTCCCTCTCTGCTGCTCCTTTTTCTTTTCCTCCTCACCTATGTCACCATCTCACACACACACACACACACACACACACACACACACACACACACACACACACACACACACACACACACACACACACACACACCTCTATCTCTGATGGCTGCAGACGTGTGATAGGAGGCTGATGAGTGCGTGAATGCGTGTGAGCGAGGGAACACAGGGCTGGCTGCAGACGCTGCAGGGGCAGGACAGGTTACCTTAGTCATCGCCGGCTGCAGTGAGTGGCGGGCAGCACGTGGCGATCTCTGCAGTCGTCACCTTCCACTGCCATGGCAACGGCCCGCGACTCACCCCGGGGCGAGCTGCATCCTAAAACCTTCACGTTCCGTTTCACTTTACAGCGAGGAGCCCCGGAGACCGTCAGAGCAGAACGAGACAAGACAGTCGCACGGAACACAAACCGTGCTTTCATCTTTTTTCATGTTTAGTTGTTGTTTTTTAAACTAAACATGAAAAATATCCTAAATCTAAATGATATGGGGGCAGCAAACACTAAATAAAGTATTTTTATCTGCAGTAAAACGCAATGTTGCTGTTACAGTATCAACATATACCGTCAGTATCCACATTATCAATACAATAAGAAAACAGTTTAATATAATAGTGGTAGTGTGGCTGCAGCTAACAGCTATTTTGATATTTATTTTAGGTTTGAGTGAATATTTCATTGGGACATTTATGATCTGCTTTTTAAGCATCATACAGAATATATTCATACTCCGTATTCTATTTTATGGACAAATAACTGACCTTTGAACTCTTACCCACTTGAACTTTTTATCGCAGTTATTTTAGCTTATTTCATTTTTTTCCCCCCTGTTTTGACTCAGTTTGGTCTTGTTTTAAATTTTATATTAAATATATATATTTTTTGCAATATGCTAACTATATTTGCTCTGTAGTTGCAACATAAATTGATTCTGACCTCACCTCATATGTTGTAATTTTCTTTTGATACCAGGTTTAAGTACAATAACCTTTGTGGCTGTAGAGATATTCCATATTTATTGTCATTTTGAGCAGGGAAACCAGGGTTTAAGTAGTTAACTGTGACTTTTAGGTAACATAACACACAATATGGCCAAAAGTGCAGGGGCAACCCTGCCATTCATGGGCAGGCCGCCCATTATTTCGCTCCTTGGCTCCTTCTGTTCACGTGTCAAAGTGTCCTTGACTCTGGAGCGTTGGCAGGCCACTGCCAGCTTTGTGCATTGAGCTTTCGAAAGTCCAACAAGGGTGCGATCCGTTCATTAACCCTGAAGGTGTCATTAAGCTTAAATTTTGGCTTAGGTGCAGAGACTAACCTCTAATTTATTCCTACCATTACCGCTACAGCAGGGAGCCACTAATGAGGAGTAGTATGGGAAATGATCTGATAGTTGAGACCTAAAGTCAATACATTTCAGACGCTGCTCCTTTTGAATTTGACAACTGTTTAAAGATCCTTCCCCAGATTTTTTTTTTAAAGTAAAGACAAATATTAAAATGCAGTTACTCAGAGAGTGTTTGGCTGAGAAGAAGCTTCTCCTTTGCAGGAACGCTCTGTTCACTTTCACACATCTGGAAGCTACTTATTACAGCAACTCTGACCTGGGAACCACTGAGCAGCTCCACAAAGGCATTTGAGTGGTTATAATGAGGGACAGTCAGGTTTTTAACACTTAACCAGATGTATTTGAGACAGAGGACCCAACAACCACCAAACAAAAGTTAAATACCCTTGTTGAAAATGATAAAATGACTCATATTCCATTGCTGAAAACACAGAAATGTTCCTACATGAATGTGAAAACAGCTTCTTGGTGGTAAATCCCCCACACAAATTATTCTGCTCAGTGAAACTCATATGAGGAAGAAGAATTCAGACCCTCAGTTAAATAAATTACCCAAAAATCCATAAGGAAAAGTCCTGCATAAAAAATCCTATTGGCAGCAAGATCTACTTAAAGTATTGAAGTGAAATTTTAAATTAAATTAAATCTTTCTGATAACCTATACACAGTACAGGCCAAAAGTTTGGACACACCTTCTCATTCAATGTGTTTTCATTTTCATGACTATTTACAGTGTAGATTCTCACCGAAGGCATCAAAACTATGAATGAACACATGTTTATGATGTTATGTACTTAACAAAAACAGGTGAAATACCGGAAAACATGTTTTATATTCTTGTTTCTTCAAAATAGCCACCCTTTGCTCTGATTGATAAAGCAAGAAATTCCACTGATAAGGCACAACTTTGAAATGAAAACAATTTCACTACCTGACTATTTCATCAAGAGAATGTCAAGAGTGTGCAAAGCAGCAATCAGAGCAAAGAGTGGCTAGAATATAAAACATGTTCAACAACACCCTTCTTTGTTAAGTACATAACACCATAAACGTGTGTTCATTCATAATTTTGATGCCTTCAGGGAGAATCTACAATGTAAATAGTCATGAAAATAAAGAAAATACATTGAATGAGAAGGTGTGTCCAAACTTTTGAACCATACTGTATATATATATATATATATATATATATATATATATATATATATATATATATATATATATATATATATATATATATATATATATGTCAAGAGTATTGACTATATATATGAACCATATACAGTATGGTTCATATATATAGTCAATACTAATGAATCATCATGTTGTAGTTTTTCCCAATAATCAGCATAAGTCTTTAGATGATTAATGAGAGAGAAAAAAAGAGAAAGTTTTGATACACGAAGCTGTTTCTAGTTTCTTCGCATCTGAAATACGTAAAATGTCAAAACACAAAAAGGTTTAAACCGCTGGTTTGATCTTTTTCTGTTTTATTGTAAAAGCTCGTGTCAAATCCGCATCTGCAAAGCAACTGAAGCTGAAATCCGGCGGAGTAGAAAGTAGAACGTTTCCCTCTGAAATGAAGTGGGTGAGGATTGAAGTTTCATCCCAACATAAAGATCAACAGCACGTTTGTGAGCGTCAGAGTTTTAAAAGGGGAAACATGACAAGCCATCCCATAATGCTCCATCTTCACCACCATCACCATCACCATCACCATCAGCAGCAGCAGCAGCAGCAGCAGCAGCAGCAGCAGCAGCAGCAGCAGTAATCCAGCCTTCCTTTTATTCCTCAAGGCACTACTTTCAGCACCGGACAGCTCCTTGACGCCCCCCCCCCCCCCCCACCTGAAACTCCGCCCACCTCCGGCAGACAGGCAGTGAGAAACAACCACACGCCGTAGTGGGCGACACTTCAGGTGGCCTATTATGGTTCCACTGGGTGGGACGGAACTTCAACAACAATTTACTGGCTCCCTCGTCATCCCACTCTTCTCACGCGAGCTCCTGCGAGGAGGAGTGACAAGGAGAGCTCGATGAAGAATCGCTTCTTTTTTATTTTCTTTTGTGAGTGAGGGGGGGGGCTCCAGTTGTGTCCGGACAGCTGTTCGGGAGGAGAAGGAGAAGAAGGAAGGAGAAGGGAAGTCTGGCTTTTCCCCGGCGCGTACAGAAGATGCGCGGCATCAGAAGAGGGAAGCCTTCGTCTTCGCCTTCCCGCTCGATCTTTGTGATAGTATGAAAACCGGCGGCTCCTTAAAGTGTCTCTGAGCTGTAAAAGCGACGGCAGGTGAGACGGCGGCGGCGTCGGTTATGCTCGCCGCGCTTCGCCAAGTGGCCCCGGTTTCTTCGCTGCGCCCGTGAAGAGGAGCCATGGCTCTGCTGGTCGTCCCGCTGCTCCTGCAAACGGGGCTCGTCCTGGGATCAAACTACGGATACGTGGAGTGGTCGGACAACGACCGGGACGAGAAGAACCCCACGGTCTTCAGCACCCAGAACGTCAACCGGGAGCCGCCTCACCACCACCCCACATACTACTACCCGGTCCCGGCAACCGAGCGCGCGGTGGTGGCGCACAAAATCGAGGAGGACCTGCCGCGGGTGGTGACGGCTTTCCTGCACACGGGCGACTCCTCGGCGCTGAGGCAGGTCAACTGCTCGCGGAGGTACGAGCTGAGCAGCCTGCGAGGCGGCCTGCACGTCGCCTCCCACTACTCGCTGCACGGCATCCTGGACACGGTGGCGCACGCCACGAACTTCCTGAACACGATCCTGCAGGCCAACAGGTCCAGGGAGCGGACGGTGCAGAGGGACATCCACTGGTACCACGCGCTGGTGCAGAGCATCCTCGAGGGGGACCCCAAAATCCACAGGGCCGTGGTGACCTTCCACATGGACGCGCCCACGCCGGGCCCCCACGTTTTCCTGCAGGCGACGAGGACCGAGAAGGAGGAGGTGGTGCTGCAGGACCTCTCCAGCTCCGCGCACCGGCGCCTGAAGAGCAGGAGCCCGGAGTCCGACTGGTTTCACGAGTTCAGGGACGGGAGGAGGGCGCACGTGCACAGGAGGGTCCCAGACGCGCTGGGCACGAAGGGCGGGAGCTACGTCCTGGACAAAAACCAGATCAAGTGGTCGGCGCCGTACCTGGAGTGCGAGGACGGGGCGTTCGTGCCCTACTGGCTGCTCACCCTGTCTGCTGGGTTCTACGGGCTGACGAGCAGCTCCTCACCGGAGTTCAGGTGGGAAGAACTGTTGTTTGAGAGTTTGTGTTGTCCTAAAAAAAAAAGTTATTTCCACATGAACCATATCGTCTGCTAAAGTGCCATTTTGGGAGACAAAAGTTGTCCTAAAGTGCCCTCTTGGAAGCCAAAACAAGCGCTAGCCTTCTAGAAGCCAAAACGTGTGCTAGAATGCCCTCTTGTAAGCTAAACGTGTGCTAAAGTGCACTCTAGCAGCCAAAATATGTGCTAAAATGCCCTCTTGGAAGCTAAAACGTGCGCTAAAGTGCCCTCTAGGAGCCAAAATATGTGCTAAAGTGCTTTTTAGGAGCTAAAACATGCATTAATGTGACCTCTTGGGGGCTAAAATGCCTTGTAAAGTGCCCTCTAGGAGCCAAAACATGTGCTAACCTGCCCTCATGGCAGCCAAAACGTGTGCTAAAGTTCCCCCTAGGAGCCAAAATATGTGCTAAAGTGCTTTTTTAGGAGCACATGCATTAATATGCATGTGCTCCTAAAAAAGCACATGCATTAATATGACCTCTTGGGAGCTAAAATGCCCTGTAAAGTGCCCTCTAGGAGCCAAAACGTGTGCTAAAGTTCCCCCACGGATCCAACATGTGTGCTAAAGTGCCCTCTCGGAAGCCAAAACATGCTAAAGAGCCCTGTAGGAGGCAAAATGTGTGCTAAAGGGCTCTCCTTGGAGTTATATCATTAAAGCATTAACGCATCCTCTTGGGAGCTAAAAAACATGTTAAAATGCCATCTAGGAGCCCGAACCCTGCTAAAGTGCCCTTTAGGAGCAAATTTAGTGCTTAAGTGCCCTCTTGGGAGCCAAATCGCCTGCTAAAAGCCCTCTTCTGTGGTGAAGACATGCTATATGTTCCCCCCCTGTTTTTTCCCCCATCAAGATATTCCATTAAAAATGTTCCCAAGAGAGGCAACATCAAATAACCAATCAATTTCAGCCATTAAAATCACTTTATAATTATTCAACAGTCATCAGCCACATTTATCACAAGGGCCCCGCGTTTGACTGACAATGATGTGCTTAATGTAAATTATATGGATCGCGCTGAACTGGAGCCGCGATGAACAGATGGCATGAAAGAAGCTTCACAGAGACACAGGCAGACCTTTGTCGTTTCATGTTCACCTGTCAAAGCAAAGCGTCGCTCCCGCTCCACAGCCCACAGTCTCACGAGCTCTGCAGGTGTTACAGAGTGCCGGTGAAGGGATTTTGTAAGTGTTGGCATTTGTGTTTGTGCGTTTGAGTGTGTGTGTGCGCCTGTATAGTTAGGAGAAAAAAAAAAAAACAACACACCCACGGATCTCCTGTTTCAACACTCCAGTCCAAGCGTGTCGAAAAAGATCAATTAAATCATGACTCAGCAATGAAAGATCAACAAACTGCAATTGGAATTTCATTTGCCCTTAGTCCTCACTGAAAAGTCCAAGTCAAGCTGCATCACAGAAGATGTCCGATTCAATATCAGATGAATCTCTAAGAAAGAAATACTGCTAAGAAAAGAAAAAAAGGGAAAATTCTACCAAAAACACATATATACGCAACCTCATATCAACCTCCAGCAAAATGCAGCTACATGAATGTGGATGATGTACGGATTTGGAGGAGAAAAATGAAGATTGGTTCATAGGGAGCAGTGTGTCGTGCCTCTGAATTGGGGCCTGAAGCTGGAAAGCGTCCACTCCGTCGACGTGTCCCTGAGCAAAGTGCTGCATCACTACCTGCTCCAGGGACAGTCACTCCTTTTGTTATGGTGCTCATGACGTGACCAGGAGCTGCTTCTGGTCATTTTTTTTTTTTTTTTTTTGGAACGGCACCGATACTGCTGCATAGCATCCGGCCATATGACAGAGAGGATTGCAGCAAGAAATATAAATGCTTTAAATGCTAAAACCCTTGATCTATTGCTTTAATGAGGGTGTTTTACTGGTTGGCAGACATAGCAACTTCACCTTAGGCGTGTTATTTAATCAATCAATTCACAACTCATCTGTTGATTATTGAAGCTCAGGCAAAGACGTTTTACAAGTGGCAGTGATTTGTGAATGTTATACATAGAAATTAATGAATTTAACTGATTCCCATTAATTCACCTCAACATTAACCATACAAATTCACACCTTGAAAATAGTATAGTAATAAAATAAATAGTTGTGAAGTCACAACTAAACAGCCCCTCCCCCCATTCATAGCCATTTAAATCAGACAATCAGGAAGATTGCCCCTAATAACAATGAAGACAGATGCAATACAATCTGCTCTTCCTACAGAGAGAAGATTGAAAGAGGAGACGTAAAACTATATTATGATGGTAATTGGTTCTTAAAACCACAAATATATCTTGTTAGGGCTATTACAGCATCAAATAAAACCCAGGAGAAGTGGACAATATGGGACCTTTGAGTTAAAGTCATTAAAATGTTACAGCCGAGCAAAGTCCACAAGACCCTGTGATGCAGTTTAAAGCAGATTGTTTAGTCAACCTGCTGAAAAGCATATAACCCTGCCCAAACTAAAAAAAAATACCTGATTATTTTATATTGATGTAAACAATAATACTGCACTTTGCCCAACCTTAATTCTTTGCCTTGATCCAAATGATTTTTGTAACATATTAGTTATTAAACTAAACTAATGTATTTAAATTGAACCAACGTAATGTATTCACTTTTAACTGAAGTGGTACCAGTAAATGTACAAGCATTAGCCCTGGATGTTAACCCAATTGGACTAGCGATATCTTTTGGCTAGCTTACCTTACTGATACTTGTAAAAGCACGGAATAAATAAATTTATTATTAATCATGGTCATAACGTTACCGGTAAATGCTAGCTAGCCAGCTACTGCCAGTTAGCTAGCCGGCTACTGCCAGCTACAAATCATGCTAGCTATTGCCCCATGTAAGGTGGCTAGCTAGCCAGTTAAATTGAGCTTTTCTTTGCAATCTTTTGCTACTTTATTTTTGGACGAAATCCACCCAGGACGGAACACGATATTCACATTTCCAAATGTTGCGTCTTGGCATGCCTGCAAGAGAGCTACAGCACTGCATGTTACACTTTTTTTTCCCAATGAATCAGATGTCATGCCAGCGAGTTATTTTGAAATGTGCCAGTGACATTTATGATGTCAGCAGAGGGAGCCAAGGGAGAAGTCAAGTAAGGAGGAAACAGACCAGAATGCGTCTTGTAGGAAGATGCGCACGTCTTATTGAGGATAAAGATGGGCTTTATCCAGATGCCAGATGGACGCTGTTCTCTTCACCCGACTTCTCCTACGTTTCTGATGCTTCTTCCACTTATCTCAGTCCTGTGATGACAGTTCTAAAAATAGCGAGTTGGCGATGACGGAGTCAGTCGCACAATTGCTTCCTCCTTTTACCTCCAAGCCACCCACAACCCCCCCCCCCCCCGACTGTACTTCCAGGCCAACTTTAAAACTCAGTCAGCATTTAGAGAGAGCATTATTTTTTTTTCCCCGAGCAATTAAAATGTAAATTATAGTCGCAGATTCGAAGCAGAATCACGAGGCCGAGGGAGGAGCAGCACCTTGGGGCGCAGCGGGGCACTGTTACCTTACATCGACTGCTCCTGTTAGAGGCGATTATGATTATTTATGTTTGTCTGGTTTGCAGCTGATCTTTAAAGGAGCAACAAACACCGCTTGGACATCTGTAAATCATCACCGCAGTAACGCTGAGACATCACATTAACGCACAAATGACGCCATTTGAGGGAGAACGTCGTCTAGAGATTTGTGGGGCTCCAGGAAAAATAGAAAAAAGAAGCGATCCAACGAAAAGCTTGTTCAGTAGAGCCAAAGGAAACAAAAGCACCAAGAAATTGATGCGATACATAAAGAGGGAAAAAAAGATGCAAAGTTGTGCATGATAAAATATAAAAGTCACAAAAATATTATCGTTTTTATCATTATGCCTGAAAGACAAAAAACACTTGCCTCAAAGTGGATGAACCATAAATCACAACATCCAACCACAAAAGCAAAGGAGGGTTTATGGGAAATGTAGCCTTGAAACGTGAAATGTTTACCTGAAACAGGGGCTTTCAGTCATCTTCACTAATTTGTTTGAATTATAGAGAAGAAATGGTTATCCTGTATATTGTTCATTGACGATAAACGCTCCGTTTGAAGCCACAAAAAAGGCGTGATTTACTATTTGTTATTATTTTGTTGTTTGTGTCATTTGGTATTTCTGACAAAAAAACAAGCATGCCTTTAGAAAAGCAATAATTACCGCCATCGAACTATCCAGACATGTGCTTGGTGTTATCTCGCGTTTGTCCGTACAGATCCGACAGCTCCAGCAACTCTCACTACTTCTAAAGCTTTTAGTTTCTACCAAGCTTTGACCTGTTAACACTGACAATTGCACACACACACAGGCACGCATCCACACATGCACACACGTAAGCGGTACACGCATTCTTTCCTCTTTCTGTCTGGTCGTATCCCAGGCGGCCAAAGCCTCTCTACGCGGTTGTTTGTTCAACTTCCCTGCGGGCCGATGGAGGTAACAGGTGCCGGGTTCATCCACAAAAACAGAAAGGAGAGAGGGTGAGAGCGGACGAGAGAGAGAGAGAGTAAATGTGTTGAGGATGAATTTCCAGCTTGTATGTTGGTGGGACAAATGTATCACCCCAGCGTGCTGCTACATGTCCACGACACAGCAGGGTCGCTGAAGAGCACCTCCTCTAGCTGAAGTCTCAGGCAGTTTTCCTCTCATGTTCTATTGCAGCACTTATTCCATTTACCGTGTGGCTCACTGCTGCAGAGACCAGCCCTCTCCCCTTTTTTAACAAAAAAAAAAAAAAATCCAAACTGCACTAACATCCTGCCGAGACATGGGTCCACATACAGAAGAGAAACCTGAGAGTCTTTTTCACCTTTAGTGGAAATAAAACAGCTCATGTCTCTGATATGCAACGCAAGGTAGGATAAACCTGGTGATGTTTTGTATTTTCAGTCTGAAATCTGGGAACATGCATGTCTGGACCAGATTACACTCACTGGCCACTTTATTAGGTACACCTGTCCAACTGCTCGTTAACACTTAATTTCTAATCAGCCAATCACATGGCAGCAACTCAGTGCATTTAGGCATGTAGACATGGTCAAGACAATCTCCTGCAGTTCAAACCGAGCATCAGTTTGGGGAAGAAAGGTGATTTGAGTGACTTTGAACGTGGCATGGTTGTTGGTGCCAGAAGGGCTGGTCTGAGTATTTCAGAAACTGCTGATCTACTGGGATTTTCACGCACAACCATCTCTAGGATTTACAGAGAATGGTCCAAAAAAGAAAAAATATCCAGTGAGCGGCAGTTCTGTGGGCGGAAATGCCTTGTTGATGCCAGAGGTCAGAGGAGAATGGCCAGACTGGTTGGAGCTGATAGAAAGGCAACGGTGACTCAAATAAGCACCCGTTACAACCAAGGTAGGCAGAAGAGCATCTCTGAACGCACAGTACGTCCAACTTTGAGGCAGATGGGCTACAGCAGCAGAAGACCACGCCGGGTGCCACTCCTTTCAGCTAAGAACAGGAAACTAAGGCTACAATTTGCACAAGCTCATCGAAATTGGATAATCGAAGATTGGAAAAACGTTGCCTGGTCTGATGAGTCTGGATTTCTGCTGCGACATTCGGATGGTAGGGTCAGAATTTGGCGTCAACAACATGAAAGCATGGATCTATCCTGCCTTGTATCAACGGTTCAGGCTGGTGGTGGTGGTGTAATGGTGTGGGGAATATTTTCTTGGCACTCTTTGGGCCCCTTGGTACCAATTGAGCATCGTTGCAACACCACAGCCTACCTGAGTATTGTTGCTGACCATGTCCATCCCTTTATGACCACAATGTACCCAACTTCTGATGGCTACTTTCAGCAGGATAATGCGCCATGTCATAAAGCTGGAATCATCTCAGACTGGTTTCTTGAACATGACAATGAGTTCACTGTACTCAAATGGCCTCCACAGTCACCAGATCTCAATCCAATAGAGCATCTTTGGGATGTGGTGGAACGGGAGATTCGCATCATGGATGTGCAGCCGACAAATCTGCACCAACCGTGTGATGCCATCATGTCAATATGGACCAAACTCTCTGAGGAATGCTTCCAGCACCTTGTTGAATCTATGCCACGAAGAATTGAGGCAGTTCTGAAGGCAAAAGGGGGTCCAACCCGTTACTAGCATGGTGTACCTAATAAAGTGTGTAAAATATGATCTATTCAATTTTATTTCATAAAACAAATGAAAATATCAACCTAATGGGATCACCACAGACGGTGTGGTTTATCCTCTGGGGGCCGTGACACAATTTAACGACAATACGTCCAAAAGTTGTTTGATATTTTGTCATGAACCAAAATTATGAATTTACCAAAGCGAGCAACGGAGCAAGCAGAGTCCACAACTAAACGTGGCTGAAGACTACACTGCCCAGCTCTTTATGGAACTTTTTTGAATTCAGTTGAAATTCTCCTTTTACTGGTGAGACCGATAATGAGGCTGACTTGTGGAGATAAGACGCAACTCGAGATGACACCACGGATAGAAGTCCACACTTTATTAATAACCTAACACCATTAGCAGCAGTGAAGACTTTATCCATTATCTTTTGTTAAAAAATAGTACTACTATTATGCAGTGTGAGAAAAACACAGCTTATACCAGGATTTAAGAATGAAAATGATAAAGTATGAAAATAAACTAGTTTTTTTTTTTTTTTTCGTAGGTGGCTTTTTGCTTTGTTAAATAGAAAGAGTGTGGGATGTTATTATATTACTGGTGTGTTTTTTACTCTTTTTTTTTTTTACAAAAATGATATAATCTTTATACTATAAATGCATCTGTAATATTTGGCAAGAAGTACGTGTTTAAATGGATTTATTAACGTTTCAACCCGGCTCCCCCTTTTTTTTGTTCTCTTTATCTTCCTTCCCCCCCCTTCTCTCTTTGTTGCTCACCTCCTTCACTCACAATTTATTTTTCCATTTCATTCATCGCCCTGCTCTTCCACCCTTGACCCTAATTCCCCGGCGCATCACTCTTCCTGTACTTTTTAATTATCTTTTCTGCCTCTGCTCATTTCGCTCTTTCCTCCACGGTTAACCCCGTACGCCGCCTCTGCCACGTCTCACTTCCACAACCTCACTGTCTGTAATTACCCTGTCCTCCTCATCCGCCTTCTTCCTCTTCCCTCTTCCTCACCTCGTCCCTCCCTTGCTCCTCCATGGCAGGGGTGTTGTCCGTGTGGATGTCAACCTGCAGGACGTGGACATCGACCAGTGCTCCAACAGCGGATGGTTTGCTGGGACTCACCGCTGTAATCTCACCAGTATGGAAGTGAGTATGATCTGTATTTGCCTAGTTGTCACAGTCATCATCGTAAACAACCACCAAAAACTCACTCTGACACGTATTCCGCTGTTAGGTTCAATCATTTACTCATTTATACACCCTTCAGTCTGTCAAAATAAAATCACTCATTGTGATAACGGCAAAAAAAAAGGTGCAACAAAACACACACAGCGAGGCGAGTGCGGTTTTATCTTTATTCAAGAGCGTGGTCTTTCAATTTGAGAGCATGATTTATTGATTTCACATCCAGATTTTGTAAATCTTTCCTCACACTCTGCCCTTGCATTCATATAGGTCCTGTTTTTGCTTTGACTTGCTTATATGCGCTCGACAATAAAAGGCTCGCTGCCTTCATGTCGTATGGGAAAGATGTGAAGTGGAAATCATGAGTGCGTTGCGTTCAAGTGCTTTTGTTATCGCAAAGTGAAACACGAAGGACCCAGGATTTATCCTGATCTGTTGTTTGGATAAAAGCGTCCTCGACTCGCCGATTCATATTCTAAAGGTATTTTTTGAAACAACAATAAATGTAAATGTTATTAAAATGATGGAATGCCACAGCATATATACTGTAAGCAGCAGAGAAACGTTTAAAAGATTGCAATGCCATTTAAGACACTTTCGCCGCCGTCCGCCATGTTGAAAGGTCAACGTTTATCTCATCTCTTCAACTTGTGTATCATAAAAATCCTCCAGCTTTATGGTGGAAATTACGACATGAGTTGGTGTTCGTTATGCAATTTTGATGTTGGTTTTTGGTATTTACAGTAATTACCATACCATTTGAAGGAAAGATGAAAACCACAACTATGTCATGTTAGGAATATCCAGAGTATAAGTCGCACCCCCGGCCAAACTATGAAAAAAACTGCGACTGCGGTAAGTCAACTTAATCAAAACTACAATATTTGGTTATTTACTTTGGTACGCACACGAACACTGTATTAATTTGGACGAGGTAACGAACTTAGCAAAGTTCAGCTGAAGTACCCTCATGGACTGAACTGGCAAGCTAAAAATGGAGTCTGACGTGATGTCGTAACCTGGAACTAACAATGTCAAAATAAGAGTCCTTCAGGTTGAATAAGGGAGTACTTTAAATAAGCCAGAAAAAGCACTCGTCAAAATAAAAGTCCATAGCCTTTTCTACACATACTGTACACATGCATTTGCCAATAAACGTCCCTGGGCTTTCATAAACCATGCCTCCAATACGAACAAATGAATGGATGGTTCCTGAACTATCAATGCACATTGACATGAGGTCTGGTGTTAGCCGGGCTCACTTCAAATGCGACCCAGGAAAAATTACAAGACGGGACCTTTAACAGCTATCAAAGGCCGGATGTCAAATAATGTCCTCCAGCTTGCCACTGGCAATACAGAAGCCCTTATCATAAACCCTGAGAGCTGTTAAGCAACCCTCACAAAACCTCAGATCTCACAGTACCTGTGAGGACGAGGGCAGTGATGGCGATCTTTTTTTAAACCCGCGACCACTGTGATGGAACCCCGCGGCAGCCGCGCGGTACATCGTGTTTTGTCACTTTCCAGCGTGTGACGGGGAGACACGGAGCGCCGAGACGGTCGTGCATCGGTGTCTACGTGCTGTTCGCACGTCTTGGTGCGCGAGCTCGCCCCGTGTGTTTGTTCTGTCGCTCATGTCGGTGCCAGTGTGTTAGCCGTGTGTGATGAACTGCGGGAAGCCTCTCTGATTCCGGCAGGGTGGAGGAGTAGCTGCTCATGCTTGCATGGCATGTCGCCGGCCATATGATGTATAATAAATGCAGTGTAATGGATTGCAGCAAGATGTGGTGAATAATTGACCATGCTCTTTGTCTGTGTGTACCCCCCCCCCCCCCCCCCCCCCCCCCCACACACACACACACACACACACCCTCCCTTTCCTGGTCTGTCATGAGGAGAAAATAAAGAAGAGATACAGGAGGTCTGTCTTCACCTTGATCTGTTGTGCTGATTCTCCTGTATGCTTCCATTTTTCTAAGCAACTCTCTCATGGCTGCTTGTTTGGTGAAATCTGAGTGCTACTGCTGATTGGACTTCTGTTCAGACCTGTTTTGGCTGTGTGTGTGTGTGTGTGTGTGTGTGTGTGTGGTGTGTTTCTGTTATCATCAAAGTGGAAGGCTGACACAGTCTCTTCGTTAATCCAGCCATTCCAGCCCAGCCATCTCAGACCTTTAATGACTTTGGGTTATCTTAAATATGAGCCTTGTGTGAATTTGTGTTCACAAACTTTGTGCTGTGAACAATATTAAAGCAGAACATGAAACAGAGGATCATTAAAGTGTGCATTTGTTACACTCCTCCTCAGTTTATTTTTCCTTCCTACATCAATGATTCAATGCCATTTTGAATCAGCAGTTTTTTTTTCCAAATGTGGGAAGCAGGAATCGAGAATAATTCATAATAGTGGCGTAAATTTTGTTCTACAATGGATAATTTAGTTTCATAACGTAATCACAACAGACAGACGTTTTCTTGCAAGATCAATTTAGACATATTACAGCTGTCGTCTGTGCTTAGAACATCATCCATCAGGATTTTTAACAGAGCACAGTTCAACAGAGTCCTGAAACTCTCAAAGTGAAAAAGTAGAAGACACGAGCACCGAACATCTGCTATCAGTGTTCTAGCTTTTGTAATATCCCCAGATATATATCAATCATATCACTGAGAATCAAATCACAGTTACATAAGGCAATGTGACACAGAGCTACCCTAATCCTGATAAGGGAAGCGAATTTTTCAAATATGAAAGCATGTAAAACTAAAATCGTGCCACAGGAAATAAGAAATTCTTCTTTAAAAGAATATATTTGCAGCAGAACCTCAAGTGAAAGGCTTTAATATAGTATATACACAGTAGGCATAAATGGAATATTTCACCAGGATCTTGTCATCACACTGCATAAGCTGTTTTCCCTCAAGCAATATTTTATGAATATATCCTGAAAATAATGGATAATTATTGAATATCCCAAGTTAGTTTGCCTGTTTCAATTTACACGCAGCAAAAATGTTGTTTTCAGGATTTAATATCGCATCTTTTCATCCTCCTGTTGTTTGTCATTCTCTGCATTTATTCTCTCAGTGCTTCCCTCTTTGTATTTCTTTTTATTTGTCTCCGCTTGCTGTAATCCATTGCTGACTGCTGTTGCTCAGCGGGCCCATTACCCACATTAATTGGTGTTGTTCTTTAGGGACTTTAACTCAGTTTTCCTGTTCAAATCAAAGTCAGAAACCAGCGCGATGAGGGATTCCAAGAAAAAAAAATATTTGGCTGCTAAAATTGTGTCCTAGTGCAACACATAAACGATAAAACATTCAGATAGAGCTTTATTAAACAATAAGAGTATTTTTCTTTTGTATCTTATCATAAAAGAGTAAGAAATAGATGTTTGTCCCAGTGTCCCCATTTAAGAAAAACAGCTCATTTCTAAATCTTGCTAAATACAGTTTTGGGGGAAATGAGCTGTGGAAAGTCAATGCGAGGCTCATTGCTTTCATTGTGGAGTACAAACACACCCCGAGGGTCTGTCTCACAGAGAAAGATAATAACGAGAAAGTCTTGGTAATGCGATGGAGCGTCATGTGTTCTGCAGAGTGTGCAGACTGTTACCACAACAGTTTACTGTGATGAAATTGTTTCGTCAGTTTGTAGCTGAACAATGTTTTTGTCAGCACTCCGTCTCCGTTTATTCTGGGTAATGGAAAATAGCCTGATTTCAGTTTTCTCTTTGTTAAAGAAGCAGCTAAAGGTGGTTTCATATCACTAGTTTGATTATTTGGTCCACACAAGGCAATACAATTTTTACCATGTAGCATATAGTATTGTAGCATACATGTATAGTATATAGTACTGTACTGTTCATACTGTACTGTTCATAGTGGCTATAAAGGCTGCATTCATTCATTCAGTATAGACTCCAGCACTGCTTTCATGACTGCAAATAAATCACAATTGGTCCGATTGACGTTTCATCAATGTTTATCTACAAACAAACAGGAAATGAAATAATTAGTATCCCCTCTCATGATGCATCTTGTTTGGACCTGAGCTTGCATGCTCAACAGAGGGATCGTGCCAAAATTTGTCCTTTGGTGCCGAGTCAAGTGGACTGAGACCACCTGTTTTTGGTCTCGGTTTGCAAACCCGAGTGCAACTAATGCGAACGTAACTAAGCACCTTTGGTTCAAATGAATCCGTCTGGTGTGCCCCAACTTCGGTGTTTGGTATACCCTAAGAGACTTTATCTCTCAAAGTTTATGTCTAATTAAAATTAAGCATTTGTTCATTTAAATAGTAGTAATAAAGTTCCTATATTCACATGTTGTTTAGTAAATTGTGAAGGTCATTTATGGAACTTAAAATTGTCAGTCAGTCAGTCATTTTCTATACCTGCTTATTCCTCATTAGGGTCGCAGGGGTCTACTGGAGCCAATCCCAGCGCATTCCGGCGAGAGGCAGGGATACACCCCAGATGGTCGCCAGCCAATCGTGGGGCACACACACCATTCACTCACACCTATGGGCAATTTTACAGTCTCCAATTAACCTGAGCATGTTTTTGGACTGTGGGAGGAAGCTGGAGTACCCGGTGAAAACCCACGGACAAGGGGAGAACATACAAACTCCACACAGAAAGGTCCCAGACCCAGGACCCAAGGAGGTCTTGAACCTGCGACCTTCTTGCTGTGAGGCAACAGCGCTAACCCCTGCGCCACCATGTTGCCCACTTAAAATTGTGTGAATAGATTTTTTTGGCCACTGGAGGACAACACAACAAGCTATAAATACAACATTGATATTATTGCCTTGTATCAAAGTGTAGTCTTAGAGACTGGTCTTGGTCTTTAGGCTAATTTTATGGTTTTGGACTTGTCATGACCTCGACAGTCTTTGGTGTTGGTCTTTGTCTCGATCTCGGATCTCTTGGTCTCACAATGTCTTGGACTGGCAGAGCAGTCGTGGACGATTTTGGCAGGCATCTTTGGATATCATGATTACATATCCGTTTCAAGTGGTATGATTCACATGCATTTTGTGACGCATTGGCACATTGGTTCTCTCAATCCCCTGTGTAACCCACCTCCCCCTCTACATCAGAGTCAGAGCGATTTCAGCAGTGTTTAGACTTGGCTTTACAGAACATAAAGAATTCATTTGCCACACAACAAGAAGGAAGAAGCATTCACTTTTTATAAAGTATGTCTGACAGAGACAGCAGGGACAATGCCAAATTTCACAAGGAATCATTGTGGTGAAAACTTGTATGTAACTAGTGTTGTGTTATTTTTTTGGTCAACTGGTCTTAGTCTTGACGTGGTATGTCTTGGTCTTGGTCTTGGTCTTGATACCCTCTGATCTTGGTACTGCCTTGGTTTTAGTTTAGACAATTGAACGTAAATCCAATAATCACACTTCTTATAACATTTGTTTTGGTTTCTAACTCCTGTGAGTGAAGAATCTCTCTTTTGCCTGCTAATGGCTCCACTACTACTACCAGCTAGCATCAGTTGCTAACAACTTTGTGTGCCTGTCGTTTTGGTCGTGTAGCATACAGTTAGTTTATCAGAGCTTCTTTCGCTCAAAACAGCTGCCTGCTTTTGCTGAATGGAAACTGTGTTGATGTGAGAGTTTGCTAGTGAGAAAAACAAAATGATAAACTGCGAGTCATTTAGACCATCGTCAAGAGGATAAAACTGTTTTGTGTCATTTCTGGCAGATACAACATCTTCTAATTGGTGAACAGAACTACAGAAATGGAAGAGAAACAACATTGTTAACATTATCTCATGCACCCTTATCTGTTGGGTTGCAACTCCACCAAAGCAATTAGCATGCTAAACTGGCTAATGCCTGTAATACTGCTTCTTCCTCAAGTGGTGCTGGTGTTTCCAGGTTGCCCTTGGCCCACCGCGGAGGACTGACCCGCCGCCGGCCGACAGGCAGTTGCTAAGGGGCGGGCAGCTCTGGTGGAAAGAGCCATATGGACAGCCAGATGTGGTTGGCTGCTGCTCCTGCTGCTGCTTGATTCCTGGAGGAATTAACACACACTGGTCCACCTAATCAGTTACACCGGATAATATGGAGCGTTTTACCGGCAGGAATAGTTTATTTTTGTAACATTTGGGATTAAAACACTCCTCAGCTGCTGTCATTTTACATGCCAGTGAGTTTTGGAATAAAGTTGGGCTGTATATTGTAACTAGGGCTGCACTGAATGCTTCAATAGCAGAATCCATATACCAATATACACTACACATGCTCCTGGAGAAACAACTGCTCTAGGAGACTAATCAATCCCCTCACCAACAACACACCGCCCGTTCCCTATAGCGATTCTTTGCATAATTATATCAATATTGGTGTTACAAGTGTAGTTCATGGAAGTGTGGGAGAAAAGGAGGGTAGCAGGAGAAATGCTGCCCCCTATTGGTGAAGAAGTATTACACATTGATTCTTTAATCATCAGGTCCTAAACCTACTGAACGATGAACACTGCAAGAATCATAACTTGTTGACTGAGTTCAAACTCAAAGGAACTTATAGAAACTAACATGTGTGTCTTTAAGTTCTTCAAGTCAAGTCAATTTTATTTGTATAGCCCAACATCACAAATCACAGGTTTGCACCAATGGGCTTTACAGATTGTACAACACAACGTCCTCTGTCCTTAGATCCTCACATCGTACAAGGAAAAACTCCCCCCCATGAAACCCTTTAACAGAAAAAAGGTTTGTTACTCTTCCTGAGGTTTCTTCCATTTTTACTTAATTTTGCTGAAGTCGGAGAAGTTTACTTGGGGAAAAAAATTATTTTGACACTTAAAATGAGGAATGGAAAAAAAAAAAACCTTCATCTCCGAGATATGGTTTAAATTAGCTGCGGCCGAGCTTCCTGGTTTTCCCAGATGCAGCAAGGTTGCGGATGAAGGAAAGATCTGCCACCATGAACCAAATACAAGACTTCATGCATTATGGATAGTCCGTCGTATAGGGGAAGCATCTTACATAAGGAGCCACTGCTTATATAACAGGACAAGCACTTGAGAATGATTAGTGTGGGTGATTTGTGGCTTGATGCATTTTAAGGAGGCTTATGAGTGTTTTGTTTTTTTTGTGTGCACTTTTTAAATGTTGGCGCTCGTCTCGTGCGTGTATGTGTGTGTGCCGCATGTTTGCATATGCATGTCCGTGTCTGTGTGTGTTTTCTCTCTGCCCATCTCGTCCCCGTAAAACGTGCCGCCGGAGATAAAGGGCTTCAAAGGCAGAGCTCTGCTAATGAGTGTAAACTGCTGTGACAGCCAAGGCGGGTTGCCCCCTCTGTCGCTCCTCTCATTTTCTCTTCTCAATCAGCCACACATCCTCTCCCGCTTTTACCACGCTCTCTTGTTTCCATGACTATTCACACTCCTCCAGTCATCTCTCGATCTTCTTTATCTGGCTATCGCTCTCTTTTCATCTCTCCGCTTTTCCTTTTTTTTTTTCTCCCTTTTTTCCCAAACTCTTGCTCCTCGCCTCCATTTCCTTAAAGCCAATTAGCTCCTCTCAGGAGGGCAGGAAGACGAGCCAGAAATTATCCTTCCTTCCAACATGTCACCCTCTGCTTTTTTTTCTAGTCTAACACATAAAACCATCATTTGAACTGGCCAATCATTATTGAGAAATGGACTTCCACTTCCTCTACTGCTTCATAAGCTGCAGAGAAGTTCTCCTCGTGATAAATTGGTGACCACGGCCGTTATCATTGCAGCGTCTTCCCATGTAAAAAGAAAGTTCTCAGCATATTGCAGAGCTACTTTATGGAGTAACTATTATGGAGTTACATGGAGACTACTCCGACAACAAAAAAGCAGCGTTTCTCTGGCTGCAGCTACTGTTTATAGTGACGTGTGAGTCTCTCTTAATCGGAAAAAAATAATCACATGTGATGTAGGCAAGAAACATGTCTGGCTCTGCAGTTAGAGGGGGTATGGGGTGAAAACAAGTACATAAGTATGAATTTTTGTCAGTCAGACAGTCAGAATATTTGTCATTTTCTATACCTGCTCATTCCTCATTAGGGTCACAGGGGTCTGCTGGAGACAATCCCAGAATATTATAGGCAAAGAGAGGCAGGGATACACACACACACACACACACACACACACACACACACCCTTTATATTTATCCTCTTCATAGTGATTTATGCTGCTTCACCCATTTCACCCATAGACCATAAAAAATATAGAAAATAAAAATGTGCTATTAAACAAAAAAAAGTGCAAATAACAGTAAAATCAGAAATGGGCTTTCACCGTCAGCGATGGTGTCACAAAAGCGATGACAGTGCATCTCGGCTACGTGACAATGCAGTAAAACGGACCAGATGTTTCCTACTTCCCCGCTCGCAGATTTGCCGACACGCAGGTAAAAGACTTGTGACACGGCCCAGACGACCCTGCAGACGAGTAGGCACATCAGGGAAACCGACACTTACAAGATCCGTTTTTACCCGTTTCTTCTCTGGCAGCTAAGACAAAACAAAGGAAAAGGTGACTCAGGGAGCAGAGGAGAGGGAAAATAACCTGTTCTGCTCTGTCTTTTCCTGTTTCGTTCTTCGCTTTCAGTTTCGTTGTGCCAGAGGCGCTCCGTCTCTCCTTGGGGAGTTCGAAGCTCTGCAGCTAAAGCTGGGTTGAAGCGTTTTAAGGCCGTACAGTAGTCGGCGATGTGTGTTTTAAGTGTTTTTTTTTTATCTTCAAAGAGACCATTAGTGTTTGTATTCAAAGCCGCATTCAAAGAAGAAAGAAGAGTTCAAACCAAGGTTATGAAGCCTTATAATGAAGCGAATGTTCAGCTGTGAAAATGTAAGAAGCTTTTCTTTGTAGCTGTACATTCAACTCTTTCTCTGTAGGGAACATACGGTGCGTGCAGAAAACAAACAGTGTGAATTCACATCAGTGTACAATAGCATACTTCATCAAAGCCGTTTACTGTCCTGGATGATCCTAAAAAACTCCATGATTGTTTTAAATTAGAGATTTATTACCAAAACTAGGAAACACCAAGGCAAAACTCCCCCTTGGATCCTAATTTTAAAAAACACATGATATAATGCCTTTTAAATGTCTAAACGTGCACTAAATTGCCCACACATGCAAGAAATGCTATGAAACATTATTACTTCAGTTATTTTTATTTTGGACCTTTTTTGTTTTTTTGCTCCATGTATTTTGAGCCAAAACTGCAAGTCACAGAACCAATTTGGATTAATTAATGTTGACATTGGTGTTGAAATGCAGCAGAATGCAGGAAACGTGTATTTCCTTCTTGCATCCTTGTCTCTCTGTGTTAAATGTTAAATCTACACAATTCTGATCACTGACCCTCACTACAAACTACCTTGTCTATTCCAGTCAAACTAAGTTAAGTTTTAAGAAAATACAATTCATATATAATATAGATAATACACTGTAGGTGCCCCTTTTTTCTCTTTGCCCCACGTCCTTCAAAGGTTTTGTGCACACCACTGACTGCAAGGTTTTTAGTATGAAAGCATCCAGTAAAAGGTGTGTTACGATTCCCATTCTTCTCCTATAACGATATACATTTTGAACACAGTCGTAACAAAAGCCCGTTAGAAGGTTGGGACGCATTTTTCACCGTGTGGGTTTTACCGCTGTCTCTTCCATAAAGTCCTTCCGCTTTATAGAAGTTCAATGTTTGTTTATTGCAGCGCTTCTTATATGCCCGCTTCCTGGAATACACACAGGACTTATTAAGATACAGAATAATGTTGATATTAATATAATCGCAATATAGATCTGGCAATATTTAGCCTGTACATACGGTATGCTCTACAATATGTTCTGGCGAGTCTGGCGTACTTCTTGAGTCTTTAATTAGGTCAAGACGCCCACTCGAAGTAAGAAAGGAGCATAAGAAAGGACCGGTATGTGTATATAGGATGGAGGAGAGGGCGAAACAGGGAGGGAGAGAAGGATAAGTAGTGACAGAAGAGAGGACCGTCTTCGGGGAGCCTTCATCCTCCACAGAGAAACACCATTCACTCTCTAATCTGTTGCCTGCAGCTCAGCGGCTGCCACAGCAAAATGTAAGAGGCTGTCAAATCTGCAGCGGCAGTTGGATCTAAATTGACTAAGGCCTCCCAGTCGAGTCAGCGTGGAGAGCTGGGGACCACCCACCCAGATGTCTTTGTAGGGGAAACCGAGGGTTCATCTCATAAGTCTTAAAATGCCAAGTGAGACGTGCGTTTCACTCCTGATGACTTTCCCGAGGCTAAAGAGAGCCGCAGTGGTAACATTTTGCAGCTCGAACATGCAAATAAATCACATCCCTCGACCAACAGCGACGCCCGCGCCCTTCTCGGCGACTCTATCTCTAGTCGCAGCCATGCGACCGCGACAGGCCACCAATCAATAACCAGCTACATCTCAGTTTCCACTTCCCAAATTGATGGTGGAAATTCAGCCAGGCTCAAGTCTCCCCAGACATCCAGTGCTGTGGTGGTTGGTCTTGTAAGTAAGTGAAGTTTACGAAAAGCTTCACAAGAGTAGAGTTGTTAGAAATAGGATGGTAGAAACACCAAAAAAAGAGGAACTAGAAAAACACTCTCTCTTCCCACTTAGCATTGTTGTCCTATGCTTACTGAATACTCGCACTATTGCACTATTGTGGAATGAAAAATATCAATTTTCATCAATGATGCCTGTAAAACGTATTTATAGATTACTCATACCTAGATTACTCATACCTAGCCCATGCATTGGAAAGTCATCAAATCATGCAGGTGCAAGATACCACCACCAGGTGGCCTCAAACGAATTTGCCTGTTTGAAGGTCTACGCAATGTTTCCATGCAACAAAAACGATTTCTTCTGGATAATTACCGATATTTAATCATCTGTTCATGGGACCATTCCCAACATTCACTGTAAATTTGACAAAACCCGAGCCAACAATCAGGAAACATAAGCTCCTTGGCGGAGGTAATAATAAAACATAAGCAACAAAAAGGCCTTAAAAACACACTATATTGCAAACGCTAGACCGCGCAGGGGGAGATAAAGGCTAAACAAATGAGTCTTCAGCTGCTTTTTAAAAGCCGTCAACAGAGACCCATCTGCAGACTTGCTGAGGCGGGTGAAAGGGGGATTGCAGCCGGGATGACGCAAAGGCGTGAATGATCACCGCTAGCTCAGGTCATGATACAACAGACCGAAGTTTGGGAAATTATTTTAAATGGAAGGAACATACACAGGCTTCTCCTAATCCTCCTTTATCAACCTGTGGCGGAGGAGGAGGAGGAGGAGATCACTTCGTATTCCTCACTGCAAAAACTGAATGTTAGGAATGTATGGTAAGGTTGTTTTTGGTACAATTAGTCTAATATTAACCCATTTAAGCCTAAATCTATGATTGCCATTTTATCCTTAACCCATTTAAGCTCAGATTTTTTTTCTTCAAAGATTTCATGCGTATAATTATATCAGTTAAGCCACTAACAATCATGTAACGTATCTATTTTTAAAATTTTGTACTATTTTCTTTGCAGAAAATAGCATTTTATTGGCTATTATAGATGCCATTTGCACAAATCTGCGAATAACAAAAAACTATTTATCTCATGTACCAAATTCTTTTTTGGGGGATTATTCTAGAGACTAGAATGATTAAATAGATATATACATGTCAGGGTTAAATATAATATAATCTAAATAAAATGACCTCCTTTTGGGAGGGGGTTGTCTTCTCTATGTTCTCAGGAGGAAGGGGCAGGAAGTTGATGACGTCATATGAGAGGAAACACTTTGGAATCTTAAATTATTTGCGTGAAACCTTGTGTTAAAGATGTCTACTATCATGTCATTAGAAAAAAAAAAGCTGCATGAGTAACATTTTGATTTTTTATTTTATGCATAAAATGATAATTATAGACTCAAAGGCTCATAGGCTTCAATGGGTTAAGTAGAATTACCTTATTCCACTGTGAGGTAATTTATCCTATTTTATTTTTTTTCCCACATTTGGTTCAATTCAGGGCGACACGGTGGAGCAGGGGTTAGCGCTGTTGCCTCACAGAAAGAAAGTCACAGGTTCAAGACCTCCTTGGTCCTGGGTCTGGGACCTTTCTGTGTGGAGTTTGCATGTTCTCCCCGTGTCTGCGTGGGTTTTCACCGGGTACTCCGGCTTCCTCCCACAGTCCAAAAACATGCTGAGGTTAATTGGCGACTCTAAATTGCCTGTAGGTGTGAGTGTGTGAGTGAATGGTGTGTGTGCCCCACGATTGGCTGGCGACCATCTTGGGTGTATCCCTGCCTCTCGCCGTAACGTGCTGGAATCGGCTCCAGCAGACCCCTGCGACCCTAATGAGAGATGGTTCAATTTAGTCTTGTTATAGAAAAACAAGACTAATATTTTCTAAGCGGGTGTCGATCAATCAGTCAGTGGAATAAGTTGAGTTCTTGCAGCGTTGTGCAGCCGAATCTTCTGAGCAACGTCCACAGGTGAGGGAGGGGGCGACAGTATCAGAAGGTTTCACATGCAGGTCCACAGCAGCATGGTTGGGGGGGGGATTCTCTGCAGACAGCACTGCAGCCGTTTGACAGTTCCAAGCAAAGGTTGTGATGTGAAACAGCAGCAGGCAGATTCCTCACCCAGGGGATGGAGTGATTGTAATGCTTTTAGGGTTTAATGCTTTCAGTGTATTTATAGATCTCCGAGGGACGCTGAGTGCTCTCTCTCTGTCTCTTTCTCTCCTTATTTTTTGCTCTTGGCAACCGCCGTCTTGCCTGCAGCTCGAATGTGACGGGCTTCTACGAGAAAGTTGCAGATTATTCATTTCAGGCGTCGGGCTACTTCAGTCTGTGGAAGAACTGTGAACTCAGCACGCGTGTTTTACAGGAGGCGGTGGTAGTACGAAGCGGTTCTGTTATGTGGAGTTCTGCCGGTTGTTGTGCTAAAACCTGCAGTGTTGAATTTTTTAGACACGGTAGCAGGCCGGGTTTTTATACCGGTGTTATTTTATCATTTTAATGGATGAGAGCAGGGCGGTAAATCAGGTGAAGCTGAGGGAAAATACCAGCAGCTGTAGCGGTTAACATCATTGCCTTC
Organism: Lepturacanthus savala; assembly: GCA_030544235.1. Classification (NCBI taxonomy): domain Eukaryota; kingdom Metazoa; phylum Chordata; class Actinopteri; order Scombriformes; family Trichiuridae; genus Lepturacanthus; species Lepturacanthus savala. The sequence continues at coordinate 20,169,196 of CM060461.1, forward strand.
AAAAGTTAAAATATTTTAAATTCTTGCCATCCCGTGCAGAGAAATTAACAATGCTAGGTAGCTTCCAAACACAAGGAGGAAGCTCCTACAGAATAGGATTGTTGTTTTTTTGTTGCTGCCATTTAAATTTACAATGAAGTGCAGTTCTCCTTTCACTTCCCACATCGGAAATGAATGGGTATAGGAATAATATGAGCCTGACCGTTGCATTGCACAGCAAACAGGCTAATAAAACCATCAGACCACTAATGCACAAACTGGTCATGTCTGCAATCACATTATTAAAGATTCAAATTCCCGAGCAAATGCAAGGATCAGGTTTTTCCTCTATAATAAAAAGAATGCAACCTCTCCCAGTCTCGAGCCTTTATGCGCTCCCTGATTGACAATGCAACCTTAAACCCTGTCAGCTGAGCGGGAAAAAAGTGGAATTAAAAGCCCACACTGCATCCAAAGGTGTAATTATAAAATCCGCCCCCCCCCCCGCCGCATTTCATCCTGCAGTCTGATGAATGTGATCCATCAAACTGAGACACATCAAATGACCGTTTCATAGCTCTTTCATGGTGGCTGAGGAAAAACGAGGCCGCCCTTAATCGCCGCAGTCAAACCCCCTGTCTTGAGAGGGCAATGGAAGTTATGCTTGAGAGGCATTCAGGGTTACAATGTGACATTAATCTTAGTTTTATGCACAGAGTAAATCTTCCATGTAAGATGCATGTTTTCAGCATTATACTCACAGGGTCTGTGCTTTAAGCAGAGGGTTTAACAACGAAATGCACTTGTTATATTTCTGCATGTGAACATAACTTACATTCAGTCATAAAAAGACTTTGTATAGACTTTGTAGTGAAACATTAAAACAAGCGTCATTTTGGTATGGTGGTATTGAAATTACAAATAGGACTCATATTACTTAAATTTAACAGTTCAGTATGACTGAAGCTGGTTTGGTTTGTTTTTGCCATAGTTTTTCAGCATTTTAAAAGAAGTTATTATTATTATTACTGTTTCTCTCATTTGCCTAAATCATATGTGTCTGTTCACATGGTAAGAGTATTAAAAAATTGAAAAATGTCTCTTTACGTTACATTTGGAACAGATAACAATGTGTGATTAATTTGCGATTTGCGAGTAGATCAATCTGAAGCCTGATATTATGCATCGATGATGATTATTGATTGTCTATAGCTCTTTTGCTCTTGAATTGCACCAGATAGCTGCATTTAAATTTGCAATTTTCTAGTTTTTCTAACCCTAAGAAGGGTGTGTTGCTTGCGTTCCTTGCCATACCTTAAACTGAAACGCCGCCACTGGTGAACTGTTATGGAACCGCAGTTTTTAGGAGGATTTTTTTTATTTTTGCAATAACTGCTGTCCAAGAAGCTTGCTTCAACATTTAGCCTGGTGGTTGATTTTGGTGTGCAGAGTAATTTTCTTACACGCTACAACAACAAAAAGAGGCAAGAGAATTGGAAAATTACATTTTTGTTGCTTTTACCTTCAAGCAAAACAAGCTGAAACACAAAGAAATCACCTTTTCTATGTTCCATTTATGACAGCTAGTTCCAGCTGAAGCAGCTGTGCTGCTTGTGTTTTTGGCCGGATGCAACACAAACACGAATGTCCTTGACTGGTTGACTGAATCACTGAGTGATGAAAATCAACGATTAATCAGCTGGAGGTACTGTTCTTTTGCTGTAGAACCTGTCAGAGCATTGTCATTTGATTTGATTTTTGAATATTTTTCTGGAAGGAAAGTAACTATTTATGTTCCCAATATATAGTCAATTTACCAAACAATGCCTGTTTTAGAAGAGACGATCCATGCGGCAGACGATCCATAGCAGTGAAACCTACCATTAATTAACACAGTTCCTGCATCTGGTGTCGATCTAAAAGCGCAATTAAGATTTTTCGTTAACTATTTTACATGCGTATGCCACCTCCATGACCTCGCATACTTTAAGTTAAAAGACTTTTTTGCACAGTCAATCAAATTTAGTTTTAGAGCACATTTAAAAAACAACACGCAATTGAACATATTGCTTTACATGTACTCGGTGTAGCCTATGTATAGCATGTTTGTTGTTGATAAATAGAATACATTTGAAATCAATTCTTGATGTAAGCTTTCATTATTGCATTAGACTTAAGACATTTATTGTTGTGCATTGAACATTTATTTGAAGAAAACCTGGAATTAAATCAAAATCACAATATCTGCCAGAGAAATCACAATTACATGTTTTCTTTACTTTTCTTTTTTTTTTCCTTGACTTAATATTATTAAGTTGATATTTCTTCATCGGAACTATTTTTTTGGTTGTGAGATAATATCTATCATAATTATTAACTTAACCCATATGGCAGTACCATGTAGTCTGCACCTAAAGTCTGGTGCAATGTCAGTCAGTCATTTTCTATACCTGCTTATTCCTCATTAGGGTCACATGGTCTGCTGGAGCCAATCCCAGCGCATTACGGCGAGAGGCAGGGATACACCCCAGATGGTCGCCAGCCTATCGGGGGTCACACACACCATTCACTCTCACACACACACCTACGGGCAATTTAGAGTCACCAATTAACCTCAGCATGTTTTTGGACTGTGGGAGGAAGCCGGAGTACCTGGTGAAAACCCACGCAGACACGGGGAGAACATGCAAACTCCACACAGAAAGGTCCCAGACCCAGGACCAAGGAGGTCTTGAACCTGCAACCTTCTCGCTGTGAGGCAACAGCGCTAACCCCTGCTCCACCGTGTCGCCCCTGGTGCAATGTATTTCATGTATTTTTTTTGTATGTATTTCTCATGTGACCAGCATCCTGAGTTTCAGCTAAGTGCTATACAAATAAACAAAACAAATATCTTAAAAAATGCCGACGATGTCCATGTCTGACAGTAACCAGGCAACATACAATTTAAAAGCCCTCCAGCTTCTCATACTGTCAGCCTAGGTTTGGACCTAGTCTTGTGTTTTCTCCAGTTTTTCACGTGTTAAATGTTTTATTGCAACGCTCAGAATAGCTTTAACATTTCCCTCCTGACACAGTTCACATTTCAGAGCAGTACCTGCAAACCTCAGTCAGTCGGTACCTCGTAACACAAATGAAAAAAGAAAAAGTGGTGAACTCTCCAGGGTGTGCGGCTCATGTTCTTTCTTCAGAACAGGGGAAAGGTGGCTTCACCAGGGCAACGCTGGAGCAGCGATTCGCTATATCTGCTTATTCTGTCAAGCGTTTGCGCTTCGCTATAGACATTTATATCTCCAACAGATACTCTCTGCAGCTCTTTCCCAGTTTAGAGATTTGGGGTTTGTCAGCTTTGAAACACAACTGATTTGTTCAGTTTAGTGAGAGGTGTTAGCAAGTAGAAACCTTGCCCTTAAAAAAATACACATCTATAAGGCAAGGAGCGTCTGTGTGTCTGTGGCTCACATATCTCTCTGACTGTTTGTCAGATCAGACTCAGCTTTTGGATATAGCTTCCGCATGGCTTGATTTTTGATAAATATTCAAAACATCATTATTATCTTAAGTTAAAATCCCATTAGCTTACGAATCACACGGCTGTGCAGCCAACGTAAGGAAAGTATACAGGAAAAAGTATGAAGTAAAAGATTTCTGACTGTCCCTTTTACAATATATCTAAGTGGAATTAAACATTGCTCAACAGCTCTGCAGGGAATGAATGCTGATTGCTAATAGTTGGGATGTCATGAGAAGCATTTGCAATATGTTTTTAATAAAACTATGTATGTTGTAGCCAACGGGATTAATTGTTTTGCTTTTGTGGAATTTCACTGACATTGGTATCGGCTACCAAATTTCTAGTTATAAGTTCTGTATGTGTTTATGACTTCCTGTTGCTCCTATAAACATGAATTTGCTGAATTTGATGAGTTAACGATGTTTTATGGCCAAGCGTTTGATGATAGGATTTTTTTTTCCTGTTTCAGTCGTCCCTTTGTAGAAGTTGTAGCGTCGCACAGCTGAGATCCCTAGTGCCTTAAAGGAATTTTACATTTCAAGAAACAGGCTTGTTCACGTCCTTATTTACAGTTAGAGTAGATGATCAAAGCAGGCTGTGTGCAAATGCAACGTTCAGGTCAAATCGCGCAGAACGCCATTACGAGCCGCGGGGACGGAAAGCCTTAAGTGAGAAATGTCTGGCAGTGACGATATCTGCCTCGTAGTGAAAACATCTACAGAGCTGTCACCAAATTGTTGTCAAAAATCCTGGAAAACCTTCAGTATCAGTAAATAGGAAATGACCTACACATCATTTATTCATATCTGGATTCGCTTGATAATAAAACTGCTCAAATACACAATCTAAAGCAGCTGATTTAGGCTAAATAAATAGTTTGATTAGGCGGATAGCGGTGAGGGTTGACATTGCATGAATGCTGCATTACTGGGGGCAATCAGTTTATTGTAGCAGAGGAAATTCAACAATAAACCGAACAGCACCTCCAGTGCTTAACATTTAACATGTTGTCCCATTATAATGCGCAAACATGAGAGCGGTATTGATTTTTTCAGCATGAATAAGCACATTTCTCAAAACGGAGAACTGTTCCTTCCAAAAGGGGGCTCTGTTTTGAACAACGTCGAAAAGATACAAAATAATTTATCACCGATTCATACCCACCGATATAGTTCCCCCCACATCAGCCGTCCCCGAAGAGATGGAGCGGCTATTTTTACTGTAAGCATGCGATGTGATGCACTATTCATGAACATTCATGTCAAATTTATTGCAGCTTGATTTTACTGCAAGTAGCATGCACACCACATGAGCAAGTAGTGTGCATGCGGACTGGCTGCGTGTGCGGTCGCTTCCAGATGGACTGTAAGCCCGAGTAGCTACCGATACTTCTCGATGCAAGCTGGAATTATGCAAGCACGCTTAATTTCTGCAAACAACCCTAAATTCCTAATATAGATATTAATTAGTTTTCCTGTTACTTGGCAAAGCCGTGTGATTTCCCCTGACATCAGGCATGTTTGTAAGTGGGGCGTCTGCGGCCTCCCGCTGCAGAAGAGCATGCAGGCAATGACGGAGACTTGATAACATGATTAAAATAAGTTCATTAACTGAGACCAAACACTGCAGTGGGCCTGGAAAGGAGCGCAGTCATCACCAGGCTGTGAAAACACACAGGAACTGTACCAGACCTATGGATTATGGTAACCCTGGATAATACACTGAAGTCTCTATGTAATATTCTGCATTCCACACTATTCTCTGTTGGTGTGCTGTTAAGTGCTGGGAATCATTCAGCTCTTGACAATATTGTCCTAGCAAATACAACTATTTGGAAGCTTCCAAATAACAAAGAACACACATATTTGCAGAAAAAGGGCCTGTTGAAACATGTTGTGGAGCCAGAAAATTCGGCAAATATTAGCGGATATGTGAAGAGGATAATCGGCACAATCACGGTTTGACTTCCTGTTTACTTGAGGAGTGTTCTTGTTTGTTTTAGTTCTTGGATAATAAATGGTGTTTCATCATCATCATCATCCAGCGCCTCGCTGTTCAGTGTGGGCAACAGAGGTGGGCGATGCCTCTCCATCCATCACGGTCTCTCTCCGGCCCTCTGTATTATATCTGCGCTCATTTCCAGCCATGATCGGTACATGGATACAGGGCTGAAACAAAATATTATTTTCATCATAGATTAATGGCTGGTCTCAGCTGTCTCGGCTTCCGGGAACAGTACAGCGGAGGCTTAGACCACATCACAGAACGACTGGGTGGTCTTTATTTCATTTCAGCACTTTTCATAATAGGGTCTCTTTATTTGAAATGAAATAGAAGAAATAGAACAATAGTGATTTAGAAAAGAATTAATAGAGCAAATTAAAAATGCTATAAAAGAAATGGACACCACCCCATAGCAACCTAAGGTAATTATCTGTTTATAATTACGACAGATTTTGTTGTCGCTCGAATCCGATATTTTTTTTTATATATATAAAGGATTCATCACTGAACTCCCACTTGCTTCTGGATTCCAACAGCACAAACAGAGCTGCATCGACTGACTCACTATTTGTCAATCGTCCCTCTCCATCCTGTTGTTGTTCTCGTTGCCTTCTTTTTTTTTTCCTGTCTTTAAGCTTCTCATTTAATCCCCATGTGACTGTATTATTCCTGTTGATTACGACCCAAGATCAATGAAAAATCCTTATTCCTTGATCCTCTGTCTCTGCCTTTTCCTCCTATGTCTCATTCTCCTTCTTCTTGTGCTTCTTCTGCTTCTCTCAGTGCATGCCCATCGTTGGCCACGGATTTGTGTTGGACAAGTACAAGTGCCAGTGCAGGAGAGGATTTTACCATCCGAGTCGAGTGGCACTCAACGGCTTTAAAAGTAGGTTACAAATCCCCAATTGATATAAAAATACATATTGCAGCTGGGTGTCAGACCCAAACTTTGAATATTTCAATAGCAAGCATTCAGGATTCATGGAAAGAAAAAAATATATATATGTTTTTTTAGTTTCCATATTTTCTTTGACACTGCTGTCATGGCTTCGAATGGGCCTTTGAATGTCCTGTGGCTGCTGAGGTTATGAAAATTCAAGTTTCCACCGTTCTCATTGTGGAAGTGTCTCCATGTTTCTATGCTGAGCTACAGGTGGTTCCTGAGTCAGACAGACAGAGGACACGACTTCAATATATGTTCAGTCACACTTGAATTGACCCTTTGCCAATATCCAACTGCCTTAGTTATTGTTGAATAAAGTTACAGTTACAGATTTTCCAGTTAGTTACTGGATTTTGTCAGCTAACTACTTTTTTTTTTGTTTCAACTGAGAATCCTGTATCTCAAATAAAAAAAAGCACATGATGGCTACAAACTTTCTAAAGTTTGGACACACAAATATGATTTATTTGGGCCCCATTTGGAGGAATTCAAATGCCGATAGGGGTGTTGGCCTAGCTATTTTGCTTACTTCCGTTTTATTCAGGCTTCTTTGTATACACAAATTAGCTTTGGACCTGCGCTCCACTGATGTTCTTCCTTTCACCTTTGCAATTTGCAAGTATGCTTAACTTTATCTTCCTGCACGTGCTTTGAATTTGAACGCCTGCGTTCCGACACCGTGACTGAGAGCACTGCAGTGGCCACGGGCAGAAAGCTTGGCCACGATGAGCGAGATAATCAGGCAACTGCGGTGATTTTCATGACTCCCAACAATGCAGCACCCCAAGAGGGATGATATGCTAAGCTGGAGCTTTATTGTAATGCAGTGTGATGAGGCCCGTAGTCAAACAGCTCAGCCTGTGTAGCGAATCCTCTTCCAAACCACATGCAGGCCTGTCATTAGAGGAAAAAAAAAAAAAAAAAAACAATCACTGCAGCTCCGACTGGGTCTCAGTGTCTGACCCTGATTTTCCCTCCCGGAACTTGTCCACAACCTCTGAGAACAGAGCAGACTCCACACTGATTTTGTATCGTTCCCTAGCAACAGGCTAAAAGGATGTGGGGAGAAGAACCACAGCCTGTAACAACAATTGTATTATTTGTGCAGGAGAGCGCCAAGAAACATGATATTTGATTTGAATGTCACTATCTGCTGAGATTATTTTGTTGTCGCTGTCATAATAGTGTTTATGGCTATCCATATACACTATCCATCATAAACTAATATCTAAATATCAGCTACTAGATGTCCGTGAATCTGCCCACCGACATTTACATCATTCCCAATTAACTAAAATTAAAAGGAACAAAACCAGCCCTTCCATCATTATTATGCAGACAGTATTAGTTATTTGTTACTAGGAATCACACTTAACTTATCACAAATTATGGTTTATGTAGAAAGTTAGAGAGTGTCATTCAAACAATAGAATGCAGTAGTATGATGATTTTTGAATAGTGTTGTTCAAAAATCTTGTTCCAAGTTCAGTCGAGACCAGGGAGACCACACAAAGAAAGGATTAAATCAAATTGAGTATTAAATCAGTAGATCTGGGTATGAGTGGTGTGGTAAGTACATAGATGTGATAAAGTGTATTGCATTGCAAAAGTAAAGTGACAAAGCAAAGCGAACCAAAATCCACTCTATAACTCAACAAAAACCATGGGAATAGAAGTATATAACCTAACAAAATGCCACTGGGCCCAAAAGGCATATTTCCCACACACAATCATGAAAAGAGAGTGGCTGTAAAATGGCAGATCTGTTTTTTTTCTGAGCCTCAGAACCACCCTGAAATGACAAATTTCACTATCAGACTTTAATCACAAGCCTAGATGAGCCGCACGATTTCATTATTAGAATCCCATTCGAGATAAACCGTAAAATTACCTTCAAAGTCTCTGGTTGCACATTCTCCAATTGGCCCAATGGAAGTTGAAATCTTTTTGGTTTCGCACACTGTTGAGCAACTCTCGTAGTAATTAACAGGGGCCCCTTCTCTGACGTCGTGTCCAGATATTAATATAAATCCATTCTTAAAGAATAGTTGAATACATTTTGGGACAAATGTGCTTTTATCTTGTAGATACAGTATAATGAGCTGTTAATGCCTAATCACCTACCAATACTTCTAAATTGTATACCTTGCTCATTTCAAACACATGCTAAAGAGTTGTTTTCCTTGCTTTCTGTTAACTATTAATTGGTGAACTGTGGCTGGCTGGTGGTGGTAACGATGCCTTAAATATTAATGCTAAGCTAAGCTAATCACCTCCTGGCCGCAACTCATTGCCACAGACATGAGACTGGTGCCAATCTTCTCATCTAACTCTCAGCAGAGGTTTATAAAAGGAAAACATTACTGACTGCATAATTAATCGACGACAACAACAAGTCAATAACCTGACCAGTCGATTTAAACCTGGTCTACAGAAGTACTGTTTGACTTTAGCTCAGTTTGTGCTTTAGCTCTGGGACTTATAGAGGAACTACATGCTTATCACGCCTTCTCTAGCAGAGCTGCACAGTGTGGTGTGTGGGGACAATGGAGGATCCACTGTAAACTCTAAATCCACCCACAGAAAGACGGAGAACGTTATATTTTTGGAATTACTAAAATGTAACTGATCGAATCCAGATTTTAAAAGCAAATTTACATCCGATACGCATCTGGTCTAATGTGATTCCCCCTCAGGTGAGATGCTGTGAAGAAGTAATCCAATGAGATCTGATCAACCACATCCAAGTGTGCCACACGCTGGTATAACAATTATACAGGCCCGAGAGATGAAGGGAGCGGTGTCACAATATTGTATCCCTTTCTCCTTCATTATTCCCTCATCTGCTTAATTAACGGCTGCATCCTCGTAATTATCACCCACAAGGCTTTGTGATTTATTGGATTGATGATTTCTGATGAACCGGGCATTTAATAAGAAGCCGGCGTGTGACGGCTCGCTGGAAATTAAATAACACAGATAATCCCTGAAAACACTGCAGTAAATCAAACCTGTCTTCTGAATCGGGATCGGGTCATACATTTTACATGAGCCCCCCCCCCCCCCCCGCGTTTCAACGTCTGTCAACTTGAAGTGTGTTTCGCGTTCCTCAGGTAAGGAGCAGGGCTCTCACAGAGAAGAGGCGTCCGACGTTTCGGCCAAGTGCCTGCCGTGCCGCGAGGGCTGCCCGTACTGCCGAGACGACACGCCCTGCCTCATCCAGGAGGACGGCGCCCTGCGCCTCGCCGTGGCCTCCTTCCAGGGGCTGTGCATGGTGCTGGACCTGGCCAGCATGGTGGTGGTCTACCACTTCAGGAGAAATAAGGTGACGTCGGTTTAAACACACCAAGAGCGGTTTACATCTAGAACACTACTGCACTAGTTAAAGGTCTTCTGTGCATCTGCAAACTAGAGGTTTGAAGGTTTGCGAAAAGAATCATCCAGCATATCGCATGATCTTCATCGGCAAATTATGCGATGAAGAAATGGAATTCATTTGTCACGGATTTATAGATTTTCATTCATCATTTGCTGCTGAAGATCTTGCGATAAGCCTGAAACCTTCAGAGCAGCTATTGAATGTCCCATATGTACTAGAGATCGAAAAGGATTGTGCTTTACCAGGCATGAATGATTTAACAAAGACAATATATATAGTTCTATTATGAGATTTATAGGATCTAGCATTTTTGTAGCTTATATTACACATAGGGACTAATAATCAGGATGGCTCAATCTTTGCTGCATGCAACGCGGTTTTAAAATGTTTTACACATTTGACAACTTTATGGAAGTGCAATACTAAAACACTGGAGTGCTCACTTGGCTCACATTAGCTGGAAATGTCAGAGTCTCTCTGTAAAAGTGGAGTTTCAGGCATGAAAGCTGTGATTTATAATCAAAGGGAAATCTAGGGATTTTCTGAAAATATTTAACCGATGTGCAGTGACTCACCTGCCACACTATTTTAAAAAGTGCCAAAAGCTTCAAAATCCAAAATATTTAACCAGATCTCATCCCTAGTGAAAGGCAAACATTGCTGCTAGGGTTTACACTGTACATAGCATATTAAATCATTGGCCCATATTTAGCGCTTCTGTTTCACACAGGTTTTAATTAATAAGGGCTTAAATGTGCGGCACTGCGCTGGATTAATATGGAACACAGGGGAGCATGTTTTATCATGCAAGTGATAGCACTAATACTCTATCTTTTGTTTCAAAATTCAAATAATTTCGAATAATCCACACAAATACACAGCATATTTGTTACATAATGTGCAATCTGCTAATGGAATGAAATTAAATATTTATGAAATCCACACGCCGTAGGATAATTACAGGCAGGCGAAGTTTAGGTGAATCCTTCACTGTGTGCTATTTATAGACACGTGTGTTGCTGCCTCAGAATCTCACATTTTTCACTTCACAAGAAATGTCCCCGGAGCCCTTTAAATTTACATAAAATACATTAAAATTTTCCAGGATGTAATGTTCGTAATTAAACCCGACCGACGTGCTGTCAACATTCATATTTTTGTTTTGGGGGAAGGCGAAACATAAAGACTATATAGACTGATGTGAATTGATTGTTTTCTTCTTCTTTTTTTCCTCTGTTGGTTTGTGCTTTTCTTTCATCATTAACAGAGCATCCGCACGTCTGGTCTCCTTCTGCTGGAAGCCATCTTGTTTGGAGCTTTACTGCTCTACTTTCCAGTAAGTAATTGTTCTGATCTTAAATAGCCATCACGATTACCTCAGTCCGTCTGTTTTCTCCTTCACAAAATAAAGCCGAAGCCGATGGAGAGGCACAATTTCTCCACCAGCTTGTTGAGCGATAGGGATACTGATATAGAGACAATATTTAATTCCAGTTTGGGTTGTTTTACATGCAATATTTCTTTTCCTGTGTTTTTTTTACTGTTTTAAAGTGGGCATATATCCACTGGAAATATTGTTGATTTTTTTTTTTCCACCAATCAGAATTTAGCGACATTTGAACGTGATGACAGCGATCTGTGCATATCACCAGGTCGCTGTCAATCAAATCTTATCACGCCTACACACCTTGAGAAAGCAGAGGGGCTGAGTGTAACGCAACTTTAATTAATAGCTTGTTCTGTCATCAGTGTTTAACATTATGGCGACGACGGTGAAACCTTGAAACCAACCGGTTTTGATTGATTTGTTGACACCCACTGCTGTCACACACCTCGATCGGCCACGTTGCGAAAATACAACAGAAAAACCTTTGAAAACAACTTGTCTCGTTTCGTAGTTGCATTTTTCGGTTACCTCGCGTGACGCATACATTATATTTCCTGCGATCGCTCCCATATTTTTGCCAGTTCAGTGATTCAGTGTAACTCTATAAAGCTACTAATAAGTGTGTAGGAGAACTCGTCCAATCTGTTTTTCAATGTAGTGTCATTTTGCAAAGGTTTTTCATCCAAAAGTACTATTAAAAAAACTGTAATGGTTAAGAATTAAATCAAATGAGACAAAAATATTCCCTACACATCCTCTACCCCTTGCTTTATGAACATTCTGGAAGTCTGGAGAAACTGGCGCTTGGGAGAGGTGATTTGCAGCTGCTGGAGCTAATACCCTGTTATCAATGGGAGTATTCATTAAATGTCAGCAGCCATCAAACTGCACCTATGGCTCTACCGATCCACAGAGCTGTCGTTGAGATAAAAAAAAAATAACAATTGTGCTTGCAAATCTCAACCCTTATGATGTCTGTATGCAAGCAATGTAACTGCGATAAGTAACATTTACATTATTATTTCTAGACATCCCCTGTCTGCATGGGTTTTCTCCGGCTTCCTCCCACAGTCCAAAAACAAGCTTAGGGTAATTGGAGACTCTAAATTGCCCATAGGTGTGAGTGTGTGACAGAATGGTGTATGTGCCCCATGATAGGTTAGTGTCTGGGGTGTATCCATGCCTGAGGCAGGGCTCCAGCAGACCCCCATGACCCTAATAAGGAATAAGCGGTTATGGAAAACGACTGACTGACATTATTTCTATACGACCACATTCTTCCTGACCTCCATTTCCGTCTCTCCCTATAACCTGTGACACCTATAATATTTATTTCTATGATAAATAATGGTATTATATTACTATCTATCAGGGGCGAAAATCCTATTTCATTGATGGGCGGACAATAAGCAGTAAACTTTAAGAGAATAATTTCTGGAGGGACATGGAAAAAAAATACTATACTACTATACTACGATAATAATGTGGTCGTATTTTCTTCTTTGCAACTTGTAGTAGTAATAGTAGTTATGGCAATGTTCCATATTTATTTATATTCATATATAAGGCAAATGCGATCATGAGTCAGTCAGTCAGTCATTTTCTATACCTGCTTATTCCTCATTAGGGTCACAGGGGTCTGCTGGAGCCTATCCCAGCGCGTTACGGCGAGAGGCAGGGATACACCCCAGATGGTCGCCAGCCAATCGTGGGGCACACACACCATTCACTCACACACTCACACCTACGGGCAATTTAGAGTCTCCAATTAACCTGAACATGTTTTTGGACTGTGGGAGGAAGCCGGAGTACCCGGTGAAAACCCACGCAGACACGGGGAGAACATGCAAACTCCACACAGAAAGGTCCCAGACCCCGGACCAAGGAGGTCTTGAACCTGCGACCTTCTTGCTGTGAGGCAACAGCGCTAACCCCTGCGCCACCGTGTCGCCCGCGATCATGAGTCAATGAGGTAAAATCTTTGATGGAGGACCACATCCCCCTCTCTCTACTCAACAATCAGTCAGTCTGATCTTAACCAGCACACTGTTAAAAATAGGCTGATTTTGGACTAATTTTGAACAAGTGGTGTGATAAATGACTTATTGACTTCTACATGTTAGTTTGACTGGTTTCTTCCACGTAGCTAGCTACTAGCTGACTGTCAAAATTACCCGTTTGTCACTGGCTTCGCCCACTGGAAAACAGCACTTTGAGAAAAAAAGGGGGGGGGGGGGGCATAATTTTTTTTAACAATTAAGAAATGTTTTTATCAGCGCTTGTGTTGTGCGATTATTTAACCTTTCTTTAACATTAGAAAAATGTATTTGTGTTTACAAAAATTTTTGGGGGGGGACAACTTTGTGGAAGGAGGGGTCACCCCCAGGATTTTCACCTATATACACCATTTCATTGATAATGTCATTGCATCAAATTGTTGGGTTTTGGGCAGTTCCACATGTCCAATTGTAGTCCAACTGTGGATAGTGATTGGACAGTGATTGGTCAGGCTACCTGCAGCTGTACTCACAGTCATTTTCAGTCATAGGAAAAAAACTTGCGTGCATCTCGGTAAATGAAACCCCTGACATGTCTGTTGTTGGAAAGGATCCTTCATGCAATTTAAATCTGCAGCTTGGGAGTGACGAACCATCAAAAACGGGTTGGATTTCATGAAGATCTTGACTTCAAAATGAAAGAGGTCAAGGCGTCCATTTTTTTTTGTTAAAACAGGATTTGCGACATTAATAACAGATTATATTCCTGTCTAAATAATCTAACAAACCCTTTCTGTTAGCCTACTTCATTAGTCGCAGCTAGATGCTGTTACAGTGCTGCACCTCTCATAATTGGAAAATGACAAAGACTTGGACATCACGGCTGGTGTGAGCGTGTCTTATCGTGCCTTCGCCAACCTATGTGTTGTCTTGTATGTGGGTGGGTGCAGTGTGCATTATGTGTGTATTTACACTTGTGCACACAGCCCACAGTGCACCTGGAGCGCCGCGTCAGAAGCCCCATCTTTAGCAGGGAAACAGATGGAAGAAACCTGAGCGCGATGTAACAGGGAGATCTGATGCAACCGGGGGAATTCGCTCCCTTCAAATACTTGCACAGATTGCGAACTGTGAGCCAGTGCTCTCCTCAAACATAACGCCTGGTGGCTGGATGTTTGCCATTTTTTAAGCAGGACAAAAAAAAACGAAACAAAAAAAAATCAACCAAATCTGTGGCGAAGAAAGAGCTTCAGAGAGCTCGGCTGAGCCTTGGGATAAAGGTTCTTCTTTTAAAGTCACTGGAGTGTTACCAGAGGAGAGATATTTGCATTAGAAGGAAACACTCGGTTGTTTTATTGCAGCGGATAAAGGCCTGCAGGCATGAAACTGTAAGTCTATCCTTATGTGACCACACCTTGCGTGTATTTCTGCCGCGATGCTCAAAATTGATTTCGTTTTGCATCCATCCGTCCACTATGCCTCCCTGTTCACCCCAAGGATAACTCAAGTACCAAAAATAACTCCCTAAGACCCCGCTGCTGCCACTCTAAGGTCACACACACTTCGATACACTCTTGTGTCTTCTACTCCCTTTGCTCCGCTGTTTCTACAGTCTTGTTTTTCTGCGTTTCTTAGCACCTCTCCACCTTTTTCTGTTCTACCCTTCTTCCCCGTCCCTCCTTCCCCTCATGTTTTCCTCTCATCACCTCCTTTGCATCCGCTCTCTCTCCATTTCACCTTTGTGTCTGTCTCCTCTCCGACAATCTTACGTTTTTTTTTTGTTTTTTTTTGCTTGCTGCCATTTCTTTTTTGTTTTTTCTTTTTTTTTTTGCTGGCATCACAAGCCTCCTCAGTTAAGCTCTGTGCAGCTGCTCCGCTGTGGTGCTTCAATGCATTTTTTAACAGTCCATCAAGTTCTAGCACAACTTGTTTTAAAAATACATCTGCTGATTAATTGATGGAGGAGGCATGGATGGTTGGATGCAAACCAGAGGGGGGCCACCTTCTCTTCTAGGTGATATAAAAATGTGGCTTTCAATTGTGCGGTCTCCTGCGACTATGTAGCCCACACAGGTAGCACCGCAGGAAGGCTGTCTATCTGTGTGTGTACGAGGAAGGCTGGAAGATGGATTCAAAGTGTTTTTAAGAGGTTTTGCCTATGATTGTGCGCATTTGTGCGTGGATTTGCATTTGCGCTTCTGTGAACGTGGGTGTAATAAACCGCGTGGCCTACTTTTGTGATTTATTGTTTTTGTCCAGGGCTGGCTTTCCGCTCAAGAAATAAAGTTGCCAGGTGGGATGCTAATCCCAAACACAGGTTAGCATCAGAGAGACAGACTTACAGTGGCAGGAAGAGAGTAAGAAAGACACTCAAAGACAGAGATTAAAATAGTAGCGAGTGAATTATTAAACCCGCGAGGGTTGTTTACATTTGGCTTGTTCTCTGTCTGTCTCTATCTGTTCCCATCTCTTTCATTTCTCGGTGTCGTCGCGTTTGCTCTATTATTTGAGTTGGCGCGTCGCAGTCCTCCGATTCAGGCCCTGCTGTTTCAGAAGAGTACAGTGGAAGAATGTTTCAATTGTGCAAAATAGGCTTCTTATCTTAATAATAAAAAAAAACGCTTAAAAGCGGCTGTCATCACACATTTTATATTGGCAGTAACACAGATAATATGTGTAGTGTGAAGTGAAATTTAGCAAATAGTGTGGGAGCAAGATGAAGCTAAATGAACAGTAACTGACCCCCCACATTAAAACAAAACTGCATGTTTCAGAATGGCCTTTTACTGTGGCCAGTCTAAGTCACACATGTGTACAATATAATAATCAACATTAATCATGCTGCGTAATCAGCATCTTGATATGCCACACCTGTGAGGTGGGATGGATTATCTCGGCAAAGGAAAAGTGCTCTCCATCACAGATTTAGACAGATTTGTGAACAATATTTGAGAGAAATGGTTATTTTGTGTATGTAGAAAGTGTTGCATTTATATTATTGTTCAGTGTATATCTCCGCTGTAAACAAGCCTCTGAAACTTACAGTTATGGTTATGTACATCTTTAAAGAAGAATTGTTGTTTTGCTAAATTATGAAAAACAAGAATACAACTATATATGTGGAATATGTAAAATTAGCAGGCTACCGACATCTAGTGTCTCAAAAGCCTAGTTGCAACACAAAAAAAACAATCCAGCAGTCGGGTTGCCAGGTTTGTTGCCACCTGTGTCAACGAGCCTGCACCTGCATCTTTCTATCTATATACAAAACCTAATGCTAATATGCTAATGCTAATATGTGTCACTGTGCACAGGTTTTGGTAAATGGGAGGTCTCCGCACAAGCATGATGCTACTAAACTTGGAACGTCACTGTAGCAACAAGACTCTTAAAAAACATAGTAGCCTAATTGTGACTAACTGTTAACTAAAAAATTGTTAACAACACTATATTACAATAAAACTTCAAATTGGTGAGTTTATATGTATGTTTGTGTACAAATAAACCACATTTGATGTGCTACAGTGAGCTTTAGAGCGAGCTGTTTCCTCCAGTTTCAATCCTTTTATGCTAAGCTAGCTATGCAAAGCTAAGCTAATGCCCTCCTGGCTCAAGCTCCACACCACCAACACACACCACTGACGAGACTGCCAAGTAAAATTTAGAGGAAGGGATTTATAGGAAAATCCTCACTGTGACCAAGTGGGGCTTTCATTTTTTTTTTTTTTTTTAAAGACATCTTTCAGTTTTCCCTTAAATTCCTTTTGAGAGAATTTGCTCAATGCCTTTGTAGTATAGAGAAGCCACAGGTTGGTTGAAACTAACATATTCCCCCCAAACGCTGACCTATTCTTTCACTATACACATTTTTTTTATTATTAAACCTGTTATTCATATTAAACCTGTCCTCAAAACCTCATGATTTTGCAAAGCTGTCTATGCCTCAATATAATTTTTGTCTTTCTTCCACATAGCAAGTAATTTTTCAGCTCCTGAGCTTCAAAAGTGACTTTCAGGCGGTTTTGGTGTGTTAAAAGAACAGCTATAATTCCTGTTCTTGGGTATGTAATGGACTTGGCTCTCCGCTCGCTTATGACCAGCATACCAATGAAAGACTCTGGTAGTGCAAGGTTTTAATGAGAACTGTCTAAGGAAGGAAACCGCGCTTTGACTTTGTGTCACATTTGTCGTCAGTAAGTGAGAAAAATGTCTGAGCTGTGCTGAGAGTGGACAGACTGAAGGCTGAAAATAGGAGTGTTTTGACACTAATTGCTTTCTGAGTCACACGTTGGCAGTGTAGGTGTAATTCATCTTGCCAGACTATATTATATAGTTCAAAATCGTGCTGTTAAAAAACAAGCTGTAGATTAGTTCACTGATAATGTAATGTTTATTATTAAGTACCATCCCTATTTGTTGTAAATTCACAGTTATACTGTCAGATTGAATATTTTACCCACTTTTTTTTACACTGTTCCTGTCATTTTTTGTTTTTTTAAACAAATATAACAGCCACTGTTCTGGCCTCAGGGTTATGTGGCTGCTTTTTTGAATTGGCCACAGATGGTTTGCTTCTTCATTTGACAGCAGTATTGTGTCTGAGGCTGTGTGATAAATATAAAGACAGTTGTCAGTTATTATAAAGAAAACATTCAATACAATAATTAAAAAAAATCCAAGTACATTTGTTAAAATATATTTTTGGCAATATTATATTAATAACTATCAGCACTCTTGACTGTCGTGTATATTCTGGATTACAACCATTAAGATGTCACTTCTTATGCTGTTTTATACTTATTATACTGTATACAATCATACATCCCATATCTATAATCACTTATCCTGCACAGGTGGGGGCACAGGCTGATGTAGGATTAAACAGCACGGAGGTTTTCTTTGCATCAGCGGAAATACAGTTAGGTACAGTCATTGCGCTCGATTTTCTGAAGAGGAACCCAGCTTCAGTCAGGTTTCTGGGTACTTGACATGCAGAGTCCTGCTGAGAGAAGCGCGCTAATCAAAATGAAATGAGGTGGTTATATGAGTGCAAATGGAAGCTCTCAGCTTTACCGCTCGGCATGTGAGACTTGTCTTTTCAGCCTCTGTCAAAGCCTTAGATTCAACGGTATTAGGTGCAAATTCGCCTCGCATCGAATAGAAAATGATCCGAGCCCCTTGCAAGTACTGAATAAATCACACCTGGACAGACAACAAACGATAACATAGAGTGTACCTGCACGCTTGCGGGCAAAAAAAAAACACGCACATATACACACACGCATAAATGTGAATTACGAACCAGCGGGCAAATAAACGTACTCGGATGCAGTCGCACACTCGATTGTTAAATATCACCACTGTGATGCACCAACCCTTCAAACTCTCGTATCTAATGTTTTCCGGCAGCTGACAGCACACAGCTAGAGGATGTCAGGAGCTGTGGAGGCGTGAGATATCTGCAAGGCCAAACCTGCCTCCAGCTCTGAATCTTGCATGCTGGAGACTTACCTCTTTCTTATGGTGAATGTGAGGGGGAATATGACAGCAGTGGCACACACACACACACATCAATGCGTGTGTGTGTGTGTGCGCCATGTGTCACTGCGAACACTAACACGTTTGTGTCACTCCGCAGGTGTTGATCCTGTACTTCAATCCCAGCGTATTTCGCTGTATCCTCCTGAGGTGGGTTCGTCTCCTGGGTTTTTCCGTCATGTACGGCACCGTCATCTTGAAGCTGTACAGGTAAAGTAAACTGAGAGTATTGGGAATAAAGGTGTGGTGATGAGTGGTGTGTTTTTTTTACTTTACTTGCACTACCATTCAAAAGTTTGAGGTCACTTAGAAATGTCCTTATTTTTGAAAGAAAAGCTTTTTCAACAAAGATAACTAAACTAATCGGAAATACACTCTATACATTGCTAATGTGCTAAATGACTATTCTAGCTGCAAATGTCTGTTTTTTGTTTTCCAAAAAAACATCTCCAGCAACTATCACTCCAGTGTTCTAATGGTACAATGTGTTTGCTCATTGTGTCATAAGGATAATGGATGATTAGAAAACCATTGTGCAATCATGTTCGGTGGTAAATAAAAGACAGTGTCTGGGTGACCCCAAACTTTTGAACGGTAGTGTTAAGTAAAAACAGCAATGCATACTTTTTCTTTTACTCCACTACATTTTGTGACAATTTCTACTCCTTAAATGTTTATCAATTCACAAATTGTATTAACATATTTTTGTCAAAATCTCCCATCAAAATTTGCCTCCTGGTTGTGTTGCGGCGTTGTTTGCAACTTCCAACCGTTCGTGACATTCCCACTCAAAGCGGGCAAGCAGATGGAAAGTGTTGCATGAATATTCAGCGTAACATTCAACAATGGACAGACAGAGACAGCATGAGCCTTCCTGTTTCAGCAATCCACGGCTGTATTTGGATGAATTATTTGAACACGCCCCGAACAATTTGTGGATGAATTTTAAGTAAGAGTATGCACGGTATTGCCGAGAGCACACACAATATCAACACTGATCTTTTCAACACACATATATTGCTAGTGACATTGTCAGAGGCATAAATGTCTATATATTTTATCATAATGGCACAGCCCAGAGACTGACAACCCTTTTTTTTTCAAATTTAAAAGTAAGTAATTAATACTTTTACTTCAGTAAGATTATTGATGGTGTACTTGTACTTTTAATTGAGTAAATATTTTGCAGGGTATTGGTACATTTACTTGAACTACCGTTCAAAAGTTTGGGGTCACTCGGACAATATTGTGTTTTCCATGAAAAGTCTTACTTTTAATTTACCACCACGAGTTGTAAAATGAATAGAAATTAAAGTCAAGACATTGACAGAAATAGAAATAATGATTTGCATTTGAAATAATCATTTCTTCCTTCAAATTTTGCTTTTGTCAAAGGAAGTTCAGTTTTCTAGCTTCTCTAACCAGCTAAACTGTTTTCAGCTGTGCTAACATGATTGCACAAGGGTTTTCTAATCATCCATTAACCTTCTGACACAATGAGCAAACACATTGTTCCGTTAGAACACTGTGATAGTTGCTGGAAATGGGCCTCTATACACCTATCTAGATATTGCACCAAAAAACAGACATTTGCAGCTAAAATAGTCATTTACCACATTAGTATAGAGTATTTCTGATTAATTTAAAGTTGTCTTCATTGAAAAAACTGTGCTTTTCTTTAAAAAAATAAGGACATTTCTGAATGATCCCAAACTTTTGAACAGTAGTGTACATACTATACTTCAGTCCTTGAGTGTGAGTGCTACTGTAGAGGTGAGAGAACCAGTATTTTAACCAGCTTCTGCTCTTGCTTCTTCTGATATACCTATCCATCCATCTTCTATACCCACTTATTCCTCACTAGGGTCATGGGGGTCTGCTGCAGCAAATCCCAGCGTACAGAGATACACCCCAGGCAGATTGCCAGTCTACCGTGGGGCACACACACCGTTTACCCACGCACTCACACCCACAGGCAATTTAGAGTTCCGATTCACCTCAGCATATTTTCGGACTGTGGAATGAAGCCGGAAAACCTGGATAAAACCCAAAGTAAAAGCAAAAAAAAAAAAACATAAAGATCTCCTCTCCTCTTCTCGCCTGTCCTCTCGCTGTATCAACTTGCCCTATGAGATGGCCGTCCTCCGTTTCAATAATTCAGCTCCATCTCCAGTCTGCACACATGCTTGCAGTCTTGCCAATAAGCAGCGCATTTGATTTTCCCATCAGGTCCTGCCTATCCGCGACCGTGAGTCTCCATTCAGCTCAGAGCAAGTGTTTCCGAGAAAGAGGGGGGTCAAAGGCCTGCCAGAGTGTTCCCCTGGCAAAATTACCAATTTGATTTTTTTTCCTAGTTTGCCCGGGTGTGAAGTGTGCCCCGAGGGTCCTGAGCTCTCACAGCCTGGTCCCCGCTGAACATAGCAGAGATGAGAGAGATTTGTCACAGTGTGGACAGCAGAGAGCAGATGAGCACTGTGCAAGAGCAGATCATAAACAGAGAAGTGACTGTTTGTCTGTGTGCCCGCTGTGGATGATGAATCTTATATAATAACTTGTTATCTCTGTCTCCATCTAGCTTTTCCTCCCGAGCATCAGATCATTTTAAACTCTTCTGGCGGATACGTTGCATTTTTCATTCCCTTCACAGAGGCGGTGTTGAATTGTGCATGCAGCAGAGGAGAGCAAACACTGTGTAAACTTACAAATACACCTCATGCCTCCTCAAGGTGTGCACATGGTCTAATATTTAACTTAAACAATCACCTTTTTTTTCCAGCCACATCTAGCTGGAATAAAACAAAAGCTGACGCACATAAGTCATTGAATTGTTCTGTAATTTCTATCCTTGCTTCCTCCTCCCTTTATGTCTCCCTGCAACACAAGAGATATTACAACGCAAATTAAAATGGACACCGCGATGAATGAATTGAAATAACAGCGCCTTCTCCCCTTGTTCCTTTTAATTCAAGTGGGCGTATTAATAAGCTGGGTGTAAGACGCGCTTATTCCGCTACGCTGCTCATCATGATTGCAGCCAGACTTCTCTAATATTCCGTTTTCCTTTTCTCCCTCCAGGGTGTTAAAGGTGTTCCTGTCCCGCACGGCCCAAAGGACGCCTTACATGACCAGCTGGCGGGTCCTGCGGCTGCTGCTGGTGATCCTGCTGGTGGTGCTGTGGTTCCTGGTGGCCTGGACCTCCGCCGTGTGCCAGAAGCCCGAGCTGAGCCGGGCCCTGATATCGGCGGGAATCACCCCGGAGGGGCTGCAGTTCAGCATGTGTCTGCTGGACCGATGGGACTACATGATGGCTGTTGGTGAGAGGCTGTGGATTTACATGTAGCATATTGTCACCCTATTAAAATAATGGACTGACACAAAAAAACGCTATAAAATGCAGAAATATATTTATTAATCATTTCAATCAAAAAGGCCCTGACGGTGACAGACTGACATTAAAGAATGAAGTGACTCAGGCCAATTTTTGAACATTCTAGTGTGAATTTAAGCGACTTTAAACCTCTCTGAAACCGTTAAACTTTCATAGTGCAAACTCAAAACGTACATTACCCGGAGTTAAATTAAACAAATTTCAGGTAAATCAAATTGGTCAGGAGACACTTTCCCTTTTTCATCAATTTTTCACATCTTCATTGACTGTTTTTTATTGAACTCAACTCATTTCCAACTCATTTTCCTGGAACTTCCTTTCTTTCTTTATGTTTGGCTACATATTTATTGAATTTATTGATATGCACAGCACTTTATATTAAACAATTATAAATATAACTTGTGAAATTTAGAGACTAAAAAATAATATAATAAATTGCTGTAAAACATTATAGCGTATAGCCTTTATCACTCACCAGTAGAAAGAAATTGATTCAAGAATATTTAAAGCTTCTTCTGTACTATAGATTCTTGCTTCTTGAAGCAGCCGCCATAATGGCAGCTTGTTAAATTCTTATATTGCCCAAGTCAAGGAATTTTATCCTGACTTTGGCAAAGAAACGTTGACTTTGACAAAAAATAACATGGTCATTGTCCTATAGGGCATAAAGAGTATGATCCTAAGGTGATTTTACCAGACGTGGCAGCATCATCAAGAGATGATTTAGGCCAAAAACTCACTTTCGTCAAAAAAATAACAGGCCATTATTTTTAATAGGGCGACGATATGTGTTGTGACTTGTTTACGGGACAGAGTGAGGACATTTTTGTGCTACTTACCAGTCTACTATAAGGGGCTTTGGGACTTATGTTTTGGGTTCTAGGCTGCTTAAAGTGCCACTCCACTATTTTACACATCAAGATCCATTTACTTGACATCAGAAGCCTGTAAAAAAAAATAGCCTGGAGGGAGCTTTTCAAAGTTGGAAACAACAATCCTGATGAGGTCATCTCTGCTTATGCAGATTGTTAAATTCCCAACAGAAAGCCTGAGTTACAAACAGGAGTATGAAAGGCGTATTATATTCCTGAAGCAGGGAGAATCACACAAATTACACTTATCAGGTTGTATTATACACTCCATTATGCCTCAGCCTCCTATTTTGAGTCCCCAAACTTTATGGAACTGAGATGCTAAATTGACCAAACATCATTTCAATTCAGTTTTACATCTTCTCTCTCAAGCTTCTCTCTGGAGCACTAGAAATAACAGGTCTACTTTCAGAGCAAACAAACTCACTTACTGTTTTAAAGCGCCCCAATGATGAAAAACAAACACCTTTTCAGTGCTTGTGTATAATTATTTAGTTTCTGGAGTACCAGACAAACTTTGAAATAGGACCAATCACTCGTTCTGTTCTGCCTCCTCGGGAGTCATGTTGAAATCTGGCCGAACGAAGCCATTTAAAACGGCTCCTGTTGTGATGTCACAACAGGACTAGAAGTTAATAGTAACCTGTAATGGATCTGGAAGTGCTTAAGCTTTACTGTTCTGTTCTCTGCCTGACCCCAGCTCTCTGAGGGGTGTGACGAAACAGTGGCCTTTTCACAGTATGGAGGGGAGGGGGGAAACAGTGTTTGACTGCATTACTGCTAATGGTCTAACTAGCTGATTTTTAACCATAAAAGCTGCTCATTTTTATAAATAGACCAAGAAAATTTTAAATATTAAACTGAGAAAATGGAAATATAGGGCCCCTTTAATGTTTTCACCCACTGCATATTTGGAGCTCTTTTCCCCTTATGTAAATGAGACAGAAATACATAGAAATGTAGAAATTACTGTGTGGAAAAAATGGATTTTGCAGACATTTTGCAGACCAGTACCATCTCTGCTTCATAGCATGGCTGAACGCAATTTTGTAAGGAATGAAGGCAGCAAGTGTGAGTCTGTTTAGAGTAGAATAGAAGAGAAATAGTGCAATATATAAAATCCTGAGGCAACAACACCAGTGTTGTCAAAAGGTAAACCGCCTGCTATGTTCAGAAACTGTTGGACATATTAAGGCAAAAACGTGCAGCGGATATGAGCTTTCAGTAGTGCATTTTCTCTGTTTTCAATAGATTGTAGTCTCGCAGTACAGTCCTCTCCTGTGATTTACAGGAGCTAATACTACAGACAGCAGAAGGATTGCACGTCGCACGCACACATAATGATTGAAGTCATTAAACTGCATCTTCGCGTTTCCAGCTGGTGTAAAGCACAATGCAGCCGTTGTTGCTCAGGTGACAAATTAAGTCAGACAAGAACTAAGCAGATCCAGGCCAGCGAATCAAATCCTCCGCTTTGACAGGTTTCTTGTCGGAGATAAATAGAGTTATCTCTTTTAAGCAGGGCATAAAATGCTCCAATACACGTCGCCTGCTTGCCAAGACACATTATTGTGCTGTAAAAGCTAATGTTTGTTCGGCGGCCTGCCCTCGATGCAGACTTTTGAAAAACCTGAGCTGTGAACCTGAGATTAAATGGCTACGGTTGAGTTTGATGACAGTGTCCGTTGTTTTATTCGCCTTTCCTTGATGTTTGCTCACCGATGGTTTTAATGAATGATGGCGCGCATTAAACGATGGCGTGCTCTAATAAACAAGATGGAGCACCTCTCTCTTACTGTGACTATAGAGCTGCCACCACCACGGAAGCAGAAGAGATATCACCAAGGCCATTATTTATTTATGCCGCCGTTTACCTTTACCTTTACATGCTCGTCCCCAAGGACTTTCCAGAAGATAACCACGTCCACGTTTAACTACTTGATAATCATTCACAGGACTAAATGGTGTAATGTTGTATTGGATGGTATAAACCTACAGCAGGTTGTTCACCACAATCTGTAGATTTTACCATATAAAGTGCTGCTGCAACTTTACTTTGACCGTCTCCCTCTGTTCTGCTCTTTTATTGTATTTTATCCCAAACTTTTATATTACAATTACACTTACACAATATATAATACCTAACTAAGCTACATATAAAATGTCAATGAGCCTGCCATCAGTACCAGGTTTAATATTTTGTAGTATCCCATTAGGGACTGTATGGAAATTGTTTGGGGTTGTTAATACACTCATTGCATTGCATCAATATTGAATGAAAAGAAATTATTCCAAGGCAAGAGAGAAAAAAAAGAAAGGTCCTTCTCAGCAATCTGCATGAAGTTTCCATTTACTGACCCAAAATTTTCATACTGTCCCTTAAATGAACAGAATTTATAACGTTGTCAAGTTTGCAAGCACGAAGAGTGACTGGTTTGCCGGAAAGTTGCAGGCCCTTCCCTTTTGAGGCCCAGATGGCCTTGAGTGCCTGTAACAGTAGCTTCCTAATGACAGATTCTTGAAGCGGGAGGCAGTGATGGGCACCTCACTAAAGCCGGTCTGACAGCAGGGGAGACTAATCCTGTTTTGAAAGAGGGGAAAGGATGGATCCCTGAGAGATGCTCACTGTGCCTCTATAAAAACTGATAGACAGGCAAACACAGAGAAAGAGGGAGAGAGAGAAGCAGGAAGTGGCAGAGAAAAAAAAAAAAGAAAAGCACAGCCTGTGAAGCTTGTAGGGATGTGGGCAACGATGCAGAGAGAGTTTTCTACCACCGGCTGAGGAGGAGGAGGGGGGGGACTTGAAAGAAGAAGAAGAAGAACGGAGAGCTGGTGAAGGGAGGACAGTTAAGGACACTCTGGAGACTCGACAGAGGAAGTCAACATCTTCAGAGGGAGTGTTTGCGTTTCTCTTCCCTTTCAATGGAATGAAACGGCACAGAAATCCCTCTCTTTTTTTCATTGCATTTGTGTGTGTTCTGGACAAGATAGGAAATGAGAGAGCCCCACCGTTTGCTCTGACAGCCAGTGAGAACACGCGCAGGTGTGCAGAGGCTGCGTTGAAGGACGGGAAGCACCCCGCGAAGCTGCTTTTGGAGGATTATAACAATGCTCGAGTCGCCGCGCGTGTCGCAGCTCACATAGATTAATCTAATCGCCTTCCTGTGTTCCCGCCTGTTTTGTCATAATGCTGACAAAGGGAACACGTGTCTGTCTAAAAGGGAATAAATCATCCTATTTTGTACCGAACTGCAAAGCAAAGCTGAGCCGATGCAAAACAGTATTGATTATGTCAACAATAAGCAGATAATTTGAATCCACAATTAATCTGCATTAGTTGGAATTGTTATCCTTTCTTGCCAGCAACTCTCTATGCATCCCTGATTCAGCAGCTAAGTACCATGTAATTAGTGATGATTTATAGACTAGGCCTAATCATGAATATTAATGGTCTGTAATCACTTTAAAGACTTTATGAATTCAAAAGCCAACACAGCCCATGGCACAAAGTCCTTGGCACTGTTTTCTGTTTGCAAACAAAACAAGAAGCACTTATAAATTGTATCGGGTTTTTAAAAAATTAAAAATCTTTTTATTAACTTAGATTTGAGCACATTTCAAGAACTGAAAATATTTGTTATACTTGAAAACATTGGTATTTTTTTCACTGTAAAAGATATCATATTTTCTGCCCCAGAAGGCAACTAAGAGATGTGTTAAATTGCTTCAAGGCATAAGATAATTATAGTTTCAACATGCAGCAAGCCCAAATAATTACTATTGACATTTGCAATTGATGTACTTTAAAAGTGAACCAAAATTAAGATAATGTGTGCATTTAGTCTATTTAGAAATACATTACTGTCTATGTGTAACTGTTAATATAACTTAAGACAGCCAGATCTTAAAATAATGCTGTAAATCCCTATAATATGTGATCTTGGTGAGAAGAGATCTTCGCAGGGATGTGTCAATACTCAAAATTCTGCTAAATTAGGAACTTCCACCGTCTGCATGGAGTATCAGTCCAGGGCTGAAGATCAACCATTTAGTGTCAGTTTTGGGTTTAATATGTGGTGAATTCAGCTATTGCCTTGTAATTCGTTGCAGGCTTTTCAACACATCCCACATTAGTTGTGTTTCCATCAACATATTTTGACGCACACTTTGAAGTATCCGAATAGAGAAGTCTTTTATTCACGTTTTGAGGTGTTTTTCCTTTTTTTTTTCTTTTTCTAAAAAGCTTGAATGTGCTAAAATGTGAGGTGGAAACACACATGACTGATGAACTGATTCCAGTGTTGCCGTCTTGACAGATATTTCCATAATATTCATTTCTTTGTCTTCGTCTCCAGGCAGAAAGAATCATGACCAATTCTAGCTGACATGAAAGAGCTCCCAACCTCTACTTCTCTACCTTTTTCTTCTGCTCTTACATACTATTACAGCCAACCATAACTTGCATATAGTTTATTCATTCCAAACTAGTTGATGGAAGCATCTAATTTGTCACCCTATTAAAATAATGGCCTAAGCCCTTTTTTACACACAAAAATGTATCAAATGCAGAAAATATTATATTTATTTATCATTTTAATCAAAAAGGCCTTGACTGTGGACACACATAGAATGTTGCATGTCACTTATGTAACATAAAGAATAAAGTGACTCAATCTTCTACTGTGACTTTAGATAACTTTAAACCTGGCATAAACTGTCCTTTCATTCCATAGTGCAAACTTAAAACTTACTATACCTGAAGTTAAATTCAAACAAATGTCAGGTAAATCATTTTATTGAACGTAACTTATTTCCAGTATCCAGTTTTGATGAAACCTGAGATGTGGCAAATTTTCAATGAAGTGGTGACACATGTTTAATTGACTCAAGATCCAGGAACTTCCTTTCTTTGCTTATATTTGGCTACATATTTATTGAATTTGTTGATATCCACAGCACTTTATATCAAATTATTGTAGTATTGTATTGTAAGTATAACTAAACTAAAAACACAGGCTGAGTAGCTTCATACATAACTCACAGACATGAGAGTAGCACCAATTTTCTTATTTCACTTTACAGTCATACAAGACGTTTTATGCTAAAAGACTCATATTTCTTGATTTTGTGGCCTCTTATATCAACAGTAAAGGCTTTAAGATGGAGCCGTATAACCTTCTTTGTTAACATAGTTTTTTTGTTTTATTGGCCAGCGGAGTTCCTGTTCCTGCTGTGGGGCGTGTACCTGTGCTACGCTGTCCGCACCGTCCCCTCGGCTTTCCACGAGCCGCGGTACATGGCTGTGGCCGTCTACAACGAGCTCCTCATGTCGGCCATCTTCCACATCATCAGGTAGGTGGAAGGAAAAGGATGGAACAGGCACGAATGGGCGTAAACACAGAAGGTCGCTCAGGTCAGAAGTGGATAAATCATTGATGTGCACCGACCGATGGGGAAGAAAAAGGGAAGATGTGGGGAAGGAGAAATATGAGTCATAGGACAGAGCTGAGTGAAACGACTACATAGTTAATCTCAAATTAATCATACATTTTTTATCTGTTCAAGTTACCATAAAGGGACATTTGAAGTGTTAATACGCGTATTAACATGGGCGTAGACATGACACATTTATTGTTGGAAATCAATTAATTGCACAAAAAAAGACAAAGATGATCAGAAACCATCACTTTTTTAAAAAAGTATGGTCAAACCATAATTTATGGCGAACAGGAAACAGATGGGCAAATTGGCTGCTTTCCACCACTTCATTACTGATTAAAGATCACTCGCTGAATGTAGACCACCTCACATCAGAAAAATAAAGACTTACAAAAACATCTGGCGAGCAAGAAACCATAGAAAAGGAGTTAAATTTATTCCTCAACAGTTTGATACATGTGTGGTTGTGGCTTGTAGGCCGTGAGCCTTATACGTATTTTAAAAAACTGTCAAATAAAATCAATCAGTTGTCGACAGACTGATCTGACTGAACTTGTCAATCAATCTTTTCTTTATCACTGTCCCTTTCTAGATGCCGTTTGACTTAAGGAGTCCAGAATTTTTTCTGTTGTATGCGACAGGCAAGTTATTTCTATAGAAATGACTTGGCGCCATTTTAGGCCCAATATCCAGGAAACATGCATACATGGACTGTCATTACCCATCTTGGACGGCAATCTGGACAGATTGGAAAAAAAAGCCATCTTCACATCACACAAATAAGCATTAACCAGCTAAACATTTTTCAGCTGTGCTAACATGATTGCACAAGGGTTTTCATATCGTCCATTAGCCTTCTAATGCAATGAGCAAACACATTGTACCATTAGAACTGATGGTACAATGGACTGATAGTTGCTGGAAATGGGCCTCTATACACCTATGTAGATATTACACCAAAAACCAAACATTTGCAGCTGGTATAGTCATTTACCACATTAGCAATGTATAGAGTGTATTTCTGATTCATTGAAAAAAGCAGTGCTTTTCTTTAAAAAATAAGTACATTACTAAGTGACCCCCACACCTTTTGCTTCAGAAAAATCGTAAAGATGCTCCTATGCTTGTGACCGGTTACAGTGTTGCCGTCCAAGATGGTGAAAACGACTGCACATTTGCAATCGAGTATTCAAATTAGTTCTTCTATTTGGCTGTGCGTGTTCCTTTGTGTGGGTTTCCTCCTGTTATCGAAAGATATGTGTTAGTAATCAGGTCAGATTGGCCCATAGTGGTGACATGCTGGGCGGCTCTTCTGTTAACTCTGTGGCGTTAACTTTGTCACGTCGACTTTGTCACGTTAAATTTCGCCTGTGACAGTAAATGAGGACATAGCGGGAACATGGCGAAAGAGGGTTTTAGACGATTTACCCCCCTCGTGCGGGAGAAGCTGTTGATTGACCGTAATCATGGAGAAACATGCCTGCTCGCACGGACATCGTACAGTAAGTGCTGGTCATGTCAGATGAAAGCAGTGACTTTATCCGCCCCCTTCATCAGGGGAAATGCACAGTGTCAGCAGAGCGCCTGGGTAAACCAGTTGAAAGAAGGTGAATAAAAAATGTCTTCCCCAAGCAGAGACACAGCAGATCTACAGCGCTAGAGCCCAAAAATAAACTCTCTGTGCCCTCTATTTGGCTGTCCGTCTTCCCGCCTGTCTGTCTTTCTCTCAGCGTCTCACAGGAGTGAAACGTAACTGCTCTAACTGAAGCTGGAGTAGGGTTAAATAAGAGCTCCTCATAGAACTGTACTCATAGAACCGGAGTCACATCCAGGTCACTACTACAGTATTTGCATACACATACTACTGTTTATATATATGAGTGATTTTTGGTTTTCCCTTTCCATAGATCTTTTCAGATTATCATATTCTGAGAGCATTCATTCATTTATTTAAACTCTGCTATTACTAAGTTATTTCCATCGTTGAGTTCCTATACTACCTTCACGTAGTATAGGAAAGATGACCCTACGAGTGTGTTGTGTTCAAGTGCTTTTGTTGTCTTAGTGAAGTTTATTTAATCTCATCAACTCATGTATCATAAAAATCCTCCATCTTCATTCATTCATTCATCTTCTATACCCGCTTATTCCTCATTAGGGTCACGGGGGTTTGCTGGAGCCAATCCCAGCGCATTATAGGCGAGAGCCAGGGATACACCTCAGCCAATCGTGGGGCACACACACCATTCACTCACACATTCACACCTATGGGCAATTTAGTGTCTCCAATTAACCTCAGCATGTTTTTGGACTGTGGAAGGAAGCCAGAGAACCCAGAGAGAACCCACGCAGACACATTTTTGTTATTTATGATAATTACCACCCCACTGGTGACCTGTCCAGGGTGTATCCCTGCCTCTCGCCTGTAATGCTCTGGGATTGACTCCAGCAGACCCCCGTGACCATAATGAGGAATATGCGGATATAGAAAATGACTGACAGATGATAATTACCCTAGGACGTGAAGGCACAATGATACTGTCCTGTCCTGTACCACTTCTCCCTCAAGAGTTGCTGTAGTATCCAGGCTAAAACGCAGGCAGCTTTGAAGGAGAGAGCTGCTGCTGCTGCTGCTGCTGCTGCTTCTTCTTCTACCTGGAGGAATTAACACACACCGGTCCACTCAGTCACACCGGATATTACAGAACCATTTAATGTGGAGAGGAGCCTTTTGCCGGCGGGATTGGTTCATTTTTTTTAACCTTTGGAATTAAAACATTGATTTCCCTTCCCTTCCTAAGCAGACGTTGCAACAGGCAGTCACACACAGCCCTCAGCTGCTGAAAGTCAATACGGAAGCGTTGTAACTAGGGCTGTACGGCAGAATCCATATAATATAACGACGGCTGCTGCAGTGACTAGCCGGGAGGGCGTCCAGCTGCAAGCCTCCATTGTGGCTCTCCCTCGCGCCGCTCACTGCTGCTGTCACAAAGATATTTCTTCGCTGTAGGGGAGGGCCGCCCCCCCCCCCCGCTCCTAGTTAGGAGCCTGGCCAGAATTGCCATTAACGAACGGTGAAAGCAGTAATATCCAAACTTTTACAAAACTCCTAAAGCAAAGGATACTTTGTCATTGCTTTTTCAGTGTGATTAAGCCTAGACAGGTGATTTTTATAGAGTGTCTGCAGGAGCCTCAGGGGGAGAAAATTCCATTTGTCACACTCGCGATGATAAAACTGTCTGTGATTGAAAATTCTTTCATTTAAGCATCGGTCTATTGTGCTCAGTGGGACCGAAAAGAAAATATCGCATTCTTTAATCTGTTGAGGAACTGAAAAGTCCAGTGGGTGCACCTTCATCAGTGGTGTGAAACTGTTATAAATCAAGCTGTTCCGTCGTGCCAGGGAATAAAACATTAGAGTGTTTTTTTTTTTCTGTTGAGCTGACGGAGTCAGTGTGCTGCTGCGGCCCAGAGATAAGGCTGGACTTATTAAGGATGTGGAGGGTGTGTGTGGTTGCGTCGGGTTGATGCACACACACAGCTATACTTTTCAGATGCCTGATATGAATTTTGAATCTGAATATGTAAAAAATAGACACATGTATTGACACATGCCACACGATACAAATGTGTTTCACATAAAAAAGGGATTTTAAAGAGGACTTATATGAATAAGTATGGAATTCTCAAAGGGATCAAAGAAGAGCGTAATTATGCAAAATATTTACTGTGTATTTGTTAATACATCTTGCCTTAAACAGGACTTGCATCATAATTCTTTCTCAGATTTGAAATAGATCAGACAATTTAATCATTTCAAACTGTCACATGGAATAACTTCACAATAAATAACAGAAAATGAAATGTATAATTACCTGCAACTGCTTAATATTAGACAAGTTCAAACCTCATCTGAGATCCTGTCGCTCTTTTCTTAGTTTGTTGATTTTGGCTACAAATTAAATTTCCTGCAACCAAGAAAACGTTATCACAGCAACGTTGCATTAGATCAGCAGCTAATGACGCTTAGGTTCTTCTTAATTAAGTTGTTTGAGAAATGGACCAAATGTCTGAGCAAGGATCACAATTTAATGAAAAACATACATAAAATCAACGCCTGAAATTCTACTTATTTTGGAGCAAAACATGACTCAAATTACCTAAATTAAATGCAGAAATGAGAACATCTGCATCTCCACTACAGTGCAGAAATGAGGTTGTGGCAAACATTACAAAATTTCCTATGAAAGTGTCAGAAATACAGAAATAGAGCAGAAGGTCTTGTGGAAAAAAAAAAAACTCAAGTGTTTTCAGTCTCAATAACTGCTTGTGTCTGTAAAGGTTGAAGGAAGCATGGAGCTACAAAAATGACTCTCAGATTTTGTAAATCTTCCCGATCACGGCAAAAACCACCAACAAGGGCGGACTAGTGGATGTCAGTGTCCTTGAAAAGTTAATGAGGTTAAACTATAAATACTAACCACTTCTGATTCACTCATCTTTGAGTCTACTGCACTGCAGATAGCTGCCACGCTGCCTGTGCAACTGGAAGTTGAGAAACGCCAGATTATCAAGTCTGGTATCCCTGATATACCAACGTCCATGGCCAGAGGATGTGCTGCTGTCAGGCTGATAAGGAGTTTTTATAAAAAATGCAATCAGTGGAGGGCAGCAGTGCGAAATCACATCAATCTCGAGTCTACATAATATCTGCTTTCTTCTCATATAGATTCTGGTCGATTGTGTCAAATGCCCCTGGTGTATAAAGCAATCGACTCGCTACACCAAAACTACTGATGTGCTTTTTTTCCTTTTCCCAGCATGGTCACCTGGGTATGAAAGAGGAAACACCACATATGTTTAGATGGTAGTTCCAAGTTGCACAGGTTGGAAGACCAGAGAAAAATTAAAGTACAGAAACATCAAAAGATACAAGTTTTTCAAATAGACACAAGGACCAGTGTGACACAGGAAGACAAAGGGTTAATTCAGATGAGAACATTTCTCAGTTTCCTTTATTCTAATCACAGATTTTCACACGTCTCTTTTTGTGCAAGTCCAAGTCAAGTCTCAAGTCTTTTGGGGGTTAGTCTTGGTCTTTGGTCACAAGTCCAAGTCAAGTATCAAAATAAAAGTCTCATCTCTCTTGTTATGAAGAGCCTTCATCTGCTGCTATGAACATGCTAAGGATACTGCAGTGAACAACTATATCAGCACTAGATGGAGGCAACGCCACTACTAAAGCCACTCCTTGCAAACAAGTGTGAAATATTCAGTTAGAATGCTGGGAGCAAGCTGAGTTCAAACTGATGCTGAGCTAAACATGTTTGCTAACCATGTGCTAATGTGACTTAACTATCTGCATAAATTTTCAGGTGCCTGATAATTTTTGATGTGGTCGATCCAGTAATCTTGGTACTACATACTTTGCAGTCAGCGTTTCCTTTGATAGTAGCATCTTCTTGTTTGGAGTTTTTATACCCAAAGGTGTGTGTATTAACTCAATTGACGTGATTTTTTTTGCTGTTTTGTGAAAATTTGCCAGATTGCGTCATCGCGTCCCCGCCTGTTTTGTGTTTTCTCTAATCATCCGTGTGTGTGATCACCACTGTCACTGCGTTGTACAGCTATGAAAGTCTGAAGCTCCGCCGTCATTTCTGGGTACATGATACCCTCTGGACGTGCAGAGAGCTCGGCTGGTTTCAACGCTTCCTACCGGAGCCCCGCCTGGACGACACGGCTTCCAAGTCCGTTGAAAAGTAAAAGACTGGTGATAAGTGATTTTCTCGTTGTCATGGAGACGTAGAGCGAATCTCATCGCTGATTGGTTGTTGTGCTACGTTATCCTGCGAATTCGCCTGAAAAGTTCAATATTTTCAACTTGACGCGACAGGCGAATTTCCCCACTTCGCGTCCATCGCGTCGCGAAATTGCGTCTTCCCATTGACTTAACATGTAATCTCGTCACCCTGTCGCATGAATTTTTGTCCGGTGTGAACATCCCTTTACTGGGGGGAAAAGTGGACCTGACTACCCAGGGCCCAAGTAGAGAGAGAGAGAGAGAGAGAGAGAGAGCCCATGAAAATCCAGATTTTTTTTTTTTTTTGGGGGGGGGGGCTGAATGAATGAATTCAGCCCTCCAGTTCATTTGTGTCATAATTTCAACATATTGATAACATCATGAGTGAATGAACTTTGTGCCACAGTACTTGGACATTCTAGGGATCCCCTCTTTGAGGCACAAAATGGTTTAGTCCACCAGACAGCAGCTGGTGACAACGTCAGCCCAGTGAGCCCAGATTGAATAGAGACCAAATATATCAATTCAGGTGGTGAATGAAACAACCAGTCATCAATATAATCTGATTTGATTGTAGTTTAAAACCCTATTCATGCTTTATTTTTATTAAATTTTTTTTTTTGCTCCCATGCTTGGTGCACTGGCATGGATAGGGGCCCACTGAGTGTACAGGGCCCAAAATTTTGTGCTACACCCCTGGCCAAAGGTAATCACAAAGACTACGGCAGCAGCTGCAGGCATGTCGCTCACTACAGCACCATCCGAGGTGCTAGCGTATGAGGCCGCGAGCCATGCATTTGATACGTAATGCAGTTGCCATGTCACAAAAATTAAGTAATGACATTGAGCTTGTAAGAGATTTCAGAGTTTTCCCAATATTTTTACACTAAAAAAACTAAAATGAATTCATGAGCCCCAAACCACAAGTCCAAATCAAGTCCGAAGTCTCTGTGTGTGCAACTTAAGTGCAACTCGAGTTATTTCTGATTCTGACAGCTAGCTGCATCTGCATCTAATGTTCAAACACCGACTTGCCTCTACACAAAAATAAAAATGCTACACTCAAAGCCAAGTTGGTCAAATTTTTACTTGTCAAATTAACAACTGGCTGCAATAAACTCTCACCTTTTGTAATTGTCACACAGTTTAACTTTTATACCATATATATTTAGAAGTGATTGCCTCAGGGGTTGCGGTCCATTTCTTTCCGCTCTCCTTTTCTGCTGCTTTTACTGTCTCTTTTACTGATTGTTCATGGACTGCAGGTCTGCTGTGTTGTAAAATGTGATGAGGTGACTGAACAGAATCTCTTGTTTTCCTGCAGGTTCTCTCTGGTTCCCGGGCTGCACCCAGACTGGATGCTCATGTTGTTTTTCGCTCACACTCATCTGACTGTGACTGTCACTCTGGGGCTGCTGCTCGTTCCAAAGGTAAAGTTCAGCGGTCTATTAGTTAACAGTTATAGTCTATGGTCGATTTTTACATATGCAAATATTAGTGCTCTTCCACCAAATCCTTTGTTGAAAAGTTCACATTTATTAACAACCTACTTGGTACTTGACAATGACAATGCTGCTTGGATGAGATCAGTGTTGAAATGATTCTTTTCTTTCTCTGCAAAGAGCATTTTTGGAAACGCCTGTAATTGCAATGACGGTTACATTCAGTACAGACAGATTTAATAGCTACTGCTGCTATACAGTTGATCATTAATAATCTTTAGATTGTTTGATATTAGCAATGTGGAACACACACATTCACACAGAAATCTACTGGCCCGTGCTTGCCATTGCCTTCAGCTGTGTTAGTGGTTGTTATAATTCAGCCGAGCACTCCCACGGGTGTCTTTATGTGCAATCTCTCAAGTCTGATGCAAAACATTTAATTCTCCAGCTGTGTGAGAAATGCAGTACACCATCATCCATGTCTGTTCTTTCATTCTTTCTTAATTAGGCACCTCACAAATGCAAGTCAGTTGAGTACACTTGTGATAATTAAGCACAGTGGGAGGATGTTAATCTCACACAGCGTCTGTTCCTAAATATTTGGGCTCCTTTTGTTCCCGAATTTGCTAGTCAAGCAAAGATAAATAATTTGGCTGTGAAGAATTTCGTGGGAATAAAAGCGCTATCTGCAGATCATTCACGTTTTTTTGGGGTTATTTCTATGTGACCCCCATCTCCCCTTTTTATTTCTGCATTTAGGAATCCAAGTGAGGAGGTGATGCCCGCAAAAGCAAAACCGTGTAGTTATGAATTTGTAATACGCGATTTGTATAGTTCAATTTCTTCAATTGAATAATAAGACAACAATTAAGAGCATTTAGATTACAGTAAGCAACTTGTATTAATATGTGAGTAGTCAACATTTAAATGTAAAAAAAACTCTAATAAAAATAAACATCTGAAAAAAAGAACCACACATAAAGAGTATGATCCAAAGAGTGGGAAAATTTTCATTACCTACAAAGGAAATCTGAAAATATTTTACATGAGAAAATCATATTTTCCCAGAAAATCATAGTCATATTTTCTATTTATGTAACATATACTAATTGGCATTCGGTTAACTTCAAGACTATTGGCAGTAATCAACAAAAATCTATACCCAGAATACTGTATATCTAAATTAAAACATTCTGAACATATTTGATTTGTATTTTTTTTAATTGCACTTGTACAGTTGTAGATTGTTGGGTGTTTGTAGGTCTGACTTTGGTCACTCTGAGCTGATTATTGCACAATTAATAGATTAATTGTGCAATAATCAGCTCAGTTTAAAGCCTGTTGGAACAGTTAAATCACTGAGTGGAACATAAGAAAATGTATTAAAAACTAATTTATGAAAACAACATAAATCTCCTACAATGTGTCTTTTCCTCATTCCACAGTTGATATTAATTACCAGGATGGGGTCGTTTGTCCGACTTAAACAAATTCAGTTGCAGGCACAGAAGCAACTGTTTCATTTCTTAGGATCATGTTGTTCACCACTACCACCGCAAATAACCTATGAATGATTCATATGGTAAAATCTATATGATTCCACGTTACCTGAGAAACTACATTTCTGATTTGGCATCTTTTTTTTCACCCTTCCCACAGGGTCAGTGATGGTATTCCTTAATGTTGCTCTCCATCTGTTTTAGTTCCTGTCCAAAGGGACTCGGGCCAGGGATGATATTGCCACTGAAGCCTATGAAGAGGAGCTGGACATGGGAAGATCTGGCTCTTACATCAATAACAGCATCACTTCGGCCTGGAGCGAGCACAGCTTAGACCCGGAGGACATACGGGTGAAGTAACATTTAGAATAGCTAATAGCTTAAGTTTTCAATCCAAATACGGATATTTTACAATTGCTTTTTCTGAATCCAGGCTGTGTGCATTTCTCCATGGATTGAGTGTTGCATGGGACAGTATATATAAGAGGTTTATATATATATATATATATATATATATATATATATATATATATATATATATATATATATATATATATATATATATAACCTTCTCTATAGACAAAAAAGCAATGAAATCGGACTTTCCATGGGATGAAAATGTGAAAAGTGAAAATGTGAAATAAAATTTCCATGATATGTGACCTTTGAGATAGTACTAGTATAGAAGGTGTGACACTTGGATCCTTGGAAACCTTCAAGAGTCCTGGGGTCTATAGTGATTGACAATGGCAGGAATAACTTTCTATTAATAACATGCTTACTGAATAGGAAAAAAAGGTTATCACAGCTTAAAAATCCTCATAACTTGCTCCAGCTACCAGATATGATAATACTTTTTTACTCTCAAAGACGTGCATATGTTGGTTTTTAAAACCGGGAAGCTGTTTTCTCCATGATTTACAACCTCTACGACCTTTCGTATTTTAGGACGAGCTGAAAAAACTGTACGCCCAGCTGGAAGTCTACAAGCGCAAGAAGATGCTCGCCAACAACCCTCACCTCCAAAAGAAGCGCAATTCCAAGAAAGGCCTGGGTCGCTCCCTGATGAAGCGAATCACCGAGATCCCAGAGACCATGCACATTCACCGCCAGTGCAGCCGTGAAGACGGCACAGGCGGCGCCAGTGAACATGGCAGCAACCGCAGCACCTTGAGGAGAAACCCATTTGAGCCAAGCCATCACGGTAAAATCCTGGTGTCGTGACTTAGAACTTGCCAGGGTTATAGCAGCACAGCATGAAATTAGGAAACTTATCACTGAATTTCTCATTTAAAATACAGTATGTTGTTAGATAACCTTTTCACGTGGCCTTTGCATTTTTAAAGTTCAAACAAAATCTGTATATATATAAAACCAACCTCATTCTATAATACTTTATTCTTTATCATGAAAGATACAACATTAATATTAATAAATGGAAGCCAACTCTGTAATATATTTTACCTTGTCATGTTGGAATAGTACAGGTGGTAATGTACTAACATTCATGATGAATTAAATGTCCCAGTAAACCATGACAGTGCGACAGACAGTGAGCCAGCATGCATAATACCAGGACCTTAAAACTGAAGCAATTAAATTGAATTAAGCCATCTGGTGCTTAATTATTTACAACTACTCTGGCATGTTAAAATGTCTTCCTCGAAAATATATGAGCATATCTACAAACAGGAACAAGAGAAAGACAGACTGTAAGTCTCATAATATTGGATGGTAGGTCCACATAGAGAATGAAATGGACACAATCAAAAGTTTTAAAGTCAGAGGATTTATTCTCTGAGAACCATGGATATATGTACAAAAAGTACACCAATCCATCTAATAGTTGTTAAGATTTTTCACTCTGGAGCAAAGTGGTAGGTTTACCAACAGTAAAAGCTTGGCCAAAAGAACATGAACGTAGGAATAATGTGTCATTTCAATTTAGTCACCCTATTCTAAGCTCATGCCAGTTTGTTTAACTCTTCCCTCAGGTAAACCTCGGGATGACTCCCTGAAGAACAAAGTCATGGGTTTGAAGAAGTCTCACAGCTACGACCATGTTTGTGACCAAGATGAGGAAAGTGGAAGCCAAACTGGCTCGACAGCAGGAGAAAAAACGACTCCGGTTGGAGGAGGCGGGGAAGGATCGCTCTTGGGGTCCCTCATTGGTCGAAAGCATTCCAAGAAGCAGCTGGAACCAGCTGCGACCCTGCCCAGACTGGAACCAGCAGAGTCCATCGAGTCTGTGCCACTCTTCTGGAAGTCTGCCAGTGCTCACAACTTGACACATGAAAAGAAACCCGTCCACCTACGGACCTCCATCATGCAGAAGTCTCTCAGTGTGATTGCCAGCGCCAAGGAGAAGATGCCAGGACTTACCAACAAGACGCAAAGCGTGGAGGACGCCAGTAAGAAGGGTCTGAAGGGACAGGAGGGGAGGATGCTGTCAGGTGTGGATGAGACGCCTGAGCATTATCCAAAGATGATCATTAGCCAATCAGTGGAGTACTCTAAGACACCCATGAAGATGGGCATCATGAAACAACAGGTATCTTTTTACATATTTGATCACTGCATTCATCTACTGAATTGATTAATTGTTTACAGAGTAAGAATTCCAAATATTCTTTTCCCAACTTTTCAAATGACAGGATTTGCTCAGATATGCATTGTTTATCTTGGAAATAGTTTGACAAGAATAAAAACTTTTCAACTTTCAACGGCAGATCAACAGAACATCTTGTTATGGGAAGGGTAGAGAAGTTGCATGTCTGGCAGTCACTATGGACCAACAGTTAAAAGGAAAGGCCCACTCTCATTTAAGTCTGTGACCAGGACTTTGCTCTGTCACTGGGGACCACCACAGGGATCCTAGTGGTTTAGGGCTGTCAGAACGTCTGACCAGAGTGTAAAATATAAAATATTCAATAGAACTGGGAAGAATGGCAGTTGGATAAGTGACCCACATCACACACATGTAGTTATTTGATCCATTTTTAATAGCAAAATATTGATCATAGCTGCTTTAGGTTACAGCAAACCAACACTATTCACAAACCAGTAAATACTCCAAGATCTCTGCTGTGTGGTGTACGAGATGTACGACACCACTACAGGAAACACTGCCATGGTAAACCGTCCTTGAACAAAGACAGGATTTACGATTACCTCTCTTGTACTTTCATCTATTATAACATGACCTAAGTGCCATATTTACTATAGGTGAGAGGTAAGACAGCTGAACCATCATCATATAATCCTGAGTTGTTTTTGGCCTGAGACTGAAACAAGGCCAAGTAAAAATCTATCTGATTCCGAGGCAAAACCTCGACCTTCAAAAAATGGTTTTGGGACCAGTCTTGAGACCAAGACAAATATCGAACACTATAAAACTAGGCCACAAAGACCCTAGTTTACAGCACCTTTGAGCATAGACTACAGTGGTCATTTGGTGATCCAAGAATCAGTATGCCATGTTTATCACGAAAAGGCCCATGCAGCCAGCATGAGGTGGAGGTGCCAGGCTGTTGTAGCTGTGTATGGTTCTTCCACACACTATGGAGGCTGTTTGTTCAATGAATATTTTATCAAATTGCCAGTGCATCTTGTTTTGTCTTTGTTACTGATAGACTTCAAACATCTAATCCACTGAACACAAAACAAGAGTCAACAACAGCAGGAGAATAAGCTCTTTGTCCTTGGCAGAGAAGATTTGGCAACTTTTACATGAGCATAACCCACAGTCAGCGGTGCTGCTCATCCCAAAAATGTCAGAAGCTCCATAACAACAGCCATTGTATTGTTTGATTGTAACAGGTGAGCGGCAGCCAGCCATCCATTTGCTCCGAGACCGGGAGGAACCTCTACGACGTGTCCGAGGTTTGTCCGTGGGAGCAGGAAGAACCTCAGACCCCATCTGAGGCCAAGACCCAGAAGCATGTTTCCATTGCTCCTGGAGAAACCACTGCAGGCCGGAGAGGCAGCAGCTCTGGAATCACCAAAGGTAGCCGGTCACAGCAGAGGCAGAAGGCAGGGCAGTCTCCTTCCAACAGACACCGCACCAAAGACAAGGGAGTAGAAAGGGAGGAGGGCAGGGAAACGCGTAAATCTCGACCGCCCAGGTCACCTCTGCCTCTCAAGCCGGACGTGTGCCCCTGGGAGTTCGACGAGCAGCCCATGTTGGGAGGAGAGTCAGATTCCCTCTCCCCAGACAGGCTCAGGCGTAAAAAGAGCGTCACACCAGACGGGAAACCAAAGGCACTCCACTCAGACCACTCCAAATCCACGGGGAGTCTTTTGCAGCCTCCCTCCCTGATGGTAGAGATCTGCCCCTGGGATTATACCAGCCCGCCCTCGCCTAAGCAGGAGAAGACCTGCAACAGCCCCACCACGCACAAGAAGAAGCGGAAAGGCTCCTGCTCATCCAACCACAAGGCGGAAAAGGAGAAAGGCAAAGAGAAAAGCAAAGAAAGGCGGAGCTCCTCCAGCAAGCCGCAATCAGAGAGGAGGCGGGTCAGTCAGACGTCAGAGTGCGGCGGGCCGGTTTCCGAGCGACAGAGGAGCTCCTCCAGGGACCAAGAGGTGACGGAGCTCAGGAGAGCAGAGGCTGAGCCCTCACACAGCGGCTTTGATCAGACTAAACCCTCGCCAGACAGGAAGAAAGAGAGCTTTCTGAGTAATAGTTGCCAACCTGCAGTAATAAGCAGCGCACAAAGGGTTGATGTTTGTCCCTGGGACTTTGCAGAGCCAGGCTCCGGGGAGAGGGCATGATGACTGGTGTGTCGATTGTATTTTGTTTTTGTATCCACAGAGGACGAAGCGATGAAATGTCTCTACGGGGAGAACCTCAAAGATAAAGATCCGATAGGAAAGTTTAGTCTGGATCAGCCCGGCGTGAGAGATTTTTGCAAGGAAGAGCATTCATTCTGCTGTCTGTTGATGCGATCCAAACATGAGCGTTTGCTCAATAACAGAGTTGTCATCGTTACATTGCAGTGAATGCAACCTTGAAGTCACTTTAAAGGAATTTTTCGTCTGCACTTTTGCTTGCACATTTGTCAGAGGTACATGTGTCTGTTTTTTATCACACTGAGTGCATCAAGGTGTTTTGAAAAATAATCATACCCATACTTACCAGCAGATCAGACAATCTTTTATCCACAAACACAGTGAATGCTTCACATAATCAGCTTATTGAATATTGAGTATGTTTCCCTGTCGAGCTGATGAACTGATTATTTATGTTGCACAGTAAGCCAGTGGATGTTGAGTATATCACATACTGATGATGCAAAAAGGAGGGGACAGGGAAAAAAAATAAAAGACCTAAAGAAAAGAATGGGATATGAGCAGCAGGACCAAAGCCACACACAGCTGTGAATGCCTTACCTTTAGGCCAAATACATAATTATCGCCATAAAGACAATGTGTTTGATTACAGAAGCAGGGGGATTACACTGAATTACAGTCCAGCTTCACGTTTAAATGAAGAAAACTAAATGTTTCCGTCAAAGTTCTCCATATGCAGTGCAGTGTGTATACATTTTGCAAAAGTCATTGCATGTTGCAATCTACCAAGCATCCAATAACTAAATGTGTATTGGTTAATTTGTACTCAAATATGACAGTGGAACTAGTGATGTTGTTGCCTATGATATTTGTCTTCTAATGTACCACATGATGCTTTTGAAATGATGTGCATTTATATCAATAATGTACACGGATGTTTCAAATGGCAGTTACAGTCGAGCAGTGTTAAAATATCCATGAGGCGCTCCCTCCGGTTTATATTTATTTACTGTTTACTCACATTTACTCTGATTTGTTGTGGACATTCCTTCTTAAATAGAAATAAGCTTGCATCACAGGATGAAGTTGAGAAAATGTCTTTCAAGAGCGACTTTAAGGACCAAAACCAAGCCTGAGTTGGGTGGATGACGTGAATAATGCATTTTGTCTGTCACTTCTTGCCAATATAACATCTGCTTGAATGCACCTTCTTTCAATTTTTTTGCACACGTTCAATTGCTAAACTTACGGCCATGCATGACCAAATTTTCTTTTCACACGCTCTTTTTCGATTCTATTATCATCTCCAACAACAGTCAGACATTCACACCATAGTCAGCTCAGCTTCTTTATGGTTGTGTGCATGACAGTGAACAAAACAGGGTTTCATTGGATGCCAAAATTCACCTGAAGGCTTTAAAAAAACAATAAATATACTATAAAGTACTTGAAATGGACTTAACAAATACACGCTGCATATTGGATTTCTTTAAATAAAGATGTCTGACGTTGTCATATATTTACCAAGAAAGAACTTTCAGTTTAATGCGTGTTCTAATCTGTTTTTCATTATACAGGAAACAACATATAGACAGAAAAAGGCCTAATAAATGTACAAGCCCCACTACTTCACCTTATTTATCCAACGACTGGTCCGACTATCACAAGTGTTTTTCTACCAGATGGTTTGAAATGGAACGTTGTAACTTGCCCACTAAATGTACTTTTTGCTTGTTATACTGTATAATGTTACTCTAAAAGGTTACAAACTGTTGTAGCGTCCACATGGGAGTATTTATATATTGTACATTCATATTGTGTTGCATGTACATACATAAAATACCCTGTTCTCGATTAAGAATTAAATATTTCTATAAAAGTATAAAAGTGGTCTATCTGCCTGTATCTATGTCTGGAGTTGCACAACAAACCGTTGCTCCAACTGCTTTCAAACTTTGCCAAAACCCTCCAATGTGACTTTGACACCAACTTTATAAAAAAAAATAGACATTTCATGGTTTGCAGGGCAAGCTGATCAGTCAGTGAGACATTCGGTGTCACAGGTGTACTCTTTAGGCGAGGGAAGGACATTCCTCTTCATTTGATAATGTTAAAAGTAAATTTAGGCTTCCCGACTCATATTAAGCGAGACTAGGTCAAATTTAGTACATGGCTGGAGGCTTTAGGCCAGGGGTGGGCAACCATGGTCCTGGAGAGCCACCGTGGGTGCAGGTTTTTGTTCCAAACGAGCAGGAACACACCTGATTCTACTAATGAAGCTCCATAGCAAGGGCCCTAATGGTTGATGAGTAAAATCAGGTGTGTTCCTGCTCAGTTGGAACAAAAACCTGCACCCACAGTGGCTCTCCAGGACACTGGGTTGCCCACCCCTTGCTTTAGACCAGGGATGGGCAATCCTGGTCCTGGAGGGCCG
Organism: Lepturacanthus savala; assembly: GCA_030544235.1. Lineage (NCBI taxonomy): Eukaryota > Metazoa > Chordata > Actinopteri > Scombriformes > Trichiuridae > Lepturacanthus > Lepturacanthus savala. The sequence continues at coordinate 20,213,605 of CM060461.1, forward strand.
GTGTGGGTGCAGGATTTTGTTCCAACCAAGAAGTTACACACCTGATTCTACTAATGAAGGCCTTGGCAATGGTTCTTAGAGGTTGATTAGTAGAATCAGGTGTGTTACTTCTGGGTTGGAACAAAAACCTGCACCCACACCGGCCCTCCAGGACCAGGATTGCCCACCCCTGCTTTAGACCTTGGGTCACCAACCCTGCTCCTGGAGCGGACTCTCCCCATACAAACACCTGATTCTAACTATGAACATACCCTCGACAAGCTTCAGCTCCTTGATAATGAGTCGATAATTAGAATCAGGTGTGTTGGAGTGGGGCGAGTCCTAAAACATGCAGGACGGTAGCGGTCCACGAGCAGGGTTGGTGACCCCTGCTTTAGACAGTTTACCAAAGTGTAGGCAGTGTGTTACAGGGGGCTAAGGTTTTAGATTTCTCTGTAACTGTTGTAGTCCCAGTGAATGTTGTTGAATTGTATCGTTACATATTATATGACCTGGTTAAGGAAATTCTGTTTATTTTAGGTGGTTGTTGCTTGTGTTGTCTGTCATTTCTTGTATAGCAGCTTGCTGTGATTGATCGGCCAGTGATCACAATTAGTTGATACAGATAGTTCATCTAATGGGACCCATGAAATGGGGCTTAAAGTGGAACTGAAGAGTTGTGAAGCAGAATATCCATTCAGATAAGCGCATGGAAATTATGAAATCTGTTCAGTAATGGCTTCAAAAACGGTGCGATATCCAGTTCTAAGCGAGGCGGGGGCAGCGGTGCTTTCTTTGTGATGTATTTAACCTTGATTTACACTTAAATATGACTCCATGAACACTGATGTTAGACGATTTGAACAAACATTTTAAAGGAAGGAAATAGTATTTGTAAAGGAATGGCAGCCAGATTCCTGTTTTCGTGTTATTTATTTGCAGCCTTGACAGTTACCTTGTCTTTATATGAACTGGTGGTGAATCTAAGTGACATTGCAACAGAGGCGAGGTTGGATCGAGCCACCAACCGGTGAAAGAAAACTCACCAGCCGGCACAAAACCTAAGCAAGTAGCAAGCTGCTGAATGAAAAGTCAAATCGCTTCAACGCAATACAAAGAGAGGCAGGAACACTGCCTGGTTTTCTCCCCCCCTCCCAAATGCCTCCGTCTATATGTCTGGAACAGCCCAAAAGACATGAGACGGAGAGAGAGTGGACTGATCTGAGGTTCAAACGAGAGAAAGACACAGAGAGGCTGGGGATAAGCGAAGGGAAAGAGCGGCGGCAGCGAGAACAAAAGCGGTGAATGAGAGACATAAAACGTTTTCTAGCACTTTTGTTCTAAAGCACAAAATAAATTGCCATTAAACACTCACAGCTCACTGTTTGAGGCAATATGGCATGTCTGCAAAGACTATAGGCCCATTTTAAAATGTTGATTTCATCATTTCACAGACTCCTTAAAATTACACACACCTCTGGTTAAGAATGAAGAAATCACCAAGATTATGGAAAGAATTTATTATGGTTTTTGGCTGCAAGGCCAGTGAAATATAAAAAGGGCTGGTACAACTCAGATCTACCGGCCAGGTGGTTCAATTGGGAAAACCTGCTATGTTGGATACTAGGAGGTAAAATCAAAGAAGCCTAAAATCTCATTTTAGTGGATCACTGTCTCATATGGAGCTTGAAATCTGAATTATTTTACATTTGCATGTCATTTACCAAGTTCTGACCTATAAGCCTATTTTGCATGCATGTCATGGGGTATGGGGGTTTTCCATAATTCAGCCCATTGCTTAATTTCACTTTTTAATTGCTGACGTTCTTCCGCAAGTTTTAGGACTTGTTTTTATGACACTAATTTTAATCCAATTCAAGCAACTTTATTTGTCCCGAGAGGTGATTAAAAGGCACACGGAGCAGCGGCAGCAAAGGGAACTGACACAAAAACAACCTACATGTACAATGTAAAAGAAAAACTATAAAAAAACCCCAATATAAACATGTTTTATGTTGTGCAATTTAGAATGATGAAAGTCAATTCCAACTCCATTCCACAGCAGTCCAGTCATTGATTTTAAAGAGAGGCTAAAAGCGCTGTAAGTGTCAGTCCATTGAGGGCATATGGTGGTGTGTGAGTGTGTGTGTGTCTGTGGGGGTTCATGGTCGTAAAGTTAGAAGCCCCCGCAGAGCGCTTCGTTTTAATCACAGTAAAATCTCTCAGAGGTTACTTCTGCATAGACTTGACAAGACCGCCATCAAGTGGAGGATGAGCATAACTGTGAATGTTGAATGAAGAATATATTATCTTACATTTAGATGTGAGGGAAACCATGACGGGACAGAGATCGCTGGATATGTCAGAGGTCACTGTATAAAGTAGCAAACAGTGAACAGCAAAAAAAATCTTCTATTTAATTGATAATCAACAAACAATTGTCTCTTTAAAGATATGAAACATCACTTGAAACTGTACAGAAGTTGTCTTCTGTTGAGCTGAAGGAACTGAGCACTCCTATGAAATCTCTACTCTGGTCTCTGCTGATTCATTGATGTTTTGAGAATTATCGCTCATTATCAACACATTATTATAGTATATTATACTATTTGTTTTAAATCAATAAATACATTTGAGGGCATTTTAATGTGTTATTTTATCAGTTTGGAGCCCACTTTGTGTAGATTAATGGTGATAGAACACACATAAAGTGCATGGGATATAGATAGTATAATATTAAAGTATCCATTTTATGTAAAATCTTCAAAGCTGCCAGATAATAAAAAGTGGAGATCTAGTGGAGTGTAAATATAAAGTAACATCAAATGGAAATATTTAAGAAATGTACATTATTACTGGGGTCCCGATGGACTAAAAAGAAGATGAAGTGATCATAACTATAAGAATGGGATGTATTTAGTGTATTGTTTTCTATGAATGAATGTCCACACAGACTTACGGGAAACCAAAATACAGTCGGAATATTTGTCAAATAGAACAAAGCTTCTTACGTTACATTACAAACAAAGAACTTTGTCTAAAACATCCACACAAAAGGTCCCTGTCCTGAAACACTGCTCATTATAATCATTATAGAAAAAAACTCATCAGAAAGAGGGAGATTTCACTAAATAGCACAGCCCTTAAATCAGCATAGAATGACCACTGAAGCATTAAATTCATTTTTTCTTTGCGTCTCTTCAGGAAATTCTATTTCGACTCCCTTTCATGTGAATGGAAAACAGAGGAGGGATGTTTCCCCTCTAATACCTTAAGTGTATTTTATCATGTGACCTTTAACCCATACCATATTTTCCACTGATCAACATCTTTCTCTCAGTCACATTTAAACTGAAAATCAGACTGCACAGTCTTTTGTTTCATTTCAGTTTCTATTTGAATTACTGAACAAACAGCAGATGTGGGCAGAAATTCCGAGGCCTGGAACCAGGCTACATTCATGCTGTTATAAGGAATTCATTTGTATACAAGTTCAGTCTATTTATAGGCTATTGTAGGCTGCAAATAAAAGCATAGAATAACAACGAGACAAACAGATAGAAGCCAGAAGAAGAAATATGAATAGTTAGGAATCGCTGTTGGGCAGCTAATAAATTTCCAGAAGCTCTCAGAAGACCCTTTCCGGAGTCTTGCCGTGCGGATGAGAAAGCTTCCAAGAAGTTTCCATAAAAACTCTAATATAGTTGCCTGGTGTAAATATGGTGTCTGGGGTGGAGTGTGTTTGCACAGTGTTTTTCTCTGTAATGGTATTTTATTGCAGGTGGTCACATTGGAAATCTCTGCAAAATCAACTGTTCGAGTGGAAAAAAAAAATATCATGCACTGATGATTCATCTTCTATTGACCCACAGGTACATGTTAGGAAAGAGAGATAGAGATCCCACTGCTTCCATTGAAAATCATCGTATGTGACAATGAGACAAAAAGTATAAATGTTTTTCCATGTTCATTTATTCCAGCATGCGCGTTGTTTTGTGGATACCCAGCTAAAGATTAAACTGCACCTCTCAGATTCACTGCTCTGTCACAAAAAATCTTTTTTAGAACAATAATATGTCCAGTCAATAACAATTATTGATTAAAAACTAATCTCCATTAGTCTCCATAAGTCTGTGTTCTTTCAGAAACTGGGGAAATAACAATGGAATAATTTGCTACAACAACAGTTCAACAGACTGCTATTCAGCTGCAGGAGTTTTTTCACGTAACACACACACACACACACACACACATGGCCTCTCATCACCTCCTATCACATCTGCTGTGAAGCCAAGATCAACAAGAGCTTCTCATATTTTCTTAACTTGGTTTATTAATGTTATTGTCACACTTATTTATTTCTGAAGTGTTGTGTTGTTTTTTTCGTCCCTATCATATATTCCTCTATTCTGTATTTTGTAGCCTGCAACTACTTCCAATGACTCACTGTGGGCGGAGCTGAATGAATGAATCCATTGAGAATACGAAGGCGTATTTATTTCTTATTTGATTTATTGTGTTGAATTTTAAACACATCAGAACAAACAAGTTGGTTCAACAATACCTGAAGTGAGTTGTTGCAATGAAGAGAATGTCTCTGCCTGTGACATCATTTCCCCCTGTGACATCACAGGCATTTGCCTTGTTGCCATAGATACGAACACAAACAAAGTTGATAAGTAGCAGAGGCCCCACCTGAACAACTCATCCTCACTAGGAGGTGCTAGCAGAGAGCAGCACTCAACGGGAGATATATACACGGTATCTTTTGTCATCTACAAATTAATTAATTTTAGGAGAACATCAAAAAACACAGCAAGTTAAGTCAGGCATCAGCAATTATTAGGGAAGAATGTCGCGGAGAGGGACTACTACATCTCAGGACACCAGTAAGTTAACCGAAGACAGAAGCCTGCAGGATACCAATAAGAGCTGTTGCGGCCGGAGCTGTTGCCACATCACCACCATTGTGATGCTGACGCTGTTCCTCTGCGTGGTGACCTTGGCTGCTGCGTACGTTCTGCTGCAGCTGAAGGTCACACTGGATGAAAAAATGCAGCTACAAGAGGAGAAAACTCAGCTGGAGAAGGAGCACAGATGGTTCAGAGAGCTGTTTTCCTCGCACAACCTGGCTTTCCTCTGGAGGTTTTGCAGCAACAGGACACTGGAGTGCTCCCCGTGCCAGCCTGGCTGGCACCAGCTCGGACAGCGGTGCTTTTTCTTGTCCAGTGAAGTTGACACTTGGGAAAACGCTCGCAGGACCTGTTTTGGCTTCGGGGGCGACCTGGCTGTCGTCTGGAACGAAGAAGACCAGGCCTTCCTAACCAACATGACCGTTCAGTACCAGGCTCAGCAGGAAGACTTCCAATCGGCGTGGATCGGGTTGCAAGACCTGGTGGAGGAGGGCACCTACCTCTGGGTCAACGGCCATGAAATCAGCAGTGGAGTTACATACTGGAGGCCACTGAACCCAAATAACGTCATCGCCTATTGGGACCAAGAGACAAAGGCAGGACAGGACTGTGTTGCCATTGTGCCGCCGCGAAACATCACAGAGAAGAGCTGGTTAAACTCCTGGGACGATGTTACTTGTCGCGGTGTACGGAACTTCCTGTGTGAGACCAGAGTGTTCCGTTTGCTTCCGGGGACGTAGACCAGTCTACAGACAGACGTGATACCGCAGACAGATGGCAACGCACTAGATAACTTTACTAATTTGCTCATTATAGTATTATTAAACCATTACAAGCCTTTTTCTTTAGATAAAATGTGTTTTGCAGCTACCAGCTGCTAACTATACCTTATAGATAGCTGAATAGTGTTTAATTTTCCATCATGAATAGCAGTCACATGCAGCCACAATGAAACATCTACATATAATGCACCTAACCTTTGTATGTATTTTCCTCACATATCACAAGAACCTTTCATCTGATCCACTTCAGATTTGGGAGGTGATTTTCTTGGGACCCAGGCTAAATGTGAAGTTGGTTGGATTAATGGTTATCAAGATATGCAAGGAAAACACAGACATAGAGAGTCTATTACAGATTCATGCCAATTTGTTTTGGCCCAGTAAATTATAGAGGAGGACACCACACACTCAGGTTCCCAGTACATCACCTCTGTCTATAGTTAGAATGTTATCTGTTGAATACTTTTTTCTGCACTTGGAATCATTCTGAACCAAACAAACAAGCTGAGGTATCCCAAACGGCAGGCAAGAACATGGTCAAAGAGTTAATTGGACCAAAATAATCTACAGCAGGTGTCTCAGATCCTGGTCCTGGAGGGCCGGGGTAGGTGCAGGCTTTTGTTTGAACCCTTGAGTCCTTGCTAAGGAACTTCATTAGAAGAGTCAGGTGTGTTACTGGTTGGTTGAAACAAAAGCCTGCACCCACGCCGGCTCTCCAGAACAATTCTTTCTCTTGGTATATCAACTAAAGGATAAAGGCCAGACCTTTGAGGACCCCACTGTCCTTGTTTTGGACAAAGAAGAGAGGATTAAGAGAAGCCATCTATGCCGACCGAGAGAAACCTTCTCTAAACAGAGGTCGTGGCCTAAGACACAATCTATTTGTCACGTACAATGTCATAAAAAGGTCTTGGGTGCTCTCCCCAGGAAGTCTAAACCTCAGACACACATGGGTCTGGTCATGTCTCTCACGTTTCAGGTGTGGTCATGTGACTTTGGTTTCAAACGAAACCAAACATAGGACCACCCACTCTAAGTTTAACTGCTGGGGTTTTCTTGCATCAGTCTCAGAACTGAAGAAGCCTCTTGGATGAGAGATGAAATGTCTTCAAACAAGCAAAGAAGTTCAGTTGCTTTTTTTCTACATCTTCATCCTCAAAGGGATAATCTAACGAGAGCCTTTGTGTTCTCTCCTCTTTAAACTACTGCGAACAATGAGCAGTTCCCTCCTCTTACTCGAAGCCAACGACACCATTTTCAATTAGAGTCAAACCCACTGCATGTTTCACCCAAACCCCAAAAGTAGTGACAGGCAAACAAATTGTGCAGAAAATTGGCAGTAAATGGGATGAAGTTGCAGGTTGCCTGCTGGAGCCTGACCATTAGGAGCTGTGTAGGTGAGGAGGAGGATTTTGAATTATATTCTTAATTTCACTGGAAGCCAGTGGAAAGAAGCTAACACTGGTGATATACGATCACTTTCTAGTGCCTGTCAGTGTACGTGCAGCAGCTGGAGAGTCTTTAGAGACCTTTTGGACCAGCCTGACAATAAAGAATTGCAGTAGTCCAGACAGGAAGTAACACATGCATGCGATAGTTTTTCGGTATCTTTTAGAGACAGGAAGTGCCTGACCTCTGCTGTGTTGCATATGTGACACTCCCAGATATTCTCCCAAATGCTCTAGGGCCTTGTGCCCTCGTTGTTGAAAACGATGGGCTTAGGTGCCCTCTTCAGTGGCAAAAATACCCTGTAGGTGCCCTTTTTTTCTTTTTGCCCCTGCTCTTCAAAAAGTCTGTGCATGCCCCTGCCGAGAGACACAGCTCCAATAGAGCAGCAAAAACCCAATGCTGTCAATAAATCAACCAATCAATCAATCTTTATTTACAAAGCCCTTTCATACACAGAGAATGTAGCACAAAGTGCTAAACGAGTTAAAAACACCCCCAACCAAGCCACTTTACTTTGGGAATAGATGAAACAGTGGTGTCGGAGAACCTGAGGGTCCGCGAGGGTTCGTATGGTAAAGGCAGTTCGGAAAGATAAGAAGGCCCAAGACCCCTAAGACATTTAAAAACCATTAAGAGAACCTTAAAATCAACCCTGAAACACACAGGAAGCCAATGCAGTGATTTAAAAAAAACTGTAATTTGTGCCTGCTTTCTGGTCCTCATGAACTCGAGTTCTATAGAACTTATAGATGTGTAATGGTCTTCTTAGGAAGACCATGCTTCAGCATCTCTGTGTTTGCTCTTTAAATGACAAAATCCTGGCCTCGTAACAGATTTAATGTGTGGAATAAAACTGAGCTCAGAGTCAAAAATGGCACCCAGATGTTTTGATTGGATAGTTTTAGAGTCAATGACTGCAGCTTTGAAAAGAGTTTCACTCTCTGGGCCAATGATTAAAATTACATTATATATATATATATATATATATATATATATATATATATATATATATATATATATATATATATATATATATATATATATATATATATATATATATATATATATATATATATAATAGGCTGCATAGATGCAGCAATAGATTCCTTATGCAGAAATAGTAGATAAACACAGGTGCTACCAATGATACTAATTACGGGTCCATTTAGCATAGCAGAGACTTTCCAGTGAGCCAACATGCACTATAGCAGCACCTGGCTCTGTTTGACCTGAACCAACCTTAATTAGTACCATTGGCAACACCTGTGTTTACCCACTGATTCAGGTCAACATGGCCGCCATGGAAAAGGCCCGTTCTAAGATGGTGCTGCGTTTTCTGTTAAACTATTTTGGCCGTGGAAGTTTTCAGGAAATGTTAGTAATATTTAGAAATTAAAGATTATATATTTAAGGGGAAGGGGAATAGTCTGGAAACACATTTGTTTCCGTATTGAAACGTGGAAATCACGTTCCATACATGTTCCATACTGCTGACCATCCACACCACACGCTTCCCCGCTCCACCCTGACCGATGCTGCACGGTGACGTCACCCTGCAGCACCGGACAGGGCTGTAGGAAACGGCGGATCCGGGATCCGGGGCTTCTTTTTGACACGAAGCAGCACCGGACGGCACAGCCCACCTTCACACCTCCTCCTCCTCTCCCCCATAACTGGAAAACAGCGGTCTGGACCATCATGGGAAACGTTCAGGTAAGAAATATAACTTGATTTAACCGACTGCAACTTTGGTGACTAATAAATTACTTATAAACATATAAATAAATAACCTTTAACACGGAGAAACTTACTTAAAAGAGACTTTTAACCGCACCGAGGAGCGAGTAGGCTACAGTGATGCTATAGCAACATTTTGACGCACAGAAAATAAGTTGCAACCCCGTTAGAGACAAGAAAGCTCATTAATAACCGCGTTAACGGGGGGTTTTATAGCTTTGTCGTCTTTCTATGGGCAGAAAGAACAGTTTGAATTTCGGAGAAATGCGGTTTATTCACCCGAAAGTGTGAAGCAGAAGTTGCGCAGTTAACTTGTGCCGAGGGAGGGTCTCCTGGCAGGGCCGAGGCGGCAGCGATGTGGAATGTTATAGAAACGCTGATCAATAAGGCCGCATTGTGTTAAAGGGAGGGTGGGCGAGGAGAGGAGCTGCTGCTGCAGCCTCACACTCTGGAGAGTCTCAAAAAGATGCCCGCAAATAAAGCGCCGGGCTCTCTTTATTTCAATCCAGATTTTTAGTACGTGAACCAATCGTAAAAATACAGTAATTACCTTAAACCGTGTTTTGTGATCCGAGTCTACGGCATATTCTTTTTCTTCAATATTGCGTATTTTTTTATTTTAAAATGAGTTTTTTTTTATCTGTCGCATTTCGATGTTGATGTGCTCCACGGCGCCCCCGCCTCTGGTTCACTGCGCAGCGGGTGCAGGATTCCAGGGGGGAAACTAGAGGCGCACTTGAAATAAAACGCTTTTTTTTAAACAGACAAGCGATTTTGAATAAAACGAACGCACCGTAGCGACATATAACAACCGTGGCTATAAATAAACACTGTCGTGTTATGATTGGTACATGTAGAAAAATGCAGGGGCGAAAAGAACAGAACCCCTGTCTGATTTTTGGGGGGTGACGTTCAGACTGTCAGAGTGCGTAGCTGCTGCTGCTGCTGCCCCATGACTCAGCGAGCACTCAGACAGGCTACACCCTTTTCCTGCGGGAGAAACAGGCCTGGATGTGAAACCACAACATTTTCCTCTATTCAATTTAGTCCTTCAGTTTGTTTCAATGGTCCACAATCTTATTGTAGCTCTATATACAATATCTATACAGTATGTAGAGGTGTTATTCTACACAGAAAGGTTCAAGGAGTGTTTTTTTATCAATTAATTCTACATGAATAAATGATGAATGATCCTCTTGTCCCTTTTTAATCTCCAGCCCACCGTCGTCCCATATGAGGACTTTGATGTTACAGCTGACATCAAGGCTATAAGAAAAGCATGTAAAGGTTTAGGTAAGTGGGATTTTTCTCTTGATCTTCTGTCAGTAATTGTGTATCATCTCGTTTTTCTTTATTCTTTCTTCCTTTTGAAGCCTGCGATTTCTAATTCTTAGTTCAGGAGTCCCAGGATTCAATACTTTTCAGTCTTATTTTCCCTCTGACTTCTAGGATGAATGTTGATACCCTGATGCAATAACCGTCTCTTCTGAATAAAATATCTGTGACTGTCAGCGACCGGCTTTCCAGTTTGAGTCTGTACTACTGTGTATTCTCCAGGCACAGACGAAGAGGCCATCATTCAGATCCTGGCCAATCGTTCTGCGGCTCAACGTATAGAGATCAAACAGGCTTACTTCGAGAAGTACGATGACGTAAGCACCCGTCTGCTTCACTCTTGCACGCATACACGCACGCAACTTTATTTATAAAGTGCTTTAAAACGACCACAGCGGAAACAAAGTGCTGTACATACACGTGCATAAACCAATAGCAGGAAAAGGAATGAAATGCATAAAACAATAAAATACTGACGTCTCATGCTGGGTTTAAAAACCAGTGAGTAAAATGCATAAAACAAAAAAAAAAAAACACACACAGAACAAGCATGCATCCTGTCATCTGTTGGTGTCCAGGAGTTGGAGGAGGTCCTGAAGAAGGAGTTGAGCGGCAGTTTTGAAAACGGTATTTTGGCCATGTTGGACGAGCCTCGCGTTTACTACGCCAAGCAGCTGAGGAAGGCCATGAAGGGGGCGGGCACAGACGAAGACGTGCTGGTAGAGATCCTGTGCACAGCCACCAATGAGGTTTGTCGACAGATGAAGAATTTATGCAGTATATGCTTCTATTTATTCTATCTTTCTTTTATCGTTTTCATCAATCATTTTCATGCTATATTAACTGTAGAGTCTCTGTTGTATCCTATTAATCAGTTGTCTAAATATTAAACCTGCATTTTACATATATTCAGGATATTTTTAGTCCTTTCGTGGGCAATGAAACAAGCGATACATGACACTGACCTATGATTATATTAAAAAGCTAATACTAGCAAACAGTTGCTTATTTCAATCAATCTTTATTTGTCACACGTGATCACGCTGTCATTTGGAGTCATCTGTGTGACCACTTGATGATAAATATGTGAAAGAAGAAAGCTACTGATTCCAGAACAGCTCAGTCACCTTTTATTTGGCTGAAAGCAGCTGCATTATTCACGCTGCTGAATACAACATTGAGTGGCGAGAGTGAACTGAATCCCGTAAAGCTGGGGCTGCTGCACCAAAATAAAGAGCTAAAAGATGTTAAAACGAGAGCCGTAGTCGGGTGATTATTCTCTGTGGGGACACCTATCTTATTACATCTGGCCATTAAAGGAATCACTGATATACAAATATTGACTAAAGCTTCAAAGTCGCCTCATGAATCTCATCTTTTGTCTCCCTACAGGACATCGTGAGCTACAAGGAGACATATGGCCAGGGTAGGATTTCCTCTGCTGAGTCATAAACGCTTATATAACGTGCTGCTCCTCTCATACTGGAATGTGTGGTCAGCTCACATGTTTAGATTCATTCTAATGTTTTGGGTGTTTCCCCTTTTTGTGGACGAATCACAGCGAAGTGAGCTGTATTTTCCTCACTGGACACAAATACGTTTTGGTGTCCAATGTTCCATTTTACGGGTTAAGCCCAGATATTATAAATCTGTGAAAGATACAAAAGGACCTGGGAAGACTCTGAAAGTGAAGTGGTAACATCTGGTGGCTTACAGTGCTGGGGCGTGACCTGGAGGCTGATATTGAAGGCGACACCAGTGGCGACGTGAGGAACCTGCTGATGGCACTGCTGCAGGTTAACATTTTACTGAATATTTCACGTTTATTAATTCTGGAAAAACGAAACACTCGTAGCCTTCCATGTGGGTGGTTACGACCTGCGGTGCTCAAAGCTGCAGCTGCAGTTACCACAGTAAGCACACTTCCATGTTTTAAGTGCGGCTCTGAGCCTTTTGACATTACTCACACATCATACTATTGTTAGTTATTTCCATCCCTGTCACCACTCCTGCCGCTGCTCGTCCCCCCCCCCTCCTCCCCAGAAAACTGCCAAACACACTATGACTCATGTTCCAACAGCCCCAAATATTTCCTGATAATGTGCAGCAGATGATTGTTATCCCATAGAAGCCTGAGATTATTTTTTTAAATCCATGTCTTTGACCTTTCCCCCACTCACTAAATCTTTTCCTCCCTGTATCCCCCCTCTCTATCCGCACCTTCTCTTATATCCCTGCATATCTACAGGCGAGCAGAGACGAAGGCTTTGAGGTGGACGAGGGATTAGCTGAACAGGACGCCTCGTCTTTGTTTGAGGTACGTTCTTAGTCGAGGCCAACCAAGGTGTTTAAAAGCGTGTATTATTTTTTTTGTGTTGGTGTTTGTCCTATGACCTTTGATACAGTACAGGCTGGTGTGAATATTCACAGTTGAGCTGTGATGTCTCACACTTGAATTTTCACAGTTATACAAATATATATATATATGTGAGCAGAGATGGGTACGTGGCAACGTTTGCCTCAACAACAACAGAAATACGGCTTACTTGAGTTATTGTTGTAGTTTTATAGACCTCAAATTTACTATTTTGTTTCACTGTCGCTCTATTTTAATAAAATTGCCACATATAGGGGATATAAAAAGTCACACTCCCATTACAATGTCAGGTTTTTGTGATGTAAAAAAAAACCAATATAAATTATTTCAGTTTCTTCTACCTTTTTAAAATGACCTATAACCTGTACAATGCAAATGGGGAAAACGAACTGAAATCTTCCAGGGAGGTGAAATAAAAAACAAACAAACACGCTAATAACTTGGGACAATGACCCAAAGTACACATCCAAACCAACAAAAAGAATGGATGGTGGTTTTGGAACGGCCCCTATAAATATTGTAAAACTGGTTTTGACCAAAGATTGGCCTGAATGTGCCATTCATTTTGCTGTGGAAGAGTATTCAATTCTTTCAAGGATTTAAGAAGAATTACATTTGATTTCAAAAGATTGGCAGCACCTGTGAGATGGACAAAGTTAGCAGTTAGCAACTATAGCAGCTAGCTGGTTAACATTGTAGACCATATATCAGCATTGTGTTTACAGCTTGTTTGTTTATATATATATATATATATATATCTATATATAGATATAGATATAGATATATATATATAGAATGTATATGTGTGTATGGAAAACGTCTCAAAATAGGATTCAGATTGCAATAGATTTTAATTTCCCTTATAGTTGCTGTGTGACTTCTCATAAATGTTGTTAATTCCTCTCTCTTGTGACCATCAGGCAGGAGAAGGCAGGTTTGGCACCGATGAGTCGACCTTCACTTTCATCCTCACACACAGGAACTACATGCAGCTTCAGGCCACCTTCAAGTCCTACGAGGCTGTAAGTACTGCACTAATCACTGCAAAAATATCTATATATCTATATAATAATACCAGAGGATGAGGATAACCTGTCGCTGCTGTCTCAGATGTTTCCTTCTCTTCACTGATCTTACGTTTTTTTGACTTGCAGCTTTCTGGAAAAGACATTTTGGACAGCATCGACTCAGAGGCCACAGGAACTCTCAAGGACTGCTACGTCACTCTGGGTCGGTTGAGAAGGGATTTTTCACCACTTTAAAAATTAATAATGAATAATCAATTACATATTTCATACCACCTGATGCCTTTTGTGTGTGTGTGTGATATTTATAGTAAGATGCGCTAAGAACCCGCAGCTGTTTTTTGCTCGACGCCTTAATGCTGCTATGAAGGGAGCAGGCACCGATGAAGAAACACTCATTCGCATCATTGTTGGTCGTTCTGAGGCAAGTGTGTGTGTGTCTGTGTGTGTGCTAACGGGTGCAAATATCTTGTTTTTGGTACAATTAGTCCAGAATTATCTAATACCATTGTCTTTTTTTTGGGGGGGGGGGTCAATTTCAAGTTGACTTTATTAGTACAACAATTGACACATCATGGATCGATGTTTACAACTCACTGAACATGGTTAAAACAAGATAATTCAATACATTTTTAAAAAAATCCAAAATGCCTCTATAAAAGCATAAGAACATGGTGCATACTTTAATGTAAGACCACTTTGGACTTCTAATAAATAGAAGTGCATAAATAATTTAGGGATTGAAACAAGACCTATTTATTAAAGAGACAGCAGCTGGAAAAAAAAACAGTTCCTGTGCCGGGTGGTAAAAACCGTCTGGATGGCAGTTTTAAGAAAACTAACATTTTCTTAAAAAAAAAAAAGATTAAATTGACTAAAATCAAGAAAAAAAATTGAAATAAACTTAAATTATCCACCAGTGGGATTTTTTTTGTGTGTGTATATGACTTAATACAGCAGCATCATAGTCATATGTTGTTGGTTACTTAAGTAAATTCTTTTCTGTGAGAAATAATCAAATGTATCACTATGAATCACTAAGTCCGGCCTTTTGAACTTCCCAAAGAAATGTACATAAGATCCGTACAGTGACGGCAGCTTTGCGTTAACCCACAGATCGACCTGGACACGGTGAAGGACATGTACCTGGAGAAGTACGACGTCACCCTGAAAGACGCCCTGGAGTCCGAGTGCAGCGGAGACTTCAAACGCCTCCTCATCCAGATCCTGCACTAAAACCTACTGGCCTTAATGAACCTCTCCACCTTCTCCTTTCTCTGTCCATCCATCTCATTCATTCACTGTGTGGATGTTTTCTTGTGTTCTTAACCACCACTCTCACACTTCTACAGACACCTCTCTGCAGCACGGACCAAAAAAACCATCTCATTGTTATACAGTGTTAAACAAATTTAAAGTCTTTACAGACACAGTTTATTATATTCAGTGGATATGTCCTTACATTGAAGGTGCATTTGATATTATCAGTTTACAGCATAATAGATATATGGAATTTGTGCTAACGTATTCATCCAAATTGGACTAAAATTATCTAGTCCGGTTAATATTCACAATGTGTAGCTTTATTTTTAATTTCACATATATAAACATGTATAATCCCATTTTTCAATCTGATCCCAAAGCTTTAAATATAAAGAGGCTGCTGCTGCTCTTATATATTTGCCACTTTAAGCGTCTTTTGTCGACCAACGTTTTTTTTTTGCCTTAAAGATGCCTTTAACAAGATGATAGCGATGCAATTTTATTTATGCTGCAACACTCAAACACAAGTGCCCAGTTCTCATATTTCATCTTCTAATATCTGAAAACACAAGATGATTAATTACACCTGGTGATGTTTTTTTACTCTGATAGCCTAACATGGTGTTTTTGTCGTAATTTCCCAAAAATGCATCTTGGGATTTTTAACTGTTTTGTAGTTTAATTTTTCATCACAGCTAACTTGTTGTCACGTACATGGCACAATTAACTTTTTTTTTTTCTCAATAACTACATTTGTTACAGTTGAGTCTGTAAAATGAAATTGTATCTTAATACTAATTTATTTAAATCCAGGATTTCAGTGACATACTGCCATTATATACTGTTATGTAATGTCGTATAGTAAATTGATACACTACACTGTATTAAAAAGAAGTAATAAACGTGTAATCACAATTTTGAAAAACTATGATTATAAATTTTAACTCCACCAAAAGACTGTTCTCGTTGTGACCTGCAGGGAGCAGCATTGCATCACTACGAGTAGTGTGTGTTCTTTTCAGGAAGAAAATAGCAGCTGTTTTATGGAATTCTAACTGAAATCATTGATATAGATATGATCTATAATTGAATGCTTTTTCAAATGTCCATTTTATAATGTGCTTAAGCAAACTGTAAAATGAACATCGTGGTATAAATAACAATATGTTGCTCAGATGTTAAACAAAAAGCTCTGGTGACCATTTCATGATGTTTGATTTTCTACGCCTACAAAAATATTCCAAAATACTTACAGTGCATTCAGAGTATTCAGACTCCTTTTGCTTTTTCCCCCATTTTGTCATGTTGCTGCCTCATGCTGCAAGTCTACACTCGATAGCCAGTAACGACAAAGTGAAAAAACACATTGGCGTACTGGATCTATTCAGACTTCAGTTGAAACACCTTTGGTAGCAATAAACAGCCTGGAGTCTTCTTGGGTGTGAGATAAAAGCTGCGGATTTATGGATTTTCTGAAGTTATTTTAAATTCCGTCAAGTTGAATGGGCATCGTTTGGTGCAGCCGTTGAGATGTTCAATCGGCCGTGAGACCTTGTGTAGACCAATGTGTGCATCTCAAAGGCGATTAAGTGAAATGGAAGGCACCTGAGCTAAAAGAACGTTTGCCAGTGTGGGAATAATAGGGTTTGATCCACATTGATTAATAAGCACATGCCTTACTGCTTGACACCTGACCTGCAGGTAAGTGAAGTGAAGGTTACAGGAATTTGCAAAAAAGCTTTTAACATTGCAACATAAAAAAAAATGCACTGTGCTACTGATCACAGAAACTATGGGATGCATCTGGTGGGCTAGAAGCAAAAACGAGCTTCAAAACAAGTGAGAACTGCTTCCAGATGCAACAACACAGGAGCTGCGGATCTTTTCTTTCCGTTAGTTTCTTCCTTTTTGTCCCGTTCCTTCCCTTCCTATACTTGAGTTCACCATCCGCTCCGTGCTACACTCAAACCCCGGCAGCCTGTTCTCTCTGTGATCTGTTTGCACCGCGCATACCTTCTAATGTGGATCAGATTTCATTCAGTATGATGGCTTTGCAGGCCCCAGACTGTTTATATTCACTGTATATTGTTATGTAATATCACACTGTGTGTTATAGGCAGTCTATGTTGCATGTATGGTGTGTGAAACTCCCATCTGAGACACATTTGTCTCAAAATATGGCAGTTTTTGAAAGAAAAATGTCCTTTTTGCATCATTTTCTGCTTTTTGCTCGAGTAAGGACAGAAACAAAAGACAAACTAAAGGTTTGCTAGGTCAGAGAACGTTTTCTCATATGACTATTTTTAAAACCAGTGAAGCTAAATAAGTGGGGACAGTGATACCACAACCACAGCAGTTTACTGTAAGTGAATCCAGTTTAACGATAAGTTAGGTGGAGGTAGAGAATGGTGTCACCTGTCATGGGGCCCAGTAGATTCATGATGGCACAGCCTGAACCCACTGTGAGGCCTCCTGACAGGTCAAAACTCATTTAACAAGAACCCTGGGCTTCCATAGGAATGTTCACCCATTGTCACATTACGATATATTGAAAAGTAATAAAGCAATAACATGCATATTTGATTTTTGTGATTAGAGGATTCAAATAATCTTAAATTAAAATAGACGCCTATGGCTGTTATTTAGATTCATCGCATTAAATGCTACAAATGTATATAACTAAGCTAAGAGCATCCCGTCCATGCAGATATATCTTTAACGTCTTTTTCCAATGCACAGACACAAAAACAAGCGCCTGCACTGCTTACAGACGCGGACGTGCACGCTTGTCCTCGCCTCCATCTGTACTCGATTACCCAGAGTGCTAATGTGCCTGGCCAACTACTCCTGACCTTTTCTCCTTAAACGTTTATCGTCCTCAGACCGCCATAACTCACCTGTTCGGTCATCCGTCAGTCCCGGAGTGGTTTCAATTTGTCTCGAGATATGCTTTGTTTCTGTTCCGTTCGCTGATTCACGTCTGGTTATTATCTTTGCTCTTCTGTCCTGGTTCCAATAAAGGTCATGTGCACTATTTAGAGTGCCTAATTAACAGTGCTGCACACGCGTTATCCGATCGAGAAGCTAAAAACTAAAAAGGATTACGATGAGGATTATTAAAATGGGAAACAATTGTGTCCTTAAATACACAATATCAACACTAATTCTCTAAAAAGTTGTAATTTATTGACTCATCTATAGTGCACACTAACCAGGAGGGCACGACTTTAAAAGATTGAAATACTGACATCAACTTCTCTGGTGATTTTCTTAGAACATATGCCCAGGATTGTAACATGCTTTTTTGATCTCACGCCAAAGCATATTCGGGAATGAGAAGGTTGTCGGCGAAAGTGCAGAGGAAGGCCATTAGGAGGTTAACTACCCGGCTAATATAATTTCAACTGTTTAAATTCACGATAAAGGACCTCTGTTCTTTCATGTGTAATAGGAAACACCTGGAAGCTTCTGCTGAGGGCAAACGTGTTCGATTGAGCCTCCACATCTCGAACGAGGCGCGCTGGAAAAGGGCTCAGGAAAGGGTTAGTGCACGCACGTTCATCAGTGGATAAGTAAACTCCAGCGGCTTTCGGGTTTTACATATAAGATTATAAACCATATCTGCTCAGCACGAAAATAGAATTACAATTATATTGCAGCAGATACCATTGAGTCATGATTTATTTGTTTTAATGCTTTTAATTCAGATGCAACCTTTTTAGGAATTTCCTTGCAATTGAGGACACTTGATGTTAAGATGTTAAGATTAAGATGTTAATTTTCCCCCCAAAATTTGTCCTTATACATAGAAGCAACACGTCTGGCAAATCAAATATATTTTAATTGGGTTGACTATAAAACATCAAATATACACTTTATTACAGTAAATTGGGTAAACGGTAATTATAATATTTCGAATATCATGCTGTCCTCTCCTGGATGATGTCAACAGGGCCTTAGTGAAACACAGGAACTGTCTTTATGTCCATATATGCAGAAAGTGGTCACTAAACAAGGCATGCAGTAGATATCCACATTAGAAAATGGCAGCTAACATGAAACACATGTCTTTTTAAAAAGAAAAAAAAAAGAAGCTCATACAGTACTCCTGACTAAAACCAGCACCAGAAAACTGTTTTAGTGACAGCAGATAATGCTGTAGTCACAGTGGGAATTGTCTAAATGTCCTTTGTCATCAACAGAGTAACTGAATAACATAAATAAAAGACATATAAAATACAACACACTGGGATTTCGGACGATAAAAATAGCAGAAAACCCAAGCACAAGCTAAAACATTATTATCATGTGAATGCTAATGTTTGTAGCCATCTGTAGAAAACACTGAACAATGCTAACACTTGATTTAATATAAATATAAAGATTAGTGCATAGCCTAATTCTACATTTTTTAACAAAATAACAGTATTTGAGCTTTTAATATACTTTTTAAATACAAAATATAAAACCAAATTAGCTGCGGTCGTTACAAAACAAAGCAGCTAAAAATAATATTTGGTAGAATAGATTGATAGCTTGTATCTGTCTTTTCAATATGAAGCTGGAGCTGGCAGCTGGTTATCTTTGTGTAAAGACTGGTTTTATTTTTTTGTTTTTTGCTTGCTGTCTTTATGCTAAGCTAAGCTAACTGTATTGCCACTCGAATTGACACAGTGGTATCAAACTTCTCCTCTAATTCTTGACAACAGAGCAAATAAACATGTTTAATCAAACCGTGGAACTAGTCTGTCCTATTAATGGCTTAACATTTGGACTACTTCCAGATAAAGAGCCAAAAAACTTCTGCCTAAGGTCACATGGGACCTTTTTCTGAAAAATGACATATGGTGGTTAATGGCAGCAGAAGACTCGCTTTTTAATCCCATTTGATTTGTGCCATGAATAATGCATATGTTTGTCAATTTATAAGATTTTACAAGTCAAGAAAGTCACAGTTTGTGGTAAAACTGTTGAAGTATAAGACATAATTAAAAAGACCACTCAAAAAGTGTATGTGGGTCATAACTATCTCTCTCCAGAAGTTACCCAGAGCCGCTGGTGCTAACGTTTTTTAATGGAATATCAATCTGGGTCCATTGGGTTACCAGGATGTCGTCCCATCAGCAACGGTCAGTGGTTTTACACAAGACTACTAAATACTTCACTATTTCTATGCTTAATTTCTTAAGACATTGAATCTTTTTGTATTAATATAAATTTACAAACATCAGCATTCATGACACAAACCAAACAGGATCAAGAAGTTATTTCTCTTTCGCCGTTCACCACTATACATTCTGAATTTCTTTCTGAATTCTGAATTAAGATCCCATGGGATCCGCCCATGGGATTTTTAAGGTTCTCTATGAAGAAAAACAACATAGCAAAGTTTTGTCTTTCTTTTTTATGCTGCCACCCAGAGGATTGACACTCCACTTCCTGTTTGGTGGCTGATCTGGTTGACCCGCCCCCGTATGCAGTCAAGTGTGAAGAACACCGCTGTGCCGTTGTGCACCTGGAAGGACGCCCGCAGGCTCACACTTGCCCACTGGCTGCCTTCTGGCATCTGGCCACCCACCTGCTGGGCCAGAGGGAAGGCCTCCCTCAACGCCGCCGACCTCTCTGGATTGTTCCGTCTGAGCAGAGTCACCTTGACCAGGTTGCAGGAGTGAATGAGTTTGAGGTCCAGAGCTACGTTAGCTGTGCCGCTCTGGCTGAAGACAAAGTCTTGACTCTGATCTGTGGATCTCTTCTCTGTAAGACCCACCTGGGGCACCCGAGGGCTGCTCTGGTGGAAGACCAGCGGCTTGTTGCGGACGGCTCCTGAGGGAAGGCTGGTGTGGGTCACAGAGGCAGAGAGAAAGGAAGAGATAGCAGCAGGGACCCAAACCAAGCTGAGGCCACTGATGCCCGTCTCGTCGCCAAAGAAGCGAACGTTGCACTGACCAGGAGAGAAGATCTCAAAGACCAGCGTGTCTCCCGGGCTGACGCTAGCTGCTCCAGACAGAGATATCGACGTGTCGCGGTAGTGGACGCCTGACTTGAAGCTGCGGGACAGCTCCATGCTGCTTCCGTTGCGGTTGAGGTACGCCAACAGCTGAAAGCCGTCGCTCACACACGCTTGGCCCATGGAGTACAACGCCTGCTGGAACACAAAGCGCACGTTGCCGCTTTCTGCAAAACGGATCCCGCGGCCATCATGATTCAACCCAACGACGTAAGGGTCAGACACGGTGGTGGTGTGGAACACCGGGCGATAGTTTGTGTGGTAATGTGCGGACACAGTCGCCTGTGCTGTCATGGCGACAGCCCCGGTGTCATGGGAGAGCCAGAGGATACTAAGCGGTGCTGCCAAAGGGTTGTAGAGCTGCAGACCTTCATTGGTTTGGTTACAGTGGTTGCTGGTGGTCCGGAGAAACAGCGAGATCGTGTGACCCGGGGCGACTTCTGCAACCCCACTGATGCTGATTCCCTGGAGCGACCTCACGTCCCGCTGCTCGACCCTGACACCGCTGAGGTCACGACCCTCGGAACCGTCGGTGTTGTTCATGCGCATACACACCTGGATGAAGCTGCGGCAGCCGTGGTTCACCGAAAGGTTGTTGTCCAGCCAAACCAGGCCGTGCTGCCTGAGCACCAGCTGTCCGTCCTCGGTAGACACCAGGCCCACGTCGCATCGTTCCTGGATGTGAAGCGGCACGGTCGGGAAGGGTTGAGCCATGGCGTGGCCCTTCACGCCCTGAAGACTCACGTCTCCAGCACAGGAAAGAGAGAGGACGCTGTCGCCGGCGGTGGGGCCAGAGCAGATGGTGTCTGTGGTAAAAGTACACGGTGAGGCCACAGGTTCTCCGTCACACTCATTGCATGCCTGACACTCATCCATGTCCATGTGGTAGAAGTAGCCGTGGCCGCACATTCCTGAGTTAGCCTCTCGCTCTGTCATACCCAGACACCTGAATCCACCTGGTGATACCACAGACAAACAAAAAGAACACAAATTCAATTAGAAAACGCACTCCATTACCTACAAACCATTGAAATCACTGTGTATGAATAATTTAGTCGTTTAACCTCTTAGGACACACTGTACCATACAAGGGAGCGGCAGGGGTCATTTATGACAATACTATGCTTCAGTCGTCGGTTTCTGTTCGTAAATAATGCAACAGCTATGGGCTCAAAGTTGTTTCGCCATGCACGAGCCAATCGAAGCATGGGGTCAGGAGATAGCTAGCTAGAAAGCCAATGGAGATAGCCAATAGCCATGGCTTTCCAACAACATGTGACATGTGGGAACTGTGCTACTAACAACTTGGGCGTACCTTTTTCACAAATAAGACGGGGTGCATCTTAGGAGGTTAATATGTGAGAAAAGTTATCAGTAATTCATGTTACCTGGAGTGTTCAGACACTTTTGTTGATCTCCACAAAGATCAGCTATTTCGAGGCATTCATCTCTGTCCTGTAACGACGAACAAACTGGAACTTAGAATCAAATTCAAACAAGATCGTAGGGAGCAACAGGCTGCCAAAGTCATCTAAGGAGACATTAAATTCAAACCAGATAGTCTTTTCATTCCCCTCTCCATTCCCCATCTATTCTTTTCTTTACTTTTTTATTGAATCCATAATTCAATGTTCCATCAATATTCCGTTTTACATGTATACAAGTTTTCCACCAGAACAAAGTCATACTCCTCCACCCCAGGGGACAGAGAACCAAATATATATAAAATCTCTTGTGAAGTTAAGTAGAGTAAGTATGAGACAGAAAGAAAAACAGATTTTTTTTTCCTTTTCCCTCCTCCACATCTATTTTGTTCATTTAGTTTCTGTCCATCACGACAAATCCATCTTTAATTTTGCCTAAGCTTTGCTTCTCCTCCCATGCTTGAAGTACAAGGTATGTTTCTGTATGTTTCCAGCTACAAGTTCAGCTGTTTCTGGTCCCTCAGCTTTAAACCTCCGCTTAGACAAATATGTTAAATCAAAGGTCCAATCCTGCTTTAATCATCTCAAAAACATTTCAAGGATTAGACAATTTCTTTAGGCCAAAAATCTGGAAACCACTATTCACGCCTTCAGTCTGGTCTACTGTGATTCTCTCTGGCATCAGTAAAAAAAACAACAAAAAAAAACTCTCCCCTACATCTAGCACAACGCTGCTGCCAGGATTTTAACTTGAATTACCAAACATTTCACCATTCCTGGCTTCTCTATTCTAGCTACCTGTTGCTTTTGGAATTGATTTAAATATATTATTGATTGCATAAAAGGTCCAGCAAGGCCTTGCTCCAAGTTATTTATCTTTTATCGCTCTGTTTCTTTCCACTCCCTGAGATCCTTGAACGCTTTGTTCCTTGTTGTTCCCAGGTCCAAAACTGATGCATACTGGTGATCGAGCCTTTGTAGTCAGGGTTCCTACACTTTGGAATGACCTGACTTTTGAAAGGTGCAAGATAAATACAATGTATTATTACTATTTCTATTAAAGTGACGCTAACCTGACAGATTCTGTCTGCATGTACTGAACACTGGGCGACCAGGAAGAAGCCTGCTGGACAGATGGTGCACGGCTCACAGTGAGGATGACCACTGCCGAAGCCACAGTACTCATCAGGGCTGCAGCTCCCACAGGACAACAGCGAACGCCCCACCTGAAGACATCAAACATGTCAGTGTGGCACTAAATATATCACTCCATTCATCAGATAAAGCATGCTTTATGTAAAATACTGCACATACTTTATTCACTTGTAGATAAGGTTTACGTTAAATTAGATTATATTTTCGTACTTTTCATTAAAATAAGCAGATTAACCCTTTTTTTTTTATAAAAAAAAATTTCAAAGGCTATAACTTAAAAGTGATAGGGATAGAGACTTTCTGTAAACCAGAGAAATATTAAGGATGATCCAAAAGTTTATGTAGGGATTAAATTTACCCATTTAATTTGCATATTCTGATGTCATAAAGCGGGAGCCAATTTGGATTAAAGAATATTCATGAAATGTCACATATGTTAACCCTCTATTGCATAGCGTTGGCAACAATTACTTTATCTTCATTTTTTTCCAAAAAGCTGTGAAATAAAATAGATGTTTTTAAGGTTAGGCGTGAAAAGGGGGCTTTTATTTTGAAGGACATACAAGGAGGTCACATGACCAGGATATCCTGTTCCTGCTTGTGGACATATGTGAGCATCACAACCGAAGGTTGTCTTTTATTCAGGATTTGGTAAAATTTTCACCAAATAAAAAATTAAACCTTAGTTTATTTACATTCTGTTTAAAGTTTTTATTTCTAATATGCTAAAATAGATTTGTTGCCACATGGCAACAATATGCAAATATGGAAAATTCCTAGTGCATAAAACCTAATGGAATCCCATTGACTCACATAGTATGAAACTATCATGAGACTATGTTTACAACTTTTTCTCATATTTCCTTTCCTGGCACCTAAAGGGTTAAAATTATGCAAGTACAAGCTTCGTGATTGTCCTCATAAATACAGACATGTGACGTTGTGTGTGTTTCCAGATATGAGTTTATTGTTCAAAAATTCAAATATGAGCGATTATGATATGATGATATGATTTACTTGATGGGTGAGATTCATAGCAGCTGTCATAAACTGCACATAAAGCATTCATGACTGTTTCATGAGACGTTCATACCAAACCTTTCATGAATGTGTGTGTGTGTCAAAATAAAACAAGTTGATGGGGTAATCTAGTGCCAAAGAGACAGGACATAGTCAATGAAATCATTTTTGTTATATAAAAATGCATTTGTTTTGTAATGTAACCTTTGCAGAAGGTTGCTCATCTGTTTTTCTACTGGGAATAGCCAATTATTTCAGGTTAAATGAAAGTAGGCTAATTTACCCAAATGTTTGGATCACAAACGGCAGGTTTGCTTTGCAAGTGTTGGACTTGACAGATTGCCGTCATCCTGTCTTCCGCATTCATGAAAGGTTTGGTATAATTTTTGAGTCATGCCTCATGAAACAGTCATGGATGCTTTATGTGCAGTCTATGACAGCTGCTACGAATCTGTTATGAACTCACCCGTCAAGTAAGGTGTTACCAACCGATCTCTAAGTTACAAATACATTCCGGTTCACCGTGATTTCGCTTGCAAAACCTCTTGAGATATAATAATCTGGCATGATTTACCTCCAAGATGCTGGCTTCCATGTCCACTTTATGCAGAGAGAGAGCCTGCTGGGCCTGGTGAGCGTTGACCTGCCCGTTCACCGCCTCCATGTGACTGTCCCGCTCCCCCCGGAGACTCGGGAAGGACATTTGTTTCATGCTGTCTATTAGTAAACTGTACTGTGCCTTCACCTGGAAGCAGAGAAATAAAATGTAAATTAAAAACCACAAACGGTTGATCCTCCAAAGATGGGGATCATCTGACGAAGTAAATCAGTAAATCAGTTTGATTCCCTGACTTAAACGTCTGATCCTCCAGTCACTCATCACATCAACGTCTCCATCATCAGCCTTACGTGCTCCGTCTGCTCATACATCCTCTTTTGTTGCTCCAGGATTTCTTTCTGCTGGCTGACCAGCGTCCCCTGCTGCTCGGCGAGGAGCCTCTGCAGCTCTCTGACCTCGTCCTGTTGGCCCCTGAGGGCCTCGACCAGCTTCTCCTCGCTCTTGGACAACTGCAGCTGCAGCACGAGCGCGTCGTCTGAGGGAACCTCGTTGTTCCCTGCAGCGGAGAAAGGCAAACTGTTAACGTGTCAGAGATTGACCATTTCACGGCGTAAATCTGATCTGATCTTTCCATTGTTACTGACCTGTTTTCATGTCGCACGTCAACAGTATGGACGCACCGCGTTGCGTCTTGAACTCCGGAAGCTCGTCCAGAAACTGCGCGGCTCTGTCCGTCACCTGGACCGGGGACGAGCCGCCTCTCGCGCCGTCTCCCCCGTGCGCCTTTTGACGCGCGCGGGTCGGCAGTTTGCATCCGATCCCTTTGCACTCCCGCGTCGCGCTGCCGTTGAGAGAGACGGTGGACGCGCACGTCCCGCCGGCGCAGCCGGGGTGGAACACCTCCGCCGTGAGGGTCCTCGGGTTCGTCCTCCGGGCGCCGTCCGCGGCGACGCCCGGCTGAGGCTGGATGATGGTGTAGGGTCCTAACGGCGCGCTCTTGGCTTGGTGATGAGCGAACTGAGCGTCCTGTTGGTAACCCGCGTGGACCTGTCCTTGTTCTTGGCCTTGTCTGGACACCTCGGAGTGGTGAAAGTGGCGTCGCGCCGCCGCCGCAGCAGCCGCCGCCGCTGTCTCCGCGCGCCGCGGGCAGTGCGCTCCGACGCACGGTCTCTGCCCGGAGGAGCAGCGCGTCCCTCTGCAGATCTCAGACGCGCACTCTGCAGCGCAGAGAAGGAATATGAGACAAAACATCGCAGACGTTCGTGCCATGTTGCAAACCTGAAAGTTACAAAATAAAAACAAACAAAAAAAAACGAATTAAGCCTTTTTGCGCATTAATCCCTCAACGCCGTGTATCTTGATGGATCATCCATTCAAGAAAAAAACCATCAGATTAGTAACAGTCCATACACTAACTGCCAATTGATCTTGAACGCGTGGTTGCACAAACTCTCAGTGTGTCTCCATTGCGCGCACCGCGGTTTCTGCCCCCTTTGCCCCTTCTGGAGATAGTCTAGCCCACATGTGGTGTTCACTGCTCCTAATTGGCAACAGGTTTTGCTCCTAGTCTTAAATTAACCCGTAGCTTTCCCCGACATCCCGCTCCAACCGACTCACTCCATTTATTCTGAAGCTGAGCATGTGCTACTCGGGCTATTCCGACTATTTTATACCCGCTCATGCGGTTGGCCAGAAGCAGCTTTTATGAATCGCAGTGTCCTGATCTTCATCAAAGAGTCTCCAAATGCTCCTGTGGAATTTCAGAAATTTAGTTTTAGGGCAAGTGACAGTTTTCCATATATCAAAGCCTCTTCTACCTTCTTATTTCCACCATTCAATTTGATAAGAGCATCAAGAGCCTGTGGTTTTTAACAAGCCCTGTCCGAATTAAAATATCTGAAAGTCGAGATGCCTATAAAAGCCTTTATACGGCTTCAAAAGCTTTGATGTGTTTTCTAGTGTCTTAAAGTGCAGCCTTCTAAACACAAGTCTGTGATATCATCAAGTAGGAGCCAAAAGTGCCTCTCCTGTCAAACATAAACTTTATCACGGTTTATTGCCACTCTTGCTTCCGCGCTCTGACCCTGCCTGGTTTTGATTAAAGCTTTGAGCCACATTATAACACTTGAACACTTCTCATTTTCATGGCAAGTAGAATGGAGCTCTCTCTCTCTCTCTCTTACATGCACACATTGAGAAATGATCCCAAATAGTCACTTTCAGTTGGCAAATTTGCATTTTTTAAAGACCATGGGGGTAAAACTTCAGTATGCACACATACAGACACATACACACAGAGCAGATGTTAAGGCTGTTATCAGGGCTGTACTTAGATATAGCTACTCATTTTCACACTTAAACTGAGTGCACATGTGACTGAAACTTTCTGAAGGTGGTTAGCATCAAGACCGCCTCTGCCCAATATTCACACACTTCTTATAGCGGCCTGTAATATTGATAGTCGTGCCGGTCGTCGGTCGGCTACATCTGGCACATCTGTTGCCACCTGAGACGTGCGTCGCTCTAGGGCTGCACCCTTTA
Source organism: Lepturacanthus savala (assembly GCA_030544235.1). Taxonomy (NCBI): domain Eukaryota; kingdom Metazoa; phylum Chordata; class Actinopteri; order Scombriformes; family Trichiuridae; genus Lepturacanthus; species Lepturacanthus savala. The sequence goes on from CM060461.1 coordinate 20,241,171, forward strand.
TGCAGACTTCAACCCGTTCTCTATTAGATGCCATATTTCTTTAAACTCTTTCTTTTCTTTTTTTTTTAAATATTGGATACATTAGTTTCATCATTCATGTTTTTATCATGTTTGCGCACTACAAATGCAAAGAGAGCACAAGAGAACATAACATATCTCGACGTTCCGCACACACATCGCATCACGCAAGATTCACTGTAGCGTTTCCAAGTAAAATTATGGTCCTTTTAATAGACATTGGCATGATTCATTCAACATTCAGACGGCTCAGTTCCGTTTAAGTGTCCGGGTAAATTAGCAAAGAGCAGTGATGTGAAACGATAACATATAATGTTATCAGTAACTAGCCTGTGCGTTTCCTGCTATAAAACGTCAATTCATGTGCTGAGCAAAAAAAAAAAACCTATTACAGTGTTTATACTGTACTTACATTAGCTCTTGCCCATATAAACAATATGCTCCCCAACTCTTCCTCCGCTGTGGCTCTTCGTTTCCTTTCATGGCATCATGACATTCTTTGCAACTTATTTATATGCAGTGTTGTGCAATTTACTATGTAAAATGTCACTAGTACAATGCATATTAGTTTTTTTAAAAGTAGCATTACTTACAGCACTTTATGAGTGCACTACGCAGCAACTAAAATGTATTAGTTGCTTGTTTTCTTGACTTTCAAATCTGCACTTTAAACAACTTTAAACCCACCACATCCGCATGTTGAATTTTCACATTGATCATCACCGAGATTCGAGGCAATTCCAACATTGAATATCAAATAATAATCCCCTAAACTACTCACATCTGAAAAAGAAAGTCATCCATTTAAAAGGCCCTACACAGCCACACGGGTGTTTTTATTTATGGTGATTAATTGCTCTTTGTCAAGTGTCGAGCTGCCTCGGGCTCCTCGCTGATGTCACCCCGCGTATCCTAGGAAAAAAAAAAAGGGTTTGACAGACCTTACAAAAAAGGAAGGAGGGTGAAGTGTAAAGTACTGTTGAGCTTTGAGAAAAAACAAAAAAAAACACATTGTGGTCAGTAGCTGCAGCGTGCGGACCGATGACACACCAGATTAAATAGAAACGCCAAACCTCAACCTTCTATCGACTTCCTGATATCACAGGAAGTCGGGGCTGATATATGCAAGAAGCTGTGACAGCGGGTCACATGTTCCAGAGGCTTCTTATACAGTGACCTCCCCCCCCCCCACTGTGCACTTACTGCACACACCTCAACGATGCTTCAAAGTGGGAAAGAGACAGAGGAGGTAAGAGCTAAATGATGGCTTTTAGCTGTGTGTTTGCAGGAAACCCGACGGTAAACATTGACACAAGGCAAATATACAACTCTAATATCTAAATGATGTGAAACCACCTTTCAGCGCGGTGCTCCGCACTCTCTTTAAGAGTTAAATATTTGAACGGTCGCATCAGCTTTGTTTAGGATAAACACATGTGCTCTGGCGGCGGCGGCCAGTGGATGGTTGTGCAACTAATTAGAAAACAGTAAGAAGCTCTCGATGACAGGGGGAGAAAAAGGGAAAACATGTTGGTTTACTGTCAGCAGGTAGTGCTTTCTGACTCTGAAGCTTCGGCCTCCTGTTGGCCTGTTTCTCTCTCCTGGCGGCTTCTTCACCCCGTTGACGTGTGAGACCACAGTGAAAGACCGTCCGATATGCCTGCTGAGAGCATGGAGTTCAGAAACAAATGTGGGGCTTTTTTTTGAAGAAGAAGAAGCAGAAGAACACATGCCTGGGACGGCGTAAATCATATAGATGATAGCAATAAATACCGAAACTGATCTTCGGCGCATGTGTGCGACTTAAATGAGATAAAGAAAACAGAAGTCGGGGCTTTCGCTCTCTTTCTGTGTAAGGCAGAAGTCCCGAGACGCCACAAAGGTAGAGTTCATGTTCCCGATCCAGAAATCTCACTTTCATATGGAAACAATACCGAGTCCTCCGCCACCCCCTTCCCCTGTTCCTCTTTTTACCTCATTACGGTTTAATGGATGTTCTGTTTACTGTTTGGCATAAACAGAGAGCGCGGCGGAGCAGCGCTGGCAGGGCCGCGCTCGGCTCTCTGTTTGCGCGTATGCGCATTAGGCCGCACGCGTGTGTACATGCAGGAGGGAGAAGGAGCGGCGCCGAGCAGTAAAGCGCGAGAAATTTATGGAGGCCTTCAAACACCACGTAGAGATTTACTGTATACAAGACAGAATGTGCACTTTGCATCGCTCCGGCTGCAGATCTGACCTTTAAAACGTCTCAGTGTAAAGTTAAACACGAGCGAACACATGTCCGCAGCTCTCTGATGCAGCCCTGCTGTCTTTGTCCTACCAAGAATACAAAAAGAAGACTAAAGTGGTCACAGTTGCACTGAAAAAAGGTTTTGTTGAATTTAATTAATTTTATTATGTAAAACAGTTGCTCTAGATATATATTTTTAAGTTGATTATACGTATTGTACCTATATTTGTTCTGTATTTTCATACTAATTATTTTGAGTAGAAATTACTTTAATTTTCCAAGAGATTTCTACTTAAATGCATTAGGATAGATTTACTTATACTTTTTATTTTTGGTACACTAGAATTAATTATGTAGATTCAGTCCATGTAATAGTTTAACTCCTACATATTAGTTATTGAATAATTAGTTATTTGAATTAAGTTAAATTCAATCTAATTAAAACTTTTTGCTATTTTTCTGCGTCTTAGTCTTCAATAAATTTAAGATTCAGACAATGAACTAAACCAAATATTTTACTTGTCTGCACATGCACAGAAGATGTCAATTAAAATGTATATATATTTTTCTAACGACCTTTAATTAGGTTAAATTAATCATTTTAAGGAAGGGCAGTACATTTTAGAATCAATTAAGAAAACATTAGTATGGTTCAATAACACATTAAAATATATTAAATAACGCAGATAAAAACATGTAACATTTACAGGAGGTCGGAATCATTTTTTTTCAGTGTGGAAATTCATCTATAAGATGAAGTACAATAAGCTGAAAAGAATACATTAATAAGAAAATAGGAAACCAGATTTAAATCAACGCACACAGTTGCCTTTTTTAATCTTAATCTTATTATTTCAAGGCCACAGGGGCCTGGAGCATCTACCAGGAAGCACTAAGCAAACGTGATTAATAAATGACAGCTTAATAACTACATAATTAATAACAGCAATAACGTTAATTAAGCGCATACAGAAACAAAAATAAAAAAAGGAATATGTGGATATGTGATGTGCATCATATGGACATGCAAAACGATACAGAAGGTTTGGCAAGAATTAGTAGCAATAAAAGAAATAACAGTTGCCGTTTATTAAATTAATCCAATAGGGTTTAGATTCATTATTAAGTTTTTTTTAGTCAAGGCAAAAGTTCAGAAAGTAATTTCTAGATCATCATTATAAACCAGAGACACAAAAACACCGGCATTGATTTGTGTGGCGGTTGAGCAGTAGCTCATGATAATTCTAGCTATTTCACTTAATGATTCGTTCCGTGCCAGGTCTCTGAAAATGATTTTTATTGCTATGTTTGATTTTTTTATTGCCATATGGTCCTATTGAAAAGCCCCGGGTTCCAGAGCCAAGGTTCTAAAGTGTTGAAGAGTTTCTGATTTCTTTATGATACTAAATTTATTATGTTTGGGTTCTGGGCTGCAATTAACATTTTTCTCCTTTTTATGCAATTTTATGAAGCAATCGATTTATCACGGAAACAACGGACAGATTAAGTTATCATAAAAAAAAAGTTACAGCCCTAATAAATGGGTCTAATTTCGTGTCTTAAACGACGTCTATGTTGTTTGTGCTGCATGAGCTACTGTGGCTTAAGCGTGAATACATATATCTATATTTATACATTTATTTATACTGTGCACGTTATTGATATCTCACTGAGAAAGTAGAGGACTCGTTCTCTAGTTTGCATTTTAACCTGCTACATGAAAAATGTATTTTTGAACCACCTACGCACAATCTCTAGTTCCACAAACATTTGCCTGGTGACAAACTTTGATCTCAATTTAAAGCTTTTTTTTTCTCTCAGAAATTCAATTCAATTAGCTTTATTGTCATTGGACATTGCCATGTCAATGAATTTTCATTGCAACCCCCCTGCAACAAGACAAAGACAATAGAATAGGAAAGAGCATGCAACAAACAAATATAAATATAATAAGGAAGATGAAGAGTATGTACATGAGACTGTAATATGCGCATAGAACTGTACAATATGCACTAAGGTGCAGTCAAGTATTTACTGGACAAAAGTGCAGTGTACAGCAGCTTAAAGTCTATTTTCCTGTAGTGCAGGGGGGTGATAGCTTTGACAGCTCTGTCCTTCAGTCTATTGGTGGTGCTGCGGATGTTCCTGTACCGCTTTCCTGATGGAAGTGGTACAAACAAACAAAAATGATCGATCGGGGGTTTTGAAGTATTTTGATTCCCGTCATTCACAGATTATTTATTCAGGGACCCTTTGATTTTTAGCAATTCAACCCCAAAGTAAAAAGTCTTCATTCTAAGACATTTCTGGGGAAACATCGTCATGGGTATGACAAACTGTGTCATGGAACGTTTGGAAACAGAGGTCATATTTCTGCTTCCTTCCGTGGAGTGATGAAGCACGAGCTTGTGAATCAGCAGAATGAACCACAAATATGAATTGTGGAGTGATTAAGCGCAAACGTTGTATATTGTTAGTCTGGTTTTGTTTTTGTAAACTGTGTATATGTCATGTGTACGCGTGGGTCACCGATGTTTGCCTCTATATACCACAAGAATGTAGACTGTGTTGTAGGCCTCTCTCTGTGTGACAACGTGTCGTTAATCCAAGTTGAAACTGAACTCAAAGTGAACTGAAATTGTCCAGTTTTCGGTTCCCTGTGCTGTTGTTTCTATAATCTACCGTGTAGCCCATAATACTCCTAAAATCGACTTTTCTTCTGTTTCCAGATGCAGGACATAGATGCCATGTTCAGTCACCTGCTGGGAGAGATTGATGACCTCTCCCAGGTGAGTTCTGTCGATTTCTTTTCAGTAAATTTGAATAATGGACAGCATATCCCATAATGCATTAGTGCTGCACATTTCCTATGAAAACGAGAAACAAAACACTATCAGACAATTTCCTTGAAACAAGAGCAGATTCGCCCCATTTTAACCCATTTAGGCCTAGTCTATGTCATTTTATACTTAACCCATTTAAACCCAGATTAATTATATCAGTTGAGTCACTAACAATCATGTTATGTATCTATTTTTCCATTTTGTACTATTTTCTTTGCAGAAAATTACAGAAAATCACTTTAATGGCTATTATAGTTGCTGAAATCTGCCCATAAACAAAAACCTATTTATCCCATGTACAAAATTCTTTTTGGGGGGATTATTCTAGAGACTTGAATGAATAAATGGATATATACACATCATGGTTGAAAATCCTAATATTCTAAATAAAATGATTTTTTCTGGGAGGGTTTTGTCTTCACCATGATCTTAGGAGAAAGCGTCAGGAAGTTGACGCCATATGAGAGGAAGCGCTTGAAAACCTTTTTTTTGCTTAAAACATAAAAAGATGTCTCGCATCGTGTCAGGAAAAAGGTTTAGATTTGTTTTTTAGTATAAAATGACAGTCATAGACTTAAAGGCTCATAGGCTTCAATGGGTTAACATAGAAACAAGCTACAAGAAGCGAGCAGTCAGGCCAATCACTCACTGTTTACACCGCTAATCTGAGTATTATCGGATTACATGCGGCTGCCTTTGTTTTAAGATGTAAAAACAAGACAATGTAACGGCGGCGCTGTGATGTGAAGTCATCACATCTGGATCGGACCGTGAGCGATCGCCTGCAGATCCCCTTAAGCCGCTTCATCATATGAGCTGCGGCTCGCCAAGAAAAACATTACACACACTTCTCAATTTGATGCAATCCCAGCGCGAGGCGCGAGTCATTACTGTCCGTACAGGCTGAATGAGCGCAGCCCCCCGGGGTGGGATCAATCCCCGGCATTACATCAGACATGCCAGGAAAAGGGCTCTAGGTCACTTTGGCATCCGTTGCCTTGGAGAAGCCGTGGCAGTGACGACTCTGCACAGACTATTACCAGTCTGCAAGAAAAAAAAACGTTTTGATTAAAGCCCTCATCTTTGCAGAAACTCTTGAGAAACAAAAAGGATTCGAAGTAATTCCACTTATTGATCTGATTGGCTGCTTTATTTTCTCAGTGCTGCAAGACGGAGCGGGATGTTTGAAGGAGTTCTGGGTGTCAATCAAGCTCCAGCTCAGCCACATCCATCATGGTTGAACTGCATGCTGGAAGGGATAATTGTACATTCTGGCAGCCTGCCCGGCTTGTTTATAGCATATGAGTGAGCCTGTGGGGAATTAATGTTAATCATTAAAATATTTGCATTCACGTTTTTTTTTTGTTTTTTTGCATTTCAACATTCAAATTCAATCAATAGAAACACAGATTCGCCAGAGACCTTGCGCCATTTCCGCGCTTCCAAAGAAGATGGTAACATTTTCGTTTTGACTAATGGGTTTTCTTAATGGACTGACCGGTGATTAATTATCTATGGGCAAACTGATCGCAACATGTTCTCTGTTAACAGCGCAGCTTGGAAAGAGAAAATGATGAAGTACCGGGAAACAGAGCTCGGAGCCCAGAGCAGTTCGAGGACACATGTGGTTAACATTTATTTTGGGCTGCTTTTTTCATTACAAGGGACTACAAACTGTAGCTTCTGATAAAAACACAACTGCTATTTATTTTATTTTAATTTGATTTTCACAATATGGAAACGTGTGTCATCACATCTCTGCAGAGTCTAGTCCCTGCAGAGGACAGAGAGGGGCATTCTGTCCTACACAGAGAAAACAGCTTCTCCATCGGCTTCAAAGATCTGAATGGTGAGTGCGCTTCTTTCAAGTGATAAAACTCTAAAGCAGGGGTCTTCAACAGGAGCTCCAGGACCCACGGGGGGCCTCAGAGGGTACTTCAGGGGGACCCACCAAATTATACTAATATCATTTTACACTATGTATATAGTAGGGGTCCCTGCTCTGTCTCTGTTGGCTGTTCGGTCTGTGACCTGAACACGTTGAAGTTTGCTCTAAAGCAACTCGCAGCTGCAAGAGCAGGACAAAAAAAAAAGTTACATTTCCAGATAAGCAGTGATTCACAGAAACACTTCAATGTGCACTTTCAGGAATTCAGGATTCCTGCATCTGTTGCGAGTGACTTGTTTTTTCTTGTGCCAGAAGGTCATTACAACCTCCACATTCTGAAAACCGGGAAGGATAGGACTGGAGGTAGTTAGTTTCTTTCTGGGAGAGGAAGAACGAGTGTAAGGTGTTGGTAAAACACACAGCAACAAGAGTTTACAGCACAGGAAGGCAAAAACAAACAACAAAAGAAAGGTGAAAGGTAGAGACGGGAGAACAAGAATAACCTGTACAAAGCCTCAACAAAACTAAACGAAATATGTGCCTATGAAATTGGAAATAACCAGAGAATGATTCGGGAAAAGAGTCTTGGACTTATTGATACTTGAAAATAAAGCTTTTCATTTGATATACATTCATCTGGATAACTGACTATACATTATCATTTTTTTAATAGTTACAGACATGTATTATCTTTCTGAGAAAGTGTCTGTTCTAACAAATTTCTTTTGTACTACATACATATTATGGAGGTAAGAAGCATATGACCCATATGATATTACAATATATAAGTTATTAATAAATTAAAAAGTAATATAATGTAATGAGACACTTGTGATTAACCATTCCTGAGATTAACATTGATGAAAATAGGAAACAGCAGTGGGCCTAAAATAGAGCCTTGAGGAACTCCACAGCTGGAGCCACTGACATACACATATTGTTCTCTGTCATGTGCATCCATTTCAGATTGTGGAACCCATATAGGGCTTCGGTTTGGAGTTTGGAGACTTTAATGGTCAAGAAGTTGCAATATATACATGTCCATAGAGTATTTTTGCTCATTTAAATGTGTTAAGATTCACTTATGAAGCAGTTTCTCAAGAAAGAAACGCTGATTTGTATAGTTGAGGTTGTTAGATTTAACCCACCCAGCACTACTTAAGTAATGGACATAATAGTTACACCAAACTCGCAATGAAATAGGTCCCTCATTGCTAAAGGAGGGCAAATCCTCTATTGTCCATTCTCTTAAACTTGGAAACTATGGAAATCAGAGTAGGTCCTAAAAGCATTGCAAAAAGTATTCCTCCTTATACTCTAATATTGAGGAATAGAGACAAGAAGTCTGTTGGATTTCCAGCTGTATCCCATTTACAGCCATGTGACAAAGAAATTATTAAAAACACAAGAGATATCACACAGATCGTTTATTGCACTTTTGAGGGGAGTAGAAGTTGTCTTTTTTCATTCTGCACAGGATTTGTGATCTCCAATTTGAAGATTAAATAGTTGGCAGAGTCCTTACATTTTTTGGGGCAAAATCTATTTTTTAATTTTTTTTTAAGTACAATTGGTTTTGTATCTCTTATATTTATTCAAATTAATGAGACTTGGATTAGACAGGAACCTTTTGTATAATTCATTTGTTTTAAAGATGATTTTTTTAATTGAACTATTTCCAATGAGACTCACAATCAGAATCAGCTTTATCAGCCATATTTGCATATATACAGAATTAGACAATAGCACAAACAAGACAATAGTGACAGAACAAAAGACAAATGCACAAACAAAAGATGTACAATTATGTACAGCCTATTGTTATACACACAAAGTGGATAAATGGGATAGAGGGATTTTCCCCGACATCACAAACGAATAACTTAAAACAATCCATATTTCTCTTGTTGACTAATCTACATTTATATTATTTATTAGCCACTGATTCATCTACAAGTTGCAAATCTAAACTAAAGAATTGGGAAGTGGTCTGAAATGTCTGCATAGAGACCACCACCGCGGTTGCATATTTAATTAATTTGTCAATATGTTATGAATTAAACAAGCTGAGGTTCATGTAACTCTGGTTGGCTCATGACTCAGAGAGTTTAAATTATAAGAATACATAATGTGCAAGAAATTCCCCTGTTTGTGAACGCTTCGCTTTTATAGATACAGCATTGTGGAAAAGATGCATTTCTTGTTTTTCTTTTACATGTTTGTCACACTTAAATGTTTCAGATCATTTAAATATCAGTCAAAGACAACACAGGTCGACACCCAAGTTCAATTTTTCTAGCCAATCCCAGGCCTGATTACTGCCTGATTAAGTTCAGGAACAAATTAGAAAGAAGGTAATTATAGATTTATATTAAAGTCACCAAACAGACAACACAATTTTCTGTCCCTGTTTATGAGATTCAAAGGAAGTGAGAGGGTTTCGGAAAAATGATGGATATCAGTCAGGAGGATGGAAACAACATGTTTGCTACCAAAATAGAAACAGGATGTCGTTTTAACTAAGACTGAATCTCTAAAGAGCATGAGATGAACATCAGATCATCTCTGATGCCTAAAATCAAATTCTGTAATTCTAGACATAATTCCGTAGATCATGAGGGATCAGACGTGAAGCTTATACCCAAATAAAACGCACAATTAAAGTCAGAAAGCGAAGATCACGAATACCAGATGTGAAAATCCGAAGTTGTAAATGTGTTAAATGATAAACAGTGACTTCAAAAGAGTCCAAAAATGAAAACAAAAACAAGCCTTGGACGTTTTTATTTTGGCTCATCTGCAACGTTTTGGATTTCCTGAATGAAAAAGTTTGAAATCCACTGAATGCGCGAATCAATGGAATCAGCTCTTTGAGGGCAAACGTGGAAATGTCACACATGTCTCCGCTTTTGAAGTAATTATGTGACTTTGTAATAAAAAGGGGGATCTTTTGTTTGACCTTAAGTTTCCAGAAGAGGTGTGCGCCGCCGTACGAGCACGAGCTCATCTGCCGGCTGCTGAGCTGCTTTACTGGAGCAGCTGGGCTTTAAAAGCTTTGCTTTGAACCGCTGACTTTCACCGAGACCTTAGTAAAAATGTCCTATACTAAGATATGAAGAATGTTAATGTCCACGGCGTCAGCTCGGCAAGATAAGGTCATTTTTACAAAAGGAAAATGGTCTTTTCTTGCTATATATAGCCTGATGAATAGTGAATATTTGAGTCTGAAACAATACAGATATATAGCTTTTAAAAGTCCTTGTAATGCTGACACCTGGTTTATATTAGTGACTATCAGAATAGGCTGCAAATTTAACATGACATTTTTTCCCACTTTTTTTTATTTTCATCAACATGATCTTTTCCTGCTCTCAGCTGGAGCCACGTGCAACTCCACATGCTGAATGTGTGTGTGTGTGTGTGTATGTATATGTGTGTGTACAACAGGTGTGTATCAGTGCAGAGCTCACAGGTGTTTTCTTGCCGTGGCTTTTTCCTCCAAGAGGACATCAGCTGGAAGCTGTTTGCACTGTTTTGCGGCTTCGTATCAGCTCCTGCTGCATCTGAGACGTTTGCAGTCATTTGGACTTTTTCTAACCTTAAGCCTCCACCTTTGCCTCCTCGTCACCTTCCAGAGTCTCTTAATGAGCTTGAGGACCACGACCTGGATGCTCTGGTGGCTGATCTGGGATCAAACTCAAGTCTTCACACTGACCAACAAGCCCACAGTCTCACGGATATTCAGCCCGCAACACCCGCCGGGACTCAGGGATCTGATTCAGCAGCAGCAGCTGCTTTCCCACCGCCGCCAAACACGGCTGAATCCTCCGGAGCGCTGCAGGCGGTAACCTAGAATCTCTCCCCAATTATAAAAAATGAAGTCATCCCCTTCACGAACGTAGCGCAGGGACTGATCACCTCCTCATGCTGTGCTTCCAGGGTGAACCCCAGACAAAAGCAGACAAAATAAAAATGGCCCTGGTGAAGCTGAAAGAAGCCAAAGTGAGGAAGGTAAAGTCACTTTGAGACAAAACATGGATCAGAGTCCATAGACAGAGAGAGTTCACTCTTAGAATGTTGTTATGTGTGTGTGTGTGTGTGTTAGTTGATAGTAAAGGTGCTGATGAGTGACGGCAGCTCTAAGACTCTGATGGTGAATGAGACGCAGACGGTCCGAGAGCTTTTGGACACGTTGTTCGACAAGACGCACTGTGACTGCAGCATCGACTGGAGCCTGTGTGAAACAAACCCTGAGCTGCAGACCGGTGGGTTGAACACACACACACACACATACACACACTCCTAGCCTTGCTGTTGGCAGGGGTAAATAACGGCCTGTCTCTAATACAGGCCCGGGCTATTATTAGAACCAGTATCTTTAAATGTCTAATTCAACACAAAAATATTCGGGTGAGACGGTTTAGCTGCTCATTAGAAAACCACCAGAGCACTTTAAATATCATTATATATATCATATATATTTCAAAGAGACATAAAATGTTGTTTCTTTCATTTTACCGATAGTCCATTTTGCTCAAACAGAAATAGAGGCCCTCAATGTGCTTGAATAAATAAAAGCCTGGGCCTATATTAGAGAATTTACGGTATACAGCAAAATATCTAGTTTCAGATTTTAAGATTGATGCACACTTTCAAAGGAGCTCAGGGAGGCTATTGAGGAGTGTTAGCGTGCTTTCAGAACGATGCTTTGAGGACCATGAAATCTTGGTGGAGCCGCTGTCTACGTGGACCCGCCACAGCGAGAATAAAATCTATTTTGTGACGAGACGTCAGAAGTATGTGATGTTCACAGACCCACAGGTAGGTTGGAGTAATGGAGGCTTGATCGCACAGCTCAACGCTCAGATAACGAACTGAACCACATCTTTCTTGTCCCGAAGATATATTACATGTGGAAAAAGAAGAGGGAGTGTTTTAGTGCGATTCCCCAACAAGCCAAAGAGCTCCTACTCAAGGTGAGTTCCACTTGTCACCATGATGATGCCTTCGTGGGTCAAAGTTGCTGTGTGTCTTTTCAAAGCTGAAAAAAGTTTGAGAAGTCTTTTGCATTCTTTTGCGAACGGTGATTTCATTTTCTCGACTTGTGTTTCAGTGTTAGATGTGATTTTTCTCCTCTGAACACTGCAGGAGCATTTCGAAGGATCTACTCTGATCGTCCCTGATCTTGAGGGCATGTTGTACTTAAAGGAAGATGGCAAGAAGTCATGGAAACCTCGCTACTTCATGCTCAGAGCCTCAGGCATCTACTTGGTACCCAAAGGCAAAACAAAGGTGATATTGAGAACATTCTACAGCTTACGGGATTGTAAATGCAAGCAAATACTGAATTTAGTGCTGAATATTGATGATGTGAGTGTGCAAATCAATGAAGAATGGAGACGTTTCATTTGGTTCATTTGGTGATATATATTTCCTGTCAATCTTAATATGCAATGAACGTTTCGGATGATAATTACTCAGAATATGAAATAGATAATGATCCAGTTGATGAGAATATGAAGAAATGGATGAGGGAGGGAAACTGTGTGAGGCAGATGTGCAAATCAGAAACATAAGAGAGCTGCAAGAATCATCTGAGGTCAAGGACGAATGGACGGATGAAGCAAAGGAAGATGTGGAAAGGATGGTTTATTAGGCTTCGAATGCAGCCACGTGTCACTGCAACATCACAACAGACACAAAAGCGAGAGAGTAATGGAGCTGTGAGCATCAAACAGGAAACAAGAAACTTGATGGTTTAATTAAAGAAAGTTAAAAAAAAAAGTTTTTAAAAAAGTCTCCGCAGATTTCCAGGAAGTGGAAAGAAGTGAATCTAGTGAACAACATATTGACAAACTGTGTTCACACATTTGATGTTGAAATGTACAAAAAAAATTTATGTGAACTCCCTTTGAATACTGAACACAGTCAAAGGGTCTTGCACATGCAATGAATGTTTTTCACACTCTCGCACACTGATTCACAACATGCTCAGAGCACAGTCCCCCACGAGTATGAGAGATGTTCCACATTCTTTCAGGTCAGTGTGATTATTTGCCGCTTGTCTTTGCCCGGCAGACGTCCACCGATCTGGCCTGCTTCGTCCGTTTCGAAAGGGTCGACATCTACACCACCGTCAACTACAAACACAAATACAGAGCGCCCACCGACTTCTGCTTCATACTCAAGGTGAGCTCTGCTAAACTTGAAGAAATTATCAAAAGAATGTTACTCGTTCCTCCGCAACATGAGCAGAAATACCTCTAAGAAATAAGGTAAAGCTTTAGTCCAGCACGAACACTTTAAAAATAGCCATGTAAATAAACCATTACCAACAAGTCAGTGACCTGGGTGAAAACAGACGTTGCAGCTTCGTGGTAGCAGTTTATCATGTAACAGATGTTGTAATTTAGACCAGGCCTGAACAGTGTGTATGTGTACCAGGTATTACTCATGTTGTAAGGAAATAAATCTTTTTAATCGGAACTTGTCTCAGTGGTGAGGCTCAGGATTAAGGTAAGGTTAGCGTTAGGCCAAGGTTAGGGTTAGGGTTGCGGTTTCCAGGAAATAACTGGTGTCTGTGTAAGGCATTTCATACACGTGGTAACTTTACCCTTTAAAAAGCTTTACGTGATTAAAAGTACAATATAAAGAGCAAAGACTAAGATAGAGCTATAAAATTGTGAAAAGAACATACATCAATCTCAACAATAAGCATAAACCAGGTATCACCCATGTAGTGATGATGTAAATCTGTTCAGAGTTTGGGTTAGTGTCAAGGAAATCAATGTAATTTGTAATTAATTAATGTGATTGTAATCCGTTAGTTACGGAGAGAAAATATGTAATTAAATTACAGTTTTACAAAGGAAATATAGCTGAATATATTCTAACCTATCAGTAAAACACATGTAGACTGTATCATTAATTCTGTGGCTTTGCATCTTTCCACTGTGCATTTGAATGCACCACCATCAAGGGTAGGATGTGTGACAATGAGCTCAACAAGATCCATTTATTTGTCAGTATGTGCACAACCCTTGAACCTCATCTTTGATTAGTTCTCTGGTTTGAATTTCTGCTTGTCTGCTTCATGCCAAACACTGTATGAATGGACTGTGTGTGTAACAGCGGATGTTTTTGATGTGTAGAAGAACACAGAACCGTAAATAACATTAGGTCCTGAACGATCAGGGTGACCTGTCTGAAGATTTCACATTACGCTGCTGCCTGTGTGTGTAAATGTGCACACGAGTCTTTTAATGGGGGGGACATAGTCGTCCAGCTGCGGCGGATCACCGGATATAACCGCAATCAGTGAATCACTACAAATTGGATTTATTCAGACATTTCCTACACATACATAATATTTCTCTTTCATATCGTCTTTAGTTTCTTGGACATGTTCCTCTTTTGCCCATATCATCTTCTAATGCTCTCATTAAATAGCACAAGGTGTTGCATTTGCATGTAAGATCAGGTTTTGGTCAGTGTTCGTACACTACCGTAGCCTGGCTAACACCAGACCTCATCTCAACGTAGACTGAGATGAGGTCTCAAAATAAACTTGGGGTCTAAATTACTTAGAACAATTTCTAAGGCTGCATAGGCTTGCTCCTGTGTTTTGTCATCTTCTTGGCTTTGGCTTTGCGATTGGCTCCCTCGCTGAGAGGAAAATTGGGTCCTTGGAGTCCAGACTAAATTGCAGAGAGAAGGGAATTCGTATGCAATGAGGGATGGATATACCGAGGCTAGCACAGCCTTAAACTGTCCTCAAGTTACCGTTACACTGCTAATGCGCCATACCACATCTGCAGCACACCCACCAGCGCAAGAATTAGCACAACTGTATTTACTATTTACACAACATGGAGGCTGTGTGCAAGCAATTGCAATCTCATTCTCAGCGCTATTACCATTTTTGCTAAAATAGGACCCAAATGGTTGTTGAGTGAAATGAGAGCTAAGTCATGTTGTGAGGAAGTGAATGTGGAAAAAATAATGTGCTTAATGTGACTTGTGATTGCACTGTTTTTTCTTTGTTTCTTCATTTTCTTTTTTGGCAGCTCGATTTATTAGTACTTGGAACCCGGTCAGGCAAAAAGCTGTTTTGGAGCCGACGATCATAAATTGTAATTAAATTAAGAGACAGACACATTGACAGTGAAAAAAAGAATAATCTCGCTTTGATAATGTTTTATATTGAATTTTACCCATGGGCGTTTGGACAGTACCGATGTTATTCAAGCTCTAATATCAAGAGTGTAGTTGTTAACGTTACCAACAGGCCGTTACTGTATGTTACAGGCGCGCTGCTAAATTGTACGTTTTTTCAAATGTAGAGTGAGAGAGGGTTGTTACAAGCATGGCGTCGAGCACCTAGCATCAGGTCAGAGGAGTTTAAAGTAGCGACTTACCAAAGAAAAGGTCATGGATCTATTATAAAACTGGATAATGGACAGAAAAATGGCCACCATTCATTTAAATGGAAGTAGCTCACCTGGTGCGTACGCCGAAAAAGTCCCTAAATGTGTAAATTCCTAATAAAAAAACTCACATTTGAGTCATTTATTTCACTTGCTAACCACATTAAAAACCAAAAAATACATAAATAAATTAATAAGCCTTCCTTACTCTCTAGACCTCGTCACACCGGGACACTTTTCCAGAGCTTTTCTGGCCGTTAGGAAAGGTTTCGATGGATAAAAAGAACATGACTTTAAAATATGGAATACAAAGATTTATAATTAACAGGGTCATAGTTGGGATTGTCCTAACAGTTTAATCGGCTTCTCTTTTACTATTGCGTTCTATGGGAAAAATGCTTTTTGGGTCACATTGTATTTTTTGTTGCAGTACCAAGAAAAATCAGCGTGCTGCTGAGAGGCGGTAACCTATCCAGGTTCTATAATACATCCATGGAAAAGGTAGCGATAAGTTATAAGCTAGCCAGTTTAGCTGCTACTGTGGCTGTAGCCAACACCAAAACAACAAAAGTTCACGAATGCAAGTAGTGGAATAACTAATAACTGTGTTCCTAACTCAGTTACTTTTGGGTAGAAGTAACTAGTAACTCTAAATAATTACTTATACGTAATTATTATATAACCATGCTTATGGTCAGAACTGCTCACACACACATATACACTCACTCCTGTTTAACCTACCATTTGTGGACGGGAACACCTGATAATGCACTACAGTGATGAAGTAAATCTCTCAACAACTTACAATTCTTAGCATCCACTTCACAGCTTCAACATATATTGTTACACAATTTATCTAAACAGAACTGTGCAAATAATACATTTTACATACCTGTAGATCCAAACACGTGACATAAGAGCTGTTAGCTCATGCTAATGCTACTCAACACATTTATCTTCTCTGCATGGGCAGAGCAAAGCAGAGCGCAGACTGTTTGCTCCCTCTACTGGTGATAAGTGAAAACTGTGTTTATAAAGGTTCAAATATTAAAATGAAAAAAAGAGGGGGGTGTCTGTTAACATATAGAGCTATATGTGGATATTTCAGACCCACTACACCATCACAGCTGGATATTGTCTGCCCTCCGCTGGCAGAACAAATGCACCAAGTAATCAGAGCTACAGTGTCTACAGTCCGTCATATGCTCTCTGCCTGTCCTCAGCATCCCCGTATCCAGAAAGAGTCGCACTACATCAAGTTCCTGTGCTGTGACAGCGAAGACACGCTGCTGCTCTGGGTCAACTCTATCCGAATCGCCAAGGTCAGATCCAACACTACCAGTAGCACAGCTGCACCGCGAGCAATGAAGTTGACCTGTTAGAATCCAAACCCAGGGGCAGCATTGAGTTTCAGTACAGTACAGTATCAATATATATATATATATATAGTCAATATCCACATTATCAATACAATAATAAAAGTAAAATAGTTTAATATAATTATCAGTAGTAGGGCTGCAGCTGCAGCTATTTTGATCGTTAATTTAGATTTAAGCTGTTTGTGTGATTATTTAATTGGATCCTCACATCTTACAGTATATTTTCATGTTCTGTAATGATCCTTAGTGTGATGTCTCTGATTTTTTGCACAAATAATTGACCTTTGCTTTCCTAGGGTTAGGGTTAGTAAGGGTTATTAATCATTGAACTGAATTTTTTCCTGATTTGGGTCAGTTTGGGCTTGTTTTAAGTTTTAAATGAAGCATTTTTATTTTAATGTGTTGTTTTTTTTTATTTTTATTTCACTACTTTACTGATTTTACTTACATATTGTTATTTTACTAGTAGCATAGTAATAGTAAAACACAATTTTATTTTATTTTTTTTGCTATATTCTAACTATATTCGCTGTAACGGCAACATAAATGGACTACATGCTGTAGTGTCTACATAACATTTGTGGTTATAGAAATATTCTATATTTAATAGGCCTGGGGCTTAAGTGGTTCATCTGAACAAAACCGTTATATGTACATTTTTGCAGAGGATAAATGTGTGTGTTGTGTGTGTGTTCAGTATGGGACTGTCCTGTATAAGAACTACCAGGCTGCAGTGAAAAGAGCCTCCATGCTGCAAACTCTCCAGCCCGCTGCCTACAAAGGTAAGTCTGCACATTTAGAACAGCGCAGGTATTTGTGAAACATTTAAAAGGAAGAATATGTAGGATTTTGCCAAAAGTTTGGTCTAAAACCTTAAAAAAAATACTCGAATTATCAAGATAATGTGGGAAAATGACAGTTTTGAGGTCAAATACATACGTATATTGTGCTAAACAGAACTACTCAAATAAATAACACAATTATTAATGAAAATAAGCTAAAACCTTAATTGCATAATCTGAGCTGGCTTGAATAAACTCAGATAAAAAAAGAAAGGGTCCTTTATCTTTCTTAAAATGTCAAAAGTTTGATTTGAAAAGAACGGAAGGCGAGCAGAGGAACTGTGGGTATTTGATCAGTAAAACAAGATTTGGAGCCCAGAGCATCACTCACTGACAAAGCGGATAAATCAAAAGTTTACTAGGCTGCCGGGGAGAGAAAAAGATTGGCAACAGGTGAGCAGTCGTGCAGCAGCAACTGGATATAAGATAAATCATAAATATGTATCTGCACCTTTATCTGTATCTACTTTAAAACAAACTTTAAAACACACCAGGCGGCTTTCTGCTTTCATTACTTCTTCCTTTCATCTCTATAAATTGTATTTATTCTGTCCTTTTCATAGTATTACCTCATGACAGAAAGCTTTTCACTGCCTATATTGTGGAATGTTTTTGATGGGTATATTATATTTATAAAAAAAAAGCTAGAACTTGAACTTGAATAAAGATCTGACAGTTAGAAAATGATAGAGAATACATTAAATAAATTGAAAATACTGCTAGTTGGATTAGGAATGACGGGATCTGAGGTGACAGGTGAGTGAGTGACAGTGAAATGACTGAGAAAGTGGAACAGATCTATTTCATTCAAGTGGCTTTTTTAATAAAGTGGGTTTGAAGCCGTCTCTGAGGGAGAGAGAAAAGGAGACAAAGCGGAAACATAGTGAGGAACAGATGAAGAAATGTAGTTTCTGTAGATGTTTTGATGAAGCTGCCAGTCTGTGGACATGTTACATGAAGATTTACATGCGCGTGCACACACACACACCTAAAACCAGTACATCTTATACATTCTTTTACATACCCATTTGATCACAGATGTAGCATTTGGAGTGAAGCAGTGCCTCATAAACCACACCGATATAAATAACTGGAGAGTGTGTGTATAATTTATCCTATGTCTAAGTGCATGTGTGCATGTGTGTGTGTACTATATTTCAACATGTCAGACAGACTGCTGTAGACCAGGCCTGTCCTGAATTAACATTCAGTTTATGTTGCACTGCTGGTGAGTTATTGAAGGGCAAAAAGGGGAAAAAAGGCCACATATCGCGTGTGTTCACCACTTTAACACGTTTCTAGCTCCCATTAGGACACTTAAACATGCTTTTTAGCTCCTAAGAGGGCATGTTAGCATGCGTTTTCCAACACTTGGGCCACAAGGGGTTCCAAATGAGTTTTCCTTTTTGAAAACCAAAACTTACATTATGTTAAATCCCCAGGTCTTCTTTGCCTGTTTTTTTGCTACATATTTATTGAATCTATTGATATGCACAACGCTTTATATTGAATTATTATTAAAGAGACTAAATTGCTATAAAACATTATAGCTTAAAGCTTTAATCACTCACCAGTAGAAATTGATGCAAGAATCATGCCATTGTTTTAATAGGGTGACGAAATAAAATGAAATGATGATTGATGATAGCATATTTTAACAGATAAAAATAAAAACTATGACACATTCTTACAGTAGGTGGCGGTATGTTTGCCATCCGCCAATAAATCAGAGAAGAAGAAGAAGCAGCGGAAAAAAGCAGAAGAAGAAGTCGCAGCGGAAGTAAACAACGCGTTAGCTATTAGCTGCTAGCTGCTATGTTTGTTGAAGAAGTCCCAGCAGTTTAATGAGACGTGGCTTTTTTATAAAGACATTTCTGAGGGAGTGAATCAAGGATCGACTGATTTTTGCTGCTGCCGAGATATTCGGAGATATTAATGAAACTATGGACGAATAAGAAGAAGATACACTACCGTTCAAAAGTTTGGGGTCACTTAGAAATTTCCATATTTTTGAAAGAAAAGTTTCTTTCAATGAAGATAAATTTAAACTTATAAGAAATACACTAAACATTTAATGTGGTAAATGACTGTTCTTGGTTTTGGTGCAATATCTACATAGACCCATTTCCAGCAACTATCACTCCAGTGTTCTATAGTACAACGTGTTGCTTATTGCATCAGAAGCTAATGGGTGATTAGAAAAACCTTGTGCAATCATGTTAGCACAGCTGAAAACAGTTTAGCTAATTAGAGAAGCTATAAAACTGACCTTCCTTTGAGCAGGTTGAGTATCTGAAGCATCACATTTGTGGGGTCGAGTCCAACCGTGGCAATGTCTTGACTATATGTTCTGTTAATTTTGCCACTCATGGTTGTAAACAAAAGTGAGGCTCTTTATGGAAAACACAAAATTGTCTGGGTGACCCCAAAACTTTTTAAACGATAGTGTATGTGGTCAGTTTATCTGAACAAGCTGCTTCTAAAGATTCATTGAACTGAATCTTGTAGCATTTTGACATCTTGATAATATTATAGATTCACTCTTAAACAGTCAGCTTTACACTATATTCAGTGAGTGACACACTAACAGCTCCCTATTTAATAAGGTGGCCAATTCTTACCACAAACTACACTATTTAACAAAATTCTGAGAGTTTTGATGCAGTTTTGTGTATGTGAATTCCCTTTGATTGTCTACAGACAATATCAACGGTCATGCCCCTCAGATCAGCCCATCTCCCAAGACCACAGACGGTGAAGACTATCCACATGAGCCGCCACCTGACTTCATCCCTCCTCCTCCTCCTGGACATGCAAAAGTTTGAGCACACCCGCTTCCACCTCCTTACAAGGCAACTGTGCACAGAAGCATATTTTAAAGGCTGTTATTTATTTACAAAAGTGTCATGATATTTGTAAATCGCAGGAACCACACGTTTCTGTTCATTGTTTCAATGAGCTGTTTATTACAAAAAGACTGTACATAAATTTCAATGAACACATCCTATGTACAAACTGAGAGGAGAAGACAAATATTGAATTCTGTTCCCATGAACATTTAAGTTATGGATCTTTTTTTTTTTCTTCTTTTCTTCCACATTTCATCATAAGAAAACACACATCAAAGAAAGGCGCCTTGACCTGTGATGCCCTGAAAATGCTAGACGTAAAGTGGTAAACGTTACAAAGTTCTGCACATCAGTGGTTGTCTCATGGTTTCTCTATGAAAAAGTATAAATAAATCCTTTACATACAAACTGCTAGCAAACCTTCCTCAGCAGCCTCAGACACAGATGTAAAAACAAGTTGAATGCAAAGCTAGAAATACATTAGGTAGAAAAAAGTCCTCACAAAAAATACAATCAAGAATGGGATGTAAGTGGCGATGATGTTTCCTATACGTTCATGCAAAGTGGCTGAATGAATACTGGTTCGTTTGACTGAGTCGGCATTATCTTTTCTCTGCCTTGTGTGGGAAACGTGACGGATTTCCCCCCTCACAACAAAAAGAAAAGTCAATCGACTTTCGCTCATCTTCAGGATAAAAGTTCCCGTTGAATGCCCGTTAATTCAGCCCGTATGATTATGTTGGTTTATGTGGCTTGTTACAAACAGATTCGGAGATAAACGTTAGCTTCGATGATATTTGACAGTGAGTTTTACTTGCACCGACAATCACTTTTGTAAGAGCAGGCATCATATAGTCGTAGTAGAACTGGAAAAAAAAGGAAACATTTCATATTAAGAGCTGCTTTTAAGACCTTGGGATTGCAGCTTCTTCCTTCACTGTAGACAAAAAAAATACAAAAAAAAACATGTCGCAGGTTGAATCCAGCTGTAGTACATTACTGCTGAGTCACCTACGTTTACTAAAATGCAGAAGTGATAGAAGATTACAATCAAAACTGATGAATGTTCACCCTCAAAAATAAGGAGACTCGAATCCTCGGTTACATTTCTACGTAGAGCAATCTGGAGTTGAGGTTTTTTTTAGGTTGGTGATTATGGTTATTGAGCACCAATGTAAAGCCCCACACCAGCAACCACTGAAAGAACAAGTGTAAAGGTTAGCCCATACTTCTGGATGGCGACTCTCGTGTCGTTGCGAATCCAAGCAGAAGACAGAAATCATAAAAGTCATCACAGTTGATAACTAAATCAGTGCAGCTATTCCAACACAATGGGAAAAAAAAACCCAAAAAAAAAAACATGGAGACACACGAGTTAGTCCTTTTCTTCACATTTGCCGTTCTAAGCAATTCTCTGCTACAGTAGCTGGACAGCATGACAAAAATATAGATGAAAATGATATAGCTGTGACTTAACATAAAAAAATAAATGTTCATATGTGCCCACTTTTGCCCAGATCAGATTAAAATGGCACCGTGAGTGGTAGATAAAACTAATATTCAAGTAAAAAAAAAAAATAGAAAAAAAACACAACAAAACATCCAATCTTGGCACCGCCTCCGCCGATGGAAACTCACAGGTGAAAACACACTTACTGACAAACATACTGTACTGGCAGCTTCTCACATTACAGTTTATATACAAGTTGGAGAACAGAAAGAAGAAACAGTTTTCTTTTTTTTTGTAATGCATCCTATACACTCAGTTCACCCTTTTTTTTTGTTTTTTGTTTTAACACCATCCCCACCGACACATACCGTAGCATAGTAAATACACAACTCGGAAGTTGCTTCCCTCCCTTCCTCCTTAAACATCTTGTGATTCGGACATCGACGGCATCGAACATTCAGTCGTGTCCTAATGCACTTGTTGATGTTTCTTTGTCCTTTTTCGGTATTTCTTTTTGTTTGTTAGCTTTTTTTTTTGTTTTGTTTGTGTTGTTGATAAGGAAAAATGGATGTTTTTGAAAAGCGGAGAAGAGCTTTTGAACGTGGCCGGTCTGCTGGTCTACAGCGCCAAAAAAAAAAAAAAAAAAAAGATGGGGTAGGAGCATAGGCTCATCTATTCAATTCAAATCACAGCAATACTTCACATTATGAATGAAATGCATCCTCTAAATACTGTAAATGTGATAACTGGGTCAGTCGCACGTACACAAATTAACACTACATCTCATTTATTTAGTATTTTTTGAAAAACTACTTTTTTCCCATTTTCTTTCAGTGATGTTGTTAAGCAAACTGTGAGCGTTTGAACACTCCAGGAGAAAAGAAAAACGCTTTTATCTCCTTCCCTTTTTTTTGTCCACAGTGTAAACTAACAGACCCTGCTGTTCCAAAAAAGCTCTCCAGCACCCTCCTTCTTTGTGCGACACTTTTTTTTTTTTTTTTTTGGGGGGGGGTAGCAGAACAAAACCGTGCAAGCACAAGCCCCGCCAAAAGAAAAACCATTTGTAAATTCCAAAGACTTCACCATGGCACTTCATTCAAAATGGGAGCTGTATGAACCGCGTACGTCTGTACATGTTCGTGGTTTTACCTGTTTGAAACTGCCGTGTCGTTTCCTGTGTGTGTGTATGCGTTTGTGTATGAGCGTGTGTGTTTTTTGTCGTTTTTTTTTTTTATTTTAGTCAGCATAGTGCATGATCGACTCCACGTAGTTTCCTGGGAAGAGTCCGGTGACGCCGTTGGAGACGCCTTCATACCAACCGTCGTCGTTCTTCTTGATGATGTAGATGATGGCTCCCTCCATGAAGGACAGCTCGTCCTCCTTGTCCTTGGAGTAGTCATAGATGGCCACAACTGGGGGGGGAAACAAATTTAAAGGGAAAATTATCTTAAAAACATCTTTTTATTTACCGATTGAATATTGTGCCGAGAGCGCGAAGTGAATCCGTTTGTGTCAAGCCTCCTCTGGCGCTGACCTTTCTCTAAATAAACCTTGGGGGCCCAGTGGGGGTCTCCGTCAGCGTAGGGGTCGCTGTAGTGGACCACCGCCGCCTCCTCTTCCTCGTAGTCCACGGGTGGGGGAGGAGGAGGGGGGGAAGGCTCCTCAAACACACCCATGTCCTCTGGGGGGGGCGGAGGGGGCGGAGCTGGGCTGTCTGTTACTGGAGGAGGACAGAAACGAAGCAAATGAGGGGGGGGGGAAAAGAACACTGATGATTTGTTCTGAAATGTTTAATTGCAAAGTTCAATACTTTTTGGATTCGGGGGGAGTCGCGATAGTCAGTTTCAAAGCGCCGCGGCCTAAACACCGTGTCGGAAACAGAAACGACAAGTGTTGATGAGGCGGAGGAAACGTGAGTCATGTCGAGAGGAAACATGACTCATGCTTCCTCCGATGTACGGATGGTAGCGCTTGTACTTTCTTCTACTTTTATCTTTGTAACTGAGAGAGGTTCATCACTAATACGATGGAAAGCTGTGCTTTAATATCTACCACATGATGTAGCTGCCTTTTGGATATAGACGTCTCCTGTGTATGTGTACAATATCAGCTGATGATGCAAAATAACACAATTTATTTTCTTTTTTTGGCTTTTTATTTTCTTGATTTACTATATGTATAGAAATAATAAAAAACAACAAATATATTTATAAAAAGAAAGTTTTGTGTTCTTTCAGGTTTTTGTTTCTGACTTGATCTGAGCCCCGAGGTCTGGCTTTTCTGAATAACTGAATTTGTCACGTTTGCTCAATTAAAGGCTGTGAATTAATTAATTAGCTTTCTTTTCTCCTCCCAGTGGGAATCTCATCTTACTACGAAAAGTGCCGAGATTTGAGGGTTCACTAGAGGGCAGGTAAGTTTTTTTTTCTACTTGTATGTAAAAGCACAGTCTACTTCTACTATTCAGGTTTTTTGCATCCAGGGTTTTATAAATACTGAATCATAAATCCCCCAAAACTCTTATTTAATATATTCAGCAATGTAAAGTCTTCATGACACTGCCAAAAACAACATAACAGTGGAGAAATATTGCACATTAATATATTATCCTAAAATTTGATACATTTACATGGTAAACTAAATCTGTCTATAGGTTTTTAATGTTTTTAGTCCGCTACTATCACAGTGGTACTCTCGCTAAGTTTTTATATTCTTCTCCTGAAAAATGAGCTCACGCTTAAGTAGAAACACCCTAATTATCCTCTTGAGACCATTTTGTGAGAATGCACTGGGAATAAGTGGATTCCTGCGTTCGTTCTGTGTGATGGCTGTCGCTGCGGCAGGCGAGGATCCATCATTTCTAAGTGTGTGTGCCTTATCGCACCGATGTGAAATGCTTTTACTGAATGGATCGGTGTTTCACAGAAAGTATGATTCTAAAAGCTTTCCTTGGCCCCGACGCTGCTCCGTCGGTGCTATGGACTTACCAATTTCACCCGCTTCATCTTGACGGAGTCTCCCTGGAGCCTTTTCATCCACATGTCCGGTGATTAAAAAAACAAAAAAAAAACCTCCCCACCTCTTATCTAACTAATTCATAAGACTGCTGCTGTTGAATTAAACAACCGGTGATAATGCACCGGAGGACTAAATTTAACGTGTCCCTTCAATTCCAATCTGCTTACCCGCCTTTTTCCACTGGTCTATCAACCGACTTTAAATCTGTTAGAGCATTAAGAGCTGAAAAGGCTTCTCTTGGGTTTTATTATAGTCCTATCCATTACCCATTTTAAAGGTCTACTTTATCACTTACTTAGAGTGTAAGTACGTATTTGGCAAGGGCTACATCTTACTTAATATCAACCTTTGCTTAAAAAAAGCCTCTGTCTGTAATACATTTCACAATTGACAGACAGAGCTTTTTCTAAGTAAAGAAAATCAAACGTGCAATAGAATTTGTTTGTGCATCTATTTGTGAGTTTAATTAATAAATAGTTATTATACTGAGTATAAAACCGTAAATCTAGGCACTCGAGATGACTGTTGCCCCGGAGATCACTCGTGAAATATCCGACTGTGTCTTTCAGAGCCGTGACCTCATTCGGACTGTGACTCTTTTCTTTGTCTGTTGAGTCAGTGGCGGCTTATTGCTCCTCATACTAAGTACCCGGCTCTTCTCCTATTTAAAACGCGCCGCTTCCTGTGTATCGGTGGACCAGTACGGAGAAAGACCTTCCAGGCACCGGCTAAAGGATAAATGTTAAAGCTTTAATGAACCGGGGGCGAGGCAGAGATTCATTCGTATGAAAATGTATTCTTTAAACACCTGCCTGAGAGCTACGACGACTGTACTGACATGCGCGTACATACGGTGTGTAAGAATGGTTCGTCTTGCGTGCTGAATTTAGTTCGACCGGACGGATGCAGACAGTTCAGCGGCTGCGTCAGCTGCATCTGTCCAGACGGGTGGGTGCACAATCGGGAGCACGCCATCAGGTCACATTTCTCTCCCCTCGGCGGACACGGTCAGGAGTACGGGACGAGCGCGCGCTGCTTTGTGCGACCTTGTCGCCATGGCAACAGACAGACATCCGAGGGACACTTGCGTGCTCAGCCCTGCACGCGGTGCAAGGAGGAAAAAAAAAAAAAAAAAAAGGTGTGCTGAGTGCAGCAAGCCGCAGAGCTGAATGTGACGGTGAGGCAGTGTGTGTTGGGACGCTGAGACCGATTGTTGTTAAGATGAACAGGGAAAGATGTCTCCACGTATACTAGAGATATGCCCATGTATGTGCTTACTCCTGCAAATGTACATGTTTCTTTGCATTTTTGGATATACACAGGCACACAAGGGGAGTCTGCATATGTGTGTAGATAATGAGAATTTGCAGTGTAATGTATAATTGTACGTTTAATTGTACTCGTGCAGCGTGACTAGGTGTACGTGCATGTCTATGGATGTAGTGAGTACTTACTGCTCTCCTGCATTCTGGCCACAAAGCCGGTCAGAGGGATCTGTGGGGTCAGCTGGACCATTGGAGGAGGAGGCGGAGGAGCCACAGACACTGGAGCGGGAGCAGCGACACCCAGACAAGCAGGGGAAGCGGCGGAGAGACAGAGGGCGACGGGAGGTGGTGGACAGAGAGAAAGACAATGGCGAGATCATAGATGGGGGGGGGGGGGGGTGGGACAGAGTGTATGTGTGTGGGGGGGGAGAAAATAAAAAAAAAAAAAAGCTTGTGAGGAAGCGAAACGATGCAGGAAGCATTGCAGGGCGACTCATTTACACATTTCCAATCAGCATTCTTTTGTGCTGCGCTTTTAAAGCTGCACTAAGGAGGCATTCATCTCATCTCAGCTTGAGAATCGACCTCATCAGCATCTGTTTTAAGTCAAAAGCAAACACTGTAGGCGGCCTAACCCTAACCCAAAAATAACTGTGGCAAGGTTACAGAGTGACATCACACAGACCAGCCTTTACAGGTATACTGATATGTGTGGATCGAGAGCAACCTTTTAAGTCAGGGGTGTCAAACATGCGGCCCGAGGGCCAGAACCAGCCTGCCGAAGGCTCCGATCCGGACCACTGGATGAAAACCCAGAGTCTTTGGTTTTCTAAGAAAATAATGGACTCTTTCTATTTCTTCAAAGAAAGTTTTAGTGCTTATTATATTCACAGTAGCTTTCAAGAATATATATAATATAAATAAACGATATTTTTAAAATTGCACTTATTTTCTAAACACATCTCATGTTTTTCACCTGTTTAGTTCATGTGTATTCAAGTATTAAGATTCGTATTTGTTCCCTCTTTACATGAAAAGAAAAGGAGAAATTTGGAGGTTACTATTTATATAAACCCTTTAATAAATGGCTTCGTGTTCATATATTCTGTATCGTTCTGCCCTTAAAAAGAGGCTTTGCCGTAAAAGAGATAAATGGACGGACAAACAAAGAGGAACACAGCTGTCCTCACTCAAAGACATGATGTCACACGTACGCCTGCCAGGTCTGACTCATAAATCGCATGTACTGAAGGGGGCGTCTATAATCTCACTGGGCAGTAACGTCTTATTTTTCCACGCTGGTTTCATCTAAACTCGAGGAGAGATCAATGAGAACCCGGAACCGGCTTCTGTGCTGTGACGACTCCTAGTCACCAGAAATGCGCGCTGGTCTTTCGTTGTAATCACATTTCAAAGAGTACAGGCGTCACAGCGATTATATGATGTCCCGTTTTAAGTCCCCCGGTTGATGCATGGTTGTCTCTTTCCTCCCAGACAAGACGGACGGCCTCCTCCTCCTGTGCTCTGTGCCAAGGATGATGCTTGTCCTTTGAGAGCGGAGCCATTAGAGGAGAATGGCTGAGTGATGCCTGCCAAAATAAATTCTGTCTCTTCTTGACAGAAAATATGTCCTGGGTTTCCCCTTGTCTAGCAGCTGCGTACGGGTTATTTTCTCAGCCGTTGAAAGGCCTCCTGCTTACCTGCCTCTTCCGAAAATAAAAAAAAGGAAGCATCCTCCAGCCTAAAGTGATAATGTCATAACTCAATTAGAAATCTTAATCACCCGCTGAGGTTTGAAGGTTTCAACAAGCCTGATAGTAATTATGAATCGTCTTTTCATTAGCCTATGGAAGGGCTAGTCCATGCATACTAGCCCTTTTTTTTTTTGGCTACAGGTTATACTGTACCTGCAAATTCCCCTAAATTATATAAAACTTCTCAGGATATTTTAAATGCCAAGGCTACAAAATAATTACATTTGAGATCATACAAAACAAGAGATGCTGAATATTAAAATAAATAAATAAAACATTCTTTATTTGATATAAAAACAAAATGAGCACATAAGGCACAATATGTCATTTTTCTGATTTGAAATGTACAAAAAAAAAAGACTAAACCTGTGTTAAATATGTTGTTGGGTTGTGTACTTTCATCATCCCAAATGTTTCCAACAATTCTTGAAATTATTTTTTATAAATTAATTATTTTTTATATTTAATTTAATGTTATCATGGCCATGATACTGCTACCTTCAGAATAGCATCATTGAAACACAGATTTTTAATGTGAAACCGCTTTTTACACTGTTTTTGCTGGTTTTAATCAAGGGTCGCTTTGCTTTGAAGAGAGACCTCTGAGGATAAGTTATTAGAGAAGCTGAGCTAATCATAGCAGCATTTCCCAAGATCCCACGCTCCATCATTTTTTTAAAAAATGTTTAGATCGAGTTTTAGCCATGGAAAATGACATATTGTGCATTTAACGTGGCCTTATTATTATTATATTGCTCCACAACAATCTTCTACCAGACCCTATATAATACATGCATTGACCTGAGTTACCTGAATTCTGTGGGTAGGCGGGGCCCCCGTTGATGTGGGGCTGCTGGGAGGAGACTGAAGGGGCGCGGCGGTAGGTGCCGGTGGCCGACACCATGGAAGCAGAGGAGGTGGTGGAGGAGTTGTGGCGGGAGATTTGGCGGGAGATGGTGCCGAACTGGGACATGGGGATGGGACCCAAGCCGGGACCCTGGGGCACAGAGGCTGAGGATGTCGCCACTGCGGGGGAAGGGAAGGGGGCGGGAGGGACAAAGGATTTAGGTTACTGCTTTGCTTCCTTTAAGAGTGCATGATTAACAGATTATCTCCTCCATCGCTACACATCATATGAAGAGAGAAATCACAGAGGATACATATACAGCACAACATATACATAAACATTCCAACAAAACATCAGAAAGTTTGTGTTCATCCTTTAGTATTAAATAGTTCACCGATCAATGTCACTGTGCACCTGGAACACATCTGTATAGGTTATATAAATATAAAAATAAAGCCCTAATGTATCAATGTATCAGTATGAGAGACATTTTATCATCTGATCAATTTTTTATAGAATGCTACAGCTTTATTAATCTACAATCTGACCACAATTTAACCCCTTTTATGCTCAATTAGATGGAATTCGATAACGCTCAAGACAAGGATGCAACAATAACGTTTTTCACTGTGTTTTCTTCATTAAATCATTACAGGAAAAGTGCAGGTGTGATCAATGAAATCTATCGATCTGTTCCAGTTTGAGGCTGCTGGTATTGTGCATGACAGCTCATAATAATTTCGTCATTCGAGTCTAGACAAAATATATTTGTCGATGTTATTTTTATGACGAAGACGAGACAAAATCGATGCAGTGAAATTAACATATTTTTTTGAAAAGATGAGATGAAATTCACTTTATTAACTTTTTCTGTCACAGACTTTTTAAAATTGTGATCCAAAAAGTGCCTATGCTGGATGCGCGTCACTTGTATTTCTCCTCTGGCACTGCTGCCAGGGCTGAACAGGGTGTGTGTGTGTGTGTGTTTATCTGAGTGAGGAGCATCCACCGGTGCTGGTGGCACTAACTTGGCGATTAGTCAGTTTTTGTGTATTAACCCGTGTTTCAAAAAATTTATTCCTGTCTGAAACACACTGAAAAATAGAAGATAAAAATAATATTATTCCCCATTTTAGATGCCGTAGCTGCATCTAGGTCAATATGAATATTACCGTTCTATTGAATATTGACTAAAACTTAACTAAAATACGTTGGATTATGGTTGATGAAAACTGGCTAAAAATGGCAGGACTTTTCATTGACTAAAATGTGACTGGACAAAAAAAAACAACATCAAGTTGACTAAATATGACTAAAACTAATATGAGTTTCACACAAAAAAAAAAAACTAGCAGACAAAATCAACACTGTGGCTCATTGTCGTGGCTGTCATACAGGGACACGCTGCACTTTAGTAAGCCGCGCTTTTGCTGTAATGTCAAAACGTTCACTGTCAAAACAGGTCTATAAGAGCCGCGAAGTGTCTCACGGGGAAAATTACAACGTACTTACAATGCTCGAGGAGCGATAATGAGCGGTTACTGCTGCTGGAACTCACCTTGCCCCATACTGGGAGGGGAGGGGGTGGGAACTGCTAGAGGGACTCCCACTCCGCTGCTTCCACTGTTCTCCCTGCCACCGCTTCCACCACTGCTGCCGCTGTAGAGGGAGATACAGAGAGAGGGAGAGAGTTTTAGTGATGATCACTGAAGGACGTGTGAGACAAACTTAATTGCATGACCACATTTGACATCCTATCATTACTCTCTCATGTGTCATTCTGTCAGAGTAATGCCCGTGCTGTGCCGGCAGATTCGCAGCTCTGTGGATATACGCACACATCACACATGAACGCAGTCAGAGGGTCTCTGCTACCTGTGTGTCCTGGGCCTCTGGTTGAGCGAGGCTGTGCGTGCAGGGCTCTGCTGGCTGCCCAGCCGGGCCGGGCTCGTCATGTAGTCGTTAGGCACCACCGGGGGCTTCACTGGCTCCAGTGTCTTGTAGGGAGTGTTGCGCCTGCACGGAAATACAGATTGGGAAAAGAATTAAAATGAAAAGTGAACGCACAAAAATAGGCTTTGAGGGCATATTCTCTGACCACACAGGAGCACCACGTCTTTAGTGTGTGTTAAACTGGGTGTTCTTACCCCAGGGTACCGCGACCAGCCATTGGGGGGCTTGGGGGTTTCTGTGTAGGTGGGTTGGTCCTGGAAAGCGTCCCTCCTCGTCCTGCTGCATTGTTCCCGTGTTGCTGGAGGAGCGAAGCCGAGTTAAAACACACTGCGTTTGTATAATTTGAAATAGCTGACACCGGTGTTTCCCCTGCCAATGAATATTAACGCCGAGGAGTCACTCAAGCTGATAATAATTAAGAAAAACTTCCATCCATAAAGGTTTTTGGAGAAACTGTGGAACTAAGGTTTGAAGGGAGCAGGTGATTGGCTGTCTAGACAGAAAAAAAACTGTGCTCAGGACGGTTATATTAGACTTAGGGAGTAGCAGACAACAGATGGAGATATTCTTCTGTGTAACGATTAGGCTTTGTCGCATTGGAATAAATCTGGAAACACATTTATCAAAATATACAATTCATGAATCCTGATTGCTCATAAAAAGGAGGAAAAGACAACCATCTCTTACCTTGGCCTTAAGCCACTGAGTGCAAGCAGGCAAAAAGAGAAGACATGACTTGGTTAATAGTTTTGAAAGTGAGTCTTTGGTTATTTAAGTGATAGCAAATGTGAAATCTAAGCATTAAACATGAACCACACTTCCTCATTACTGTATGCTGTATATAAGTTACAGGTTATGTTAGGTATAAGTTAAAAAAAGAGCAACACAACAGACAAAAAGACATCAAGGACACCAAAACTAGAGTAAAAGCAGGTCTGTAAGTCAACAATCAAAATGAAAAGACAACTGAGTGAAGAGCAAAAAATCTGCTTCAGTTCCGTTCAATGAAACATATTCATTTAAACCGAAACATTTTCACCTGATGATGCAATAACACTGAATAATACATAACCCGAATGCGTTTATATCATGAAATAAATAAATGATTACAAGTGGCATTCCCTTTACCGTATGTAGTAAAGAAATCATTTTTATCAGTAACAGTGACAGGTTAACAGAATAAAAAAATGATTTAATTCACTGAAAATTGTTTGTTTTGACCACCAATCTAAAACAGAAAATATAAAACGGAGAAAAGCAGAAAACTTTTGTCATTATTGCCTCATGAATTTAAAGGATTCATTCTGAGTCACATTTTACTGACATTTTTCTTATAATATTTGACATAATATCTGTTGCACAACACTCTAAACTGCATCCATCAACAGCGGAATATTATATACTTTAGAAAGCTTGTTGGAAAAATGTCTGTGTGTGTCAGTGTCTAGACATGGGTTACAGACTGTAATCAGAATCCGGATCTCTCTGTATCGTTAAGGCACACTACAAATAATGAGCAATGCCTACGTGTGGCTGGAGTGACGCGCTAAGTGTTGCACTTTGGTAGTAAAAAGCGCGGCGGGGTGATAAATAACGGCGAGCGAGGTGAGGTTCAGTCTGTCGGCGTCGCTGAAGCTATGTCGCCCCGGTGACTGCCAGTAATGCCAATAAAAGGCTATTACGGCGGCGGGGCGAGAGCACAGTCATCCGTAAATGTGTGAATGGGTCTTTCCACGCTCAAGTCTGGCGTCCCATCCATCCCGGGGCCAGTTCCCTTGGTAATGTAGATGGAAGGCCGAGGGGCGACGATCAAGCTTCCATCGCTCGAGGCAATCCACCACAGCCAAGAGGAAACAGCTAGATTCCTACACAGGAATGCCGTAATACTCTCGCTGTTCTCCGAATATCATCATTTTTCTATCTAGCGACTGGTGTGCAGTTGTGAGTGTGAAATGATATTAATGTTTCTGAATTATTCACCGCCGTGTAACAGGGAGTGAGAGTGTGTTCTGGAGGGAGGGCATAGGCAATATGATATGCATTTCTGTCTGCAATGAGCCAGACGAATCCTTGAAAACACACATGCAGCTACAAACACACACGAGCTAGAAAAAAACCCAGACAGGGAATTCAGCAGGGGATATGTGCACACTCAGGTTTTCCTCCAGTCTAAAATGATCTGAGCTATGTTAAAATAAAAAAAAAGAAACCCTAAAGACGATTAGAACAAAGCTCCTAAAATGTCTGAGCGACGCTGTTCTGTTCTTCTACGCTGAGCCGCACTGATTTCTGCAGAGATCCACCATTTGCAGCGCCCATGAACGACGCTTGGTTCGCACGGCAGGAGGAAATACGAGCTGTGTGAATTTGAATCGCGTTGCGTGAAAGTCAGCGGGCACGCGCGGTTGTGACAGAAAGGGAGAGAGCGGGATGAAGGGGCTGATTCCGACAACGCTGCGGGAATTCTTGACACCGGCGATCAATGCACATAACTCTGCAGAGGGGAGAGGAGAAAGTGGACGGATCATAGGGAGAGAGAATACAAAAAAAAAAAATCTAAGAATGAGGCGGAAAAAGGGTTGAAAAAAAAAAAAGACGTTCCCAGGACTCGAAAAAAAGGGAACGTCATGGTGTGGGTAACACTTGGCCAAGATGACTCTTTCTAGCTCAGGCCGGATGTCACAAACACAAAAACGCACTTCCATTAACTTTCAGCTTGGGGAAGCTGCTACTGGGCATGAACAAAACCTCTCAAAAGCTTTTTATTCTTGCCACAGTATGGTACCGATTTAGCATCTTAGGCTACGTTTCTATGTGTTTCCATACCTCATTGACTAAAATGCCAGACTATTGATCAGCTTGCAGTGTGGGTGAGTGAATTATGAAGGCAGGTGCGAACTCGATTAAGTGTGTGTTTTCCTGTCCTGCGAAATTGATCAGCTATATATCCTCGTAACGACTTTAGGATTCAGCTGCACCAGCTGTGAACGGTGTGAAAGTGCTTTTTGAAAACCAGCAGCTAAACAGTGAACAGAAACAAGAAGGTTAATGTATCGAGCTGTGTCGACCTTTGAACCTTTAAGGTTTACTTACTTTGACACCGTGTCCCACATCGTCCAGCAGCGTGTAGTCTATCGGCTTGCGGATGTAGCGCACTGGCCGCTCCATGTTGCCCGGGGCGATGATCTTGTGGGTGCGAGAGGTGTTCTTATTTGTGGTCAGGATGCCGATCTCGCGACGCGCCACCTTCTCCTTATGAATATCCACGGTCTGCAGAGAGAGGAACAAAGACGGACATGAGCCTTGGGTGTCGCAGGCTTTCAACTTTCAGTTTCATTTCTATTACAGCAAATTATTTTTCATTCCCCGTTAATGTAAATTCGACACTTCCTTCACATTAAAAGCCTCCAGGAGGGGCATATAATCCATTCTTGTCACGAATGTCTTTTAAGATGAATTAAGAAGTTTCAATGAGAAGTTTTCACTGTGAAAGCAAAGTGGAAATGAACAGAACTGATTTATAAATGAGTGATATTTTTCAAATTGATGCAAGCAAATACAAATAAGTAAGTAAGCAATAAACCTATAAACAAATACTCAAACACAAACTGAATACTACGTGTTCAAAAAAGGAGAAGGTAGACTAGGTAAACTTATTTGTTTCACCCTCTTTTACAGCTGCTTATTATTAACTATACAACCCAATACAATATGCAGATAAACCTCCCAATTCTATATACAACCCAATACAAACAGTTAGCCTCATAGCAGAGTTGCCTAAGTCATATTTCAATGAACACTTTTTAGAAATCACTTTTTATTGTTTTATATTTATTGGTGTTTTATTGATATTATAACAGTACATTCAACCAGATGTGTGAGCAAATATCCAAAAAGAAGAAGACCCATCATCAGTTGTCTAACAAATAAAAATCCATATGCCTAAAGCCATTCATTTCACTTAAGCAGATAGTGTTTTTGGATTCTAATTAGTGTTGTGATTGGCCATTGACATAGGCAGAAAGACAGGTTGAGTGGTAGAAGAGTAGATTTGTGCAAATATCTCAGTTTGGCCAAAAAAAATGACTTGGGAAATTATGCCATGAGCCTAACAGAATGAAATTTATTAGCGAGTATGAACAATGGTTCTGGTAAAAGGAAATAGCTGTGTTGCTGTATGAATTTAAAATATTAGACCCAGTGATTAACTGAGCGCCAGATTTACAGAAACAAAGGCAACATCTGTTGGCCTGCTCGCATCAAGTCTTCACATGCTTCACTTTACAAAAATTACAAAAATACAGCTAATTATGTCATCAACAGCTGGGTTGCCACATCTATTCGATTTCTGCTATCAACTGCAGAAACAGAAGCCAGCCAGATAAACACAGAAAGTGGTACTGGAGTGATTTCACAAATCCGCAAACCTCCAATGAAGACCGGGGATTATGTAAGGGACAGATTGAAGAACGAGCGGTCGAACCGATGCTGTAAAAGCCGACCTGTTCCGTCTTTTATTGCCTTGTCCAAAACCACTAGTGAACTCCATTCCCCAGAATGCAACGCTGGAACACCAGCCTGTCTTAGACCTACTGTGCTCGGTACGATAAATAAAAAGCCATTTGATTTACACCGTTTATAAAATTTCTGTTCAAATATTTGTAATAAAATGTTTTATATATAAAAAAAAAAACAATTGATGGTGGATTTATAATTTCACCCGTTTTATTCCTCTGCTGTTCTTGAGTATCTTGGCCTCGCGCTGCCTGGACACACATGGCAT
Source organism: Lepturacanthus savala (assembly GCA_030544235.1). Classification (NCBI taxonomy): domain Eukaryota; kingdom Metazoa; phylum Chordata; class Actinopteri; order Scombriformes; family Trichiuridae; genus Lepturacanthus; species Lepturacanthus savala. The sequence continues at coordinate 20,276,716 of CM060461.1, forward strand.
CCATCCCCTGAGCTCCTACTGACCCACTATCCTGCTCCTTGGCCTACACCCTGGGGCTTACTTGACGCTACTCTCCTCGTCTTCAGGAATGAAAGCGCCAGTGGCCTCCATCTCCCGTGCAAGACCGCCGTTACCGCTCGCGGCAGGTGCCTGCGTGGATTGGCCTTCAATTTGTGACGGATGAAACTGGACGGAATGAGTGACGAGGGAGGGAAAGCGCAGAATGAGGGAGGACGGAAGATTTCGCGTGTAGAATATGAGGTCACACTCGGGAGGAGCAGTGCTGACAAGGGTACTGCTCATGTGTGTGTGTGTGTGTGTTATTAACGCTCGTGCGATGTATATATGAACCCTTAGTTCACATTAGATTGAACAAAAGAGACATTTTTAAAAACCAAAATGTTTTTCGATATATGCGTGTGTAAGATTTGCAAGTGAATGTTCGCCATCGCGTGTGCGTTTGAGACCCACACAGCAACGAGGTCACGCATCAGTCACCGCTCAGACATCTAATCTAGCCGACTCGACAGCTCCACTGCCTGTAGCGACCCTCTCTACACGTCTGATATGAAGAAGCCTGTGTGCTGCTGCAGGGATACGGTATATAGGACATGCAATGCTCTTTTTTTAGGAGAGGAAACTGAGGGGCGACACGCCCAGCTTCAGCTGGGAAGTAAGAAAAAAAAAAAAAAAGACCCGCCTGTTTCCTGCTAGTGATAGAAGCCAGTAGAGGTGGGGCAGAGATTAGTGAAAAGACAGAGAGAGAGAGAAAAAACAAAAAACAAGAGGCGGTGGGCCTCAGACAGGCGGAGAGAAAGGAAGTGAAGAGACAAAGATAGAGACGCTAATTGTGTACAACTACGAAAAGGTTTCTGGTGGTATGTCATAATCAAAAATAGATTGAGGAGAAAAAAGAAAGTGTTGAAACGTCTGATGCTACGCTGTTACGCCTGTATGTGACAGCTGTGACCTGCCAGCATCACTTTGGCGTTTCCTCCTGCACGCAGATGATTAAACGTTCATCTTTGTGCGAGCGTATCTTCATGAAACATCAGGACAAAATAACTTTTACCTAATCACTGACGACGGGGCTCTCTGCCCTTCCTGCGCGCTCTCCGTCTCGTTTTTTTTTCTCCTGTAATCTCTTTACTCTAATAAACATCTGGCTGTCTGCTCACCCTCTGCCGCCTATTTGTGGGAGCAGATGGTACAGCTGTGATGTTCACGTGCCGCCTCCGTGGTCGCGTCCTCGTAAATCTGCGCTTTAGCGAGTGATTATTCTCCGCGCTAGAGTGGAACAAGTTGTAGGAAGCGCAGCCTGCCAGATGTTTATTTTGTCCTCCCGAGGGTGGAGGTATTTTACATCTGCAGTGCAGCAAATTTTTCTTTTTAAAAAAAAAAAAAAAAGAGAGAGAGAGAGAGATCCACACATGGCTGCGTCTGTAGGCCTTATCAAAAGTCAAACGTGAAAGCGTGTTTCCTGAGTGATTGTTTCTATTCGGCTTCTGAGAACCACCGCTGGTGTTGGAGCGTTATTGGAAAATATGATGTAGTCTGTATGGAGATTCCAAAGCGTGTCAGGAGACGTGTGATATCATGCATCGATGAGCTCATTCAGAGCTCTGTATTCTGCAGTGGACTCAATATCCTCAGGGTTGTGAATAAAACCCTATAAGTGTCCCGATCTGTGTCTATCAACTAATTGTTGATCCTATGTTGATCCTGCACTTGAGAGGACTAGCCTTGAAATGAAGCTGAGAGAAGCACAAGTGGGTCATTGAGATGATGAATGACAATCTTTTTTTTTTTTTTTTTTGGGAGGGTATGACTCAGAAAGCAACCTGGCAGACAGCGGGAGTCGAGGAAATGGAAAAGAGGTGTCAAGAGACTCATGGGGAAGATGGGAAGGGCCTTTATGTTTAGATTCAGGAAAGGATCAAAACAAAGCGGTTACAATTTCGCTGATTTAGGTCGAGACCCCAGACGGAACGTCTCGTAGTTTTAGGCACGAGTTAATTGATACGAGCGCGGAGATGTTTTGCTGCCACCGCTCCGCTTTGATTAAATAAGCTGCTGATTTGCATTTAGGTAGCGGCGGCCTTTCTCGTATCGTTTTGAAACAGCCTCCTCCGCGGTGGGGCTTTTAGAATCCAGCGATGAGACTTGGGTTTTGGCGGAGAGGCTTTGGCTGCCTCCTCTTTCCCTTTGAAAATCTAACTTTTTTTTTTTTCCAAAAACAATTTTGCGCTACCGGAGCCAGAAAAAAAAAAATACTTGGCACAACCAAGCAAGTTCGAATTTAATTTCTAGGACACATCGCACTAGAATAATGAAGAGCGCCCGGAGGAGATACCTGTCTGAGTTGCATGTAATAGACTGGTATTACTCTGGTATACAGTAAAATCATTTCTCACAGGCAATTCCAGTTCATCATGCGCCTAAGTTATCTGGCACCGCTCCTCTGCTCATACCATAGTACCTTATTTCACCTTTTAATGCTCCCATCTCTACTGGATTGGCCTTCATAAAGCATTCATGGAGTCAAATCAGTGGACTCTGGGTTGGACGCACAAGTTAAATGACATTTCCTGATGTGAAATGTAACAGTTTGACTAAGGGAAATGTAGATTTGTAACGCCGAGTCGTGTGGGAATCAAAAGAAGGCGCACAGCTGTATGCAAACTACTGCCAGGACTAAATATTGGAGTATGACCACGATAGGTTTATGTTTAACATGGTACTGGCACAACGCCCAGCCTCAGTCAATAGTTAGAAGGTAAATGACACAAGAACTATGGCGGAAAAGAACGAGTCACCGTCGTCGGCTTCGTTCCCAAAGGAGGAGAAATATAGGCATCAGTCTTCAGTGAGCGCTGATTCATTTGTGGATAACAGATTTAATTAAAAAAAAAACAATGTTATATTTATTGCAAGTGTAATCTGGCACTGCTGGCGGTCACATCGACTGGCAAATCTGCTGATCCCTGGCTACCAATGAGAAGCCGGAAATGGTGATTATGTCATGACTTCAGCTGATGCAGTTGGACGCTAAGTGACTAACACTGAATGCACAAAACCAAAAAAACGAACGCCTCTCTTTGGCTGAATGTGACCAGCAGCATCTGTGATGATGATGAATGACTGCAGAAATCCAGCACCACCCTCACTTTGAACGATCATTTTTTTTTTTGAGCTAGGAAAAGAGAGCTTGCTATAAAAAATAAATAAATAAAAAATGGAGCTTCACTGCAGCTCTTCCTGATATTATTATTCTCCCACAATAGCTCCAACATACAAGTCTGCCAGTCCACTTTTCTGATATGGATAGCACCATCACATATTGACGAGGCTTTCAGACAGCGAGTGGTTGCCAATGGCAACGGGAGGAGGGACGGCTGCCACTCTCGTGAAGGCGCACAGCTGCTGCCGTCGGGAGTTCATGACGGTTGAATTTTCTGAACTTGCTGGCGAGACTCGCGGCGTCGCCATGGCAACCGCAGAAACTACTGCGAGGGAACACAATTGGGGAAAAAGACATAGGAGGTGGTTTCGCTGGTGAGCTGCCTGCTTAAAGCGCGATTACCGTGCCTGAGACAATTAACATTTATGACACTAGCTAGCAAAACTTCCTGTTACTAACCTGCTCTTTGCAGCAGTGTGATGAGATGGTACTGGGTGGTAAGCAGCAGCCTGAGGTTCAGCCTAAAGGCTGGTATTCAATTTTAAATTCAGAACACATGACGGCAAGCGCTTGCTCTCTGGAGACACCTTTACACCTGTGCTGTTTCCTGCAGTGACGAGTCAAAATGCATGTTGTGACTACGTTCTATTTTAAACACGATAGAAAGAATAGATAATTTAGCCATTTCCCCAGTGTAACATTCATTTTCGTGGTCTTTTTATATATAAAAAACGGCTTTTATGGTCCCAAAGCACCTGTGGCAGTAATGCAGCGTGCCTTCTCACAAACTCAGTCCTGTTTCTCTTCTTACTACTGTCAATAATATAGTTAAAATCCCATCTAATGCTATTATGCCTGCAGCAGAAATATCAAACGAAGGGGGGGGGGCATAAAGCGCCACCCACTGACCATCAAAGACTCTCTGCTCGTCATTAGAGAACACCTCGCTTTGCTCCATCCTGTAGCCTGCGGAGTAGAGCGGGAGCTGAAAACGCTAACCAGGCGAGAATGCTGGCGTCAGGATTTCGCTTCATCGCTGACGGGCTTAATGAAGCACACACACACACAGAGAGAGAGAGAGAGAGAGAGAGAGAGAGAGAGACAGAGAGAGGGCTGGGGACATTCACTGGCTGACAGGCAGGGTGGCCGCATGAAGAGCAGAGTGAGGAAAAGAGAGAGAGAGACAGAGGACTGCTGATGAAGCAAGAGGGACTGAAGAGGGGCTGTGGAGGTTTGGCAGCTCCAGTATGATCCATGCCCCCGCCATATCTGACCGACTTTTTTTTTAACATGTGAAAGTGTTACTGTGCAGTTTGGCGGGACGACACAGAATGTTATCAACCCAGCGGGTGTTTTGTTGAATCACATCTTTAACCACCAGTCGTCGTAGAAGATAGAAATACTTCTTTAAACTTATACCTACTTCTATGAATGAATGAAAGGTCAGGTCATTTGGTATGGGCTGAAGCTCTCGCTTATTTTCGCCTTTTCCCCTTTTTTACCTGATCAACCCATTCAGATCAGTTCTCATATTTTTCAAAAACCTTACTTTGAAGTCAAGAATTGACCGGCACATATTCAAATCATCAAGATGACATACGTTCACGCCGCTCACAGAAATGCATTGATCTTTTATTTTAGTCCTGAATTTAATTTTATCAAATTGTGCTTCCCTCAGAACTCATATCCACATTCCCTTTTCTTAAATATACTAACTATTATTAGGCAACTAATCATACATTGCACCTAATATATAGGAGGCTATACAGTAGTATGTATTTCAACAGAAATGCGTTTTTTATTCACCAAGTTATTCAAATCGCTTCTTCTTCTTAACAGTTTTTATTGCTGTCAGTGAAATTCAGGACTTCCCGCAGATGTTTACCATTAATATTCTCCCAGGAACACGAGGGATTGTGCCCTCGAGCCACAGAAGACTTTTAATATTTATACCGTCTCTGCAGCAAAGGGTGAGTTTCACTGACACGAGCTCAGCAGTGATAGAAAACTGCACTGAAGCAAGTGAGCATAATTTACAGGTGTGAAGTAAACACCATCAACAGCTTATTAGAACAGAAAACAACGTTATAGCAACATCTGATGAAACGAGGGAAATTATAAATGAAGGTTTGAATAATTTCTAAACCTCAAAGCGGGTGTACTATAAATTACTGTTTATATGTTTCAATGACTTAACAGATCAGACGTTTAATTAAGACAAGGTGGCAATTTGGGACAGATTAATTCCTTCCTGACTAAAATATTGCTCAGCGAAACTGGAAAAATATGGTAATTTCCTCAAATGCTTTTATTAAACCTGTATGACTACCATATAACTTACACAGGGTTTACAATCCTAACCTGAAATTATTTTCCAAGACTTTCCCAGGACATTATAAGCCGCTAAAGAGATGAGTTATCGTGTCATACATTAAACATTCCCCTTTAACGCATACCTTAAAATGCAATACTTTTTCTTTATTAACATGTACCTCTATTTTATTCTATTTATTATTCTATTGTATGTAAACGGCGGGTTATATACATATACATATATTTTGTTATCCAGGATATGACGATAAAGGTTCTTGAATAAAGTCAAATTGATAGCTTTAATGCTAATTTAGACACTTTAGACAATAGGATACTGAAACTTTTCACTGCCATAATTTTCCAGGATAACTTAATAATTTCCAGAACATTTGACCTTTTTTCTCATGTTCCATTCCAATTGGTTTTTCCAGGTTTTCCACGCGTGGAAACCCTGCCTACGTTTTTCAAAAGTAAGATTACAGTACGGTAGTTAAATGTGATGCGGCTGAGTTTTCTTCTGCATATTTTACGGCAGAAAGTTTGAATTTCATTCAGGCGATTGACAATTAGGCAATATTATCCAAGAGGGTGTTCTTTAAAATCTTCTTTTTTTTTTTAGAATAAATTAGACAGGCAGTTATTTATCAAAATATACACCTGCATCCAGTAAAGGGTTATTTGATTGGTTTACAGTTCTTAAACAAGAGGATTCGCCTTTGATTCTTTAAACTGGCAGTGGCTCGTACCTGGGAGATGTGGTTGATGGAGGACTCCATGCGTCGTAGTTGTGAGGCCTGGATGTCCAGCAGCTGCAGCACATTGTTGGCTAAGGCATTGATCTGGTAGGCCACGCTGGCCAGAGACTGGGTGGTGTAGGCCTTGGTCTCCTCCAGGGCCTTCTTCTTGTCTTGAGCCTGGCAGAGACAGGAAAGGAGGAGAGGAGTCAGAGAAAAAAACAAATCTGTGTTAGGACAAGTGGGTGGAAGAAATGGAGAAACTGGCAGAGGGAAGTCTGGTAAGCTCCAAAAAAACATTCGAGAGGAAATGATGCACTCTCATTGTTACTTTCCCATCAGTTCGAGAAATGAGGAGCGAGGGGGCAGTTTTCTACAGGAAAAGAAAAAAAATCAGTCTCTGATGTTTTTAAACCGCAAAAGTCCCGTTAGGATCCGTTAAGACTTTATGATGCTCAGGGGGGAATAACTTCGTGGCCTGGAAATGGACGACAACGACTTCTCAATAACACAGATGGACGAAATTGGGACAGGTGCACGGTGGGAGTTGAGCCCAGTGAGCAGAAATGCCAAGACATTTCATAGGATCCCAAATTGCCACCAGGCTGCGCAAACCATCTGTTTCTGGATGCCTTTAAATAGGAAATCGACATATTTATAGTTTGGAAAACAAAACGGGGATAATGCAGCAACATCAACAGTCACTTTAAGAAAGCAGAAGTGCAAATTATTTTCAGCATAAATATGAACTTTTGCTCGCTTCCTTATTTGGCGTAATTGTCAAAATTGAGAAACGCATCCCACAAGTTAAAAAGTTGAATTGAAGAGAAAATATTATCTTAATTTTATATGTACGTTACCTGTGGGGGTTTAATTTTTTACATCAATTAACTAACTAGATTAAAAGTAGCCAACTAAAACGACTATTGATTAATTTCTGCTCGTCATCTATGAGATTCATTGGCTTCAGCGATGAATGGTGACGCAGTAGTTTCATAGAGGTTATTATGCTATGGATTTAATATATTCAAAAGGGTGACACCCTGATTTGGAAATGACAATGCATAAGAATTGCTTTCTTTAAAATGGTCAGTGTGTGTGGTAGTAAGAGGCTAGCAGACTTTAAAATGACCACACCACGATACAACATAACCACCTGCCAACCCGCAGCCATGCGAACCACCTGCGGCACCAACATCTGCTGCAAATGTCTGGTGGGACCTGCAGGGGACCTGTCCCGTGGTCAAACCTTTTGGCTGCCAGCTTGTAAACCAAAAAGACGGCACTATCCCAGAGCCCGGAGCCGGGTTCCCGTACTGAAACGTTGTGTTATATCCCCCGAGGATATGTACGGACTACTTTTTTTTTTTACTATTCTCATCACTCACGCTGACAAGACAGCAAAATGTGAAGAAATGTAAAATACAAAGTGCTTAGATGATCACGTATTGAGGTTTAGCGCAGGAGCGGGAGAGGAAAGCAGGTGAGAGCAGGGATTTAAAATTGATGGGAAAAAAAAGGAAAAAAGTCTGAAAATGTCACGCTTAGAAAACCCCCGGTGATGTAAGTGGCCTACATCTCCTTACAAGACATTGTTCAACTCACCCTCTTACTCACTCTCTCCTGCTTTCAGATATTATGTTTCATACGGCCTTGAGCTTACAAAAAGGCTTTTTTTGTCAGGGCTCCTCCTGGATTTTATTTTATGGACTCAGCTTAGATAACGCACTTAAAATAAGCCAATATATAAGTGTCACACCGTAAGGAACGGCAGGTCTGATTCCGGAATATCATAAACTTGGTGACTCATGAGTGAAAAAGCCATGAGTCAGAGGGGGATCGTGTAAGCTGAAGGGGGAATGTGGTGTGGGTCAGCGTCACGGAGCCACAAAAATTAACAAGTGCCAGTCAAATAGAGTTTTCAAAGCAGAATGAATATAATAATGCGCATTTGTGGAACTTACATTTAAAGACCTGAGACCTGTACGCATGCTGATATGTCAGCTGAGGCTAAGCAGGCAGTAAGATGACAGAAGCAAACCGTAGCCCGAAAATAACTTGATATTTATTTTTACATATTAAAAAAGATTTATCCCCCAAAGAGTGGCTATTTTTGTACGCAAAAGCCTTAAGAAAAAAAAAAAAAAACCTTCTGACTTCAAAGCTGAGCTCTGGTTTCATGCCAGCGATCGTTTTGTAGGTGGGAGTTTGTCAGTTTCGCAAACAGCTCGATTCAAACATCTTCTCTAGGAATTAACTCTTCGGTCTTTCTCCAGCCTCTCGTAGTGGATCTCCATATCAAGATATGCAGTATCTCCAGTATGATGTTTTGTGGTTTTGTGGTTAGGTCTATCCTACATTTAGGCAACATTAAATTGACAAAATAACCTAAAACGTGGTTACAACTAGAAGCAAAGGACTTGAGCGCTTTATCCAGAATACAGAAGCATATTTCGCATTTTACTGGACAGGATCAGAGCATAATAAATAATAATAATAAAAGTGTCTGCCCCGCAGTTGTGTTTGTCAAGTGTGTTTATATGCATGCAGGATTCTAGCTCATGTTTTTAATGTCCCTGAAGAAATAATTATTCAGAGGAAGCAACATACATGCGTCTTCATATACCAGACATGAATATCTCAGAGTAAAAAATAACATTCTAGATGCTGCAGTGGAAAGCAGCACTGCTGTATGGAGCTCTGAAAACCAGCAGTGAAGGAGGATAAAAAGCATCATGCATCAGTTTCTCATAAACGGATTAAGAAGAAAGAGGCTTGATGCTTGTCCAAAGCAACGTACAAATTAAGTAGAAAATAATATAGAATGCTGGTAGAAGCAAACCCCAAACTGAGCCATTTCCCCTTAAAAAATGGTTTTATGCGAACCAACCTACAATGATGCAATGATCATTCTGGACATTAGTCAGAGCAGGTGACTCATACATCAAGATGAATGAAGTGGTATAATTATTAGTCATGTAATGCTGGGGCACAGATATAGAAAGTAGTGAAAGCATCTTGTTGCAAAGAGTTAACGTTACCAGTTAAAAGGTGTAAAAACGGAGACGTAAGAAACTGCAAGCAAAAAGCCATCGTCCGTCTTTACATCACTGTCCAACTCTTCTTCTTCTGTCTATTTTAAATACACGACAGCTTTGCCTGGATTTGAGACGTTGAGTTGTTCTTAATCTGTAAAAGACCTTCACACGCGTGGTTTACCTTCTTCTTTTAGCTGTGACCTGCCGGCATGAATTTTATCGCCTCAAACTTTAAAGTGATTTCCAGACTAAAGAGTTGGATGGAATTCTTGTTGGGATTTATTTGAAGGATTTCTGCCAACTATTAAGAGGGGCTGGCATAGAAAGGTCAAGCTGTCAAGCTGACAACATGCAAACTACTACACTACTACTGCAAACTGCAGAGAAAACATTTATGGTCCACACACTGATCCAGAATAGTCAAATATAAGCCGTTTTTAAAGGGAACATATAAAAGTCAATTGATTAGCCACCTGATCTCTACACCGAACCAATGATCTTTAACCTCTAGCCCTGTGGTTCTCAATTTTTTTTTTTTAAACTCACAAAAACTAGACCTTGGACTCCATCTGGTAAGTTTTTTGTTTATAACAGTTTTATAACAGAAAGTGCTACTGAAAATGCTATAATCAAGAAAAAAAATAATGAGTCAGTACATGAATAAATATTCCAGTAAATGTCCATATTTATTTAATTTTCCATTTAATTATTTAAAAAAAGAATGTATTTGTGTGTTATTTCCCTATTTATTTTCCATTTTATTTTTTCCTTTTAAAATGTATGTATGTATTCATTCATTTCACCGTAATATATAAAATACAATAAATAAAGTAAAGGGTAAAATAATACACAATTAATAGGAAATAAATACTACTAAATTATATACATGTATTCATTTAAAATTACTGTATCTTCTACACAAATGGTTCTACATTCTGTCATTGTGAAGTTATAGTGAAAATAAATTATTTCCCTTTTTTGAGGCACCTCCTCATGGACCCCTGAAGGTCCCCGGACCCCACTTTGAGAACCATTGCTCTAGCCCACAGCAAATAGTTAGTTAGATGGGTTTTACCAGCTTAAACGCACCTCTGAGACCTTAAATAAAACGTGGAAGCTTTCTGCATAGAGACCTAGAGGTGAAAACTATGGAGCGCAGTATTTAAACGTGCATCCAAGCCGTAGCTTTTCTGATGACAAGCAGGGCAAAGTGATCTGACGTGTTATTACGGCAAAGCTCTGGGCTTTCTCACCACCACGGTGAAAGAAAAAAAAAATGGCCATGCTGGTGCGCAGTGGGGTTTCTGGCATGTGCTGGTCCTGTCAACAGACACGGACTGTTCGGACCATTCAGACATCAGCTCGCACTTTCACCCACCAGGTTTACTGAAAGCGCTCCCGATGTGGGAGAGTAACGGGGTGAAGAGGATTATTCTACTCTTCAGGCGGGCATGCTTTAATATTGTATACACATTTGACCATGGATAATTTAATATGACTCTGTCTGAAGGAGTCCCTCTTCTGAGAAATCTTGCGCTGCCAGATATGCAGGAGTGAAACACATTTCTGTGATATTTTTTAGGTGTAGTAATTTGCCTTTGATGTATTTGATGCTCCTTTTTAAATGTAGCTTGTATTGTGTTTCATGTAATGCCACGCCAGCTAAAGACAAATTTCTTCCATACAGACAGGAGCATAGTCTATTCTTTTACCTGATTGTAAAAGTACAACTAAAATGACACCCAGAGGACCATATGTTTGTCTACAGTTAGAGAAGCACAGCTTTTGACTGTATATTAATAGTATTTTAACACTGATTTAACACTTAGTCTGGACATGCAAACTCAAGCTTGCACACATATATATTAATCTGCACAATGTATTTGATTACAAGCAAATGACCCCAGGACATGTTATCAGCACTGTAGTAGGACACATGATATCAGCAGAACTACACATGATATAGACTCTTGCATGACTTGTGTTTTTTCCCCACTAAGAGTCTTGATATATAATGATATACACTGTAATGCAATTTCACAAACATACCTGGAGGCTATTTTATAGGGGAAATAATAAAGTAAATGGGTTATAATAGCAGTTGTAGTGATTTCAGATGGTTTATATAAGGTTATAATAAGGTTAGTGAGCTAAACACTATTAGTTATAGATAGCAGGGGGGTTGCAGGGAGTGAATGTCTGAGAGCCTGACTGTATTATATTACATTAAACCAATCGTGCCTCAATTTTGTGTTTCCTTTTACATGGATGAAGACGTTTCCAGCATGACTTAATACAGAAAATGCACTCGTTTCTGCATAAAAAAAAACACCAGAATGTAATAAATGAAGTTTTTGACGTGCACAATTCCCCCTGATTAATGTCTCCCCCCGAGGTTCAAACTAAACCTCTGCCTTTGGAAACACTTCATGTTATATTTCCCCCGCTAACGTAATAACAGTCACACTACGTTAGCTTTGCTAGCTTTACGTTTTCATGAATGAAATGGCGAAATGCGCCTTTATAACACTGTCGTATGGCCTGAACGTGACGCATGTTATCAGATAAAAAGGAGGAGAGTAGATAATTGTTGGGGTTTTTTTTGTAATACAGGCCGGTGTTATGTTGGTTACCTATCAAAGAGAAAGCAGTCAGTGACAAACCTACACAACGACACACCCTCTACACCCTCCAGCCGTCGAGTGTGGAGCCTGTGAATGTGAAACACGGCTCCGGTACCCGTTAAACACGGAGTGCAGGGGGGGGGCCGCCCAGCACCGACACACCGCCCTAAGCACGGGCACCGAGCCGCCTCTGAACCACCATGCTGGGGGAGGAAGAAAAAAAAGGAGCCGTGTAGCGGTTTGAGGATCCGTTTCGTTCCCACCAGCATTTCCTGTCCCTGTGGTTTCTCTCACTTCTACCAACACCGCAGACACGACGGAGAAACCGACACACACACACACAGAGAGAAAAAATAAACCCTTATCTCTTACCTGGACATAATTGTTTTCACAGTATTCCGCAACCCGGGACAGGTTCTGGTAGCTTTCCACGAGAGCTCTTTTACCGGCAGGGATTTCTTCCTCTAATAGCATTTGTAGCTCTGCCATCTTACATCCCTTCGCATTTCTCTCCTCTCGGCTCTTTCTCAGTGAGGCGAGGCGGCGGTGATGCTGTGGCGTGTTGCTGAGAAAGGGGCTCCCCCGCCTGGCATTGTGGGGCCGCTGGCCTCCGATTCACGACGGCCGTCACAAATCGCAGCTACGTTATAAACGGCGAGCGCTGATTGGCTGAGAGAGACAGCGAGAAGCGCCACGGACCAATGACTTTTAACTCCGATGGCGTCCATAAGAAAAACATAGTACTAACAGTAATAACTAATCAATTACTAATGAATTTAAACAATTATTTAGATGTTTATTTCATTTTTTTTTCAGTTTATTTGTTCAGTATATTTCGAACATAAAATACATTTAAATTTGGGCAAAAAGTAGACAAAATAGCAAAATAAAAACAAAAAAAGATATTAAATGATATATAAAATCTAGTTAGAAAAGAAATAAGAACAACTCAAACCTGCTCGATGGAAATGAAAATAATAATTATTTACAGACTTTAAAATTTGATTATTATATTATGGATGTTTTCATTTCATCATTGAACTTACCCAATATTATTATTATTATTATACACTGTTGAAATACTCCATTTTATAGTTTACAAGACTAATATCCTATAACAATGAATTTAAACAATTATTTAGATGTTTTCAGTTTATTTATTCATCTTATTTCGAACATAAAACAAATTTAAATTTGGGCAAAAAAGCAGACAAAATACCAAAAAACAAACACCTCAAACAAACAAACAAACAAAACAGCAGCCATTTGTATTAAAATCCAGTTCGATAAGAAATCAACCCAAACCAGCTCGATGGAAATTTATTTATTTTTAAATTAATATTTTTATGTATTTTTCTTCTTTAAATCCCAAATATTCTTGTCCATCATCAAGTGTGTATCATATATATCATCAAGTGTGTATGTGTACTTTTTATTATTATATATATAATAAATAAATTGATACTGGACATTTTGTGAATGTATTGAATCATGAAGGAATAGCAGTTAAACAAAACCAGAATGACCTCGTGACACTACATCTCCCGAACGTCCCCGCAGTTTAAATCCCCTCTCAGAGGGGATTGTGGGTAATGCAGGAGTACGCGCGGAGACCTCCCCCACCATTTGCGAGGTTTGCTTCAATAGAACAAAACTACATTTCCCATGCACGCTTTGAGCGTCCAAACGTTGACTGTTTGGCTCATCCTTGACTGGAGTCGAGGTTGTGTTCCTGCTGCATGTAGCAGACAGACACCGGGGTAACGATGCCGTTATTGCACCGGACAATGTGAATTCTACGGTGAGTTCCTCGCGCATCCGCCACGGACGTTTTGCGTTTAGCATGCAACCGGTTAGCGCCAGAAAATTATCAAAAAAAAAACAGCTCCGTGTGCATCCGTAGATAAGACAGGTGGGAAAGAAGCTGCAGTGATGACAAAATTGTGTTGATCTGTCCCTTGCTGGACACTTTCTGAACTGCCTCATTTTTTAAAAAAATTAATATTTCCCTTCTAATATAATTGCTCGCATTTCTTTAAGATGTGAGGACTCCATCCTATCATTTGGGGACTCGGCATGGCGCAGGAGGAGGACAGACACAGCCTGGAGGCGAAATTCGCTGCTGCAGTTAAAGTGATCCGGAGTTTACCTGAAGAAGGTGATTACTCCCCTGAGTATTGGAAACGAATGAACGTGATTTTACCTGTCTGGCTGATACAGGAGGTGTTTGGTTCCGTGCTGAACTACATGAAGTGTGTGCATGTTGGTGTGTGAGCGGCCCAGGTGACTGACCTACATGCAGAGCTGTCCCTGTATTCATAAAGCTGCTATAAGGATAAGAGCTGATTAACCGAATCAAGGCTCATAGCGACTCCTTTAAGCTACATGTATCTTAATCTCCAATGCTTTTTAATACAGTTTGACTTTAAAGTGTAACTTTTAGCAAATTCCCTTTATAACGTCCTATCAGTTATGACTCCATCTGCTCTAATTTCTTTATTTTTCAGGTCCTTTCCAACCATCTGACGACATGATGCTGATGTTCTACAGTTACTATAAGCAGGCCACCTTGGGGCCGTGTGACATACCCAGGCCAAGCGGCTTCTGGGACTCGCATGAAAAAACTAAGTGGTAAAAATAATGATTATATGTTGGCTTAAAGGTCAGATTTGACACTTTTTCTGTGTCTTATTTGAAGGTTTAAAATCCAGAATGAGAGTTTTAAATAACCAGATGTCATGTCAGTGTAATTCTGCATCACCACTCTTATGTAATTGTTTTATTCCACCGGTGGTGGACATAGTACTCCGACTTTTTACTAAAGTAAAATAAAAAATATTGTTGTCTAAAAAAATATGCAATTACAAGTCAAATTTCAAAAGTACAGAAGTATCAACATACTTTTGGTAGAGAGTAATAGTACTGCATCATATTAATATATTCATATTCTTATATATAATTATATCACATGTCTGTTAAATACACTTATAAATGAAGTGCAAACACACAATGCAAAAAAAACCCAAAAATTTAAATAGTAAGAATATTAAAATGTATTAATTTATGTATGTATGTCTTATGTATTATTTTGTTTGATGTTTTAACATCTTGAATTAGATATATTTGTAGTTTTAGATATATATATATATATATATATTATTATATATCTATTTTGGTTTTAAAGTACCGTTAAAAAATATTGTTGTCTAAAAATATTCACTTACAAGTGAAATTTCAGAATTGAAATGTAATAAAAGCACAGAAGTTTCAAATGGTTTAGTTCATCAACAAAAAGCTATTTTCATATACCTTTGGTATATAGTAATAGTACTGCATCATACTATATTATATCATATATATAGTGTAAGTATTAGCATATCACTGGTTGGTTTAATACAATTTGTACAGTATAATGTAACACCTTATACACACAAAGCAAATAAAAAAAACAACACAAATTGAAATAGTAAGAATATTAAAATATTATTTCATGTAAAATCTGCATCTAAAGCTGTCACATAAATGTAGAGTCGAGTAGAATGATGTGTAATGGAATGGAAGTATGGAGTTGCATGAGATGGAAATTCTCAAGAAAAGTAAAAGTACCTCAAAGCTAAGTACAGTACTAGAGTAAATGTGTTTCCACTATTATATTCCACTGCTAAAAGCTGTTAGAATAGTCTTGGCTAGTGGCCAGAGACGGACAACTACTGCATTTGACATTTCGGCTCCCGTCGATCCTCAGCCTCTGTCACAACGTATATAACAAAACTGCACGTAAATCCATCAGATAATTACGCTGTAATACAGACCTGATTGTCCTCAGTTGCTGCATATTTTCACTCAACTCAATGTTCTTCTTTCTTCTCAGTGTTCAATGTTGACCCATGACTTTGTGTTGCCAGGGACGCGTGGAGCGCTTTAGGAAACATGACAAAAGAGGAAGCCATGAGGAATTATGTGGAGGACATCCAGCTGGTAAGACCTTTCAGGGGAAAGTAAAGCTCAACAGAAGCGGTGGAATGAATAATAAACAGCGTATGAACTTGGAAACACGTATCTTTACATACTGTTTTGTCAGGAAACTCTTTCAAACGCTGGTTTTTAACCATATTTTAACATAGAGATAACTAAGGGCACCCATGGTCCCTCTTCCAACCCAAACATATACCCATGGAAGGAAAAAAGATCATATATATATATATATATATATATATATATATATATATATATATATATATATATATATTTGAATTAATAATTGGACTCTAAATTCAAGTAGAGGAGTAAATAAAAAAACTTGGATGAATACAAAAAAAATAAATAAATATGAGCAATATATACATTACTATAAGAGCCAGTACCATTGATACACCACCTTATGTCACCCGCCCCTGCACCCGTATATAAGTTGAGGTTAAAGGTTTCTGGTCCCTCCGCCTGTAAAGACGTTTCTTGGAAAGACAAATCATTATAATCAGATTCAGTTTTATCTATCACGCATTTAATTTTTGTAATTAAAAAACTGCCCGTGTGTGTGTGTGCGCGCGTGTTTATCCAACAATGACAGGACCCCCGAATTAACGACAGATTGCTTTTGCAAGTCATTTCCCGCCTCATAGCGCCTCTAAGTCCTCTAGTGACCAGCTATTTATAATCAACGTTAATGAACCGACTCGACGGATAAATTGTTCAGTATATATTTAAACCTTAAGTGACGCGTTTCCCTGCGACCTCTTGACAGCGTCCGCTTTCCCCCGCTGAGATAGTTCTAATGACTTATGCCTCGGCAGATCTTGGAGACCATCCCGATCTCGGACGAAGTGTCCGACCTGGTGCGGAAGCTCGGCAACTTCTACGCCGAGGTAGAAGGAGACGAGGCCGGAGAGGAGGAGGCGACCGCCAGGCCCTTCACGAGGCCTTTTGCGAACCACGCAGGTACCGTCATCGCAAACGCCGTAGTGACGCCCACGTTTGGAGGCACATCCGAGTGGGATGTGAGAAGTGGGCCGCTCGAGAGGGATGTATTAACTGCTGCTGATTCTCTTTGAGGAGGTTTTTCCACAGACTGAGCTTTTCTTATGTGTCTTTTTTGTTTTTGTCACTAGATGAGCTGGTTAGGCTGATTAACAAACCAGCACTGGAAGGCAAGTCTATTGTGTTTGCAGTAGATTTAGACCAGAATGATCGCTGCTTGTGGTACAGGAATTGCAGGAATTGTGAGGAATCAGCTTGAAAGTTGTAGACTCATAGTTAGTCAGCGTGCTGGTTTAATGTTGTTATGTGTGCTTTGTGGCGTAGATGTAGTGCGTACAGCAAATTTGTGTGAAAAGTGAAGTGTGTGTGCGTGTGTGTGTGTGTCATTGCTTTCTGTGTAACACGAGATCTGATCAAGAGTTTATCGTTTCCCTCGCTGTTCAGGCTATGGGGATCTGTGGGATGATATACAGAACCAACAGGAAACGTGCGTTGTTGATGGAGCGGGTGTCGGTAGCGAGGAGGCAGAGGGAAGCAAGGAAAGTAGAGAAATCGAGAGAAAGGAGGAAAGAAGGGATTGGAAGGGAAGTGATGAGGAGGAGGAGGAGAATGGGGATGGAGAAGACAATGCAGAAGATGAAGAGGAGCAGGAGGAAGGAGGTACCGATCCGTAGTTTTAGTCGTTGGCTGTTTGTGTGCTGTATCGTTTGCTGTGTTGTAGATGTGATCAGAAGTTGTTGTTCCAGAAAACTGTGTGTTTAAGCAGGATTCAAATATGTTGAAAGATGCACTACAAGGATTGTGCTTATGTACATTGACTCACATGCTGTACTCAAGCACAATTTTGAGTATTTCCATGTAATGTTACTTTACACTTTCACTCCAGTTCATTTTTCAGATGAAAATTTGTATATTTTACATAAATTTAATATACTTTATATGATATTATATCATTTATATCTATTAAAATGTCACTCTTTCCTGTGCTATTATGATGCTGTACTATTTCAATGAATGTACACAAAGTATCTTGACAGATAAACTGTAACATTAAAATGTATTCACATGCAATTAAAACAATCAGTACAATATATTATAATAATATGACACAATCTGTATAAAGAGTACTTTTACTTTGATACTGAAGCAACATTTTCACTTCAGGACTTTTACTTGAGTTTGAGTTTATTTATTTGAAACAGGGACAACACATATTAATGAACATATATTTGTGAATATGCAAGATTACAAAATATTAATTTCCATACCTTAGTCCCCACCGACAGGTAGATGTCACCAACATGAGAATCAGAAAAATAAAAGAAAATAATTAGAAAAAGAATAAGATCATTGAAATTGAAAAAAAGATAAGAACAGAATTATATATATATATATATATATATAAATGTATTGTTTATTGTATTTTTTAATGATTTTTACTCATATAAAGGATCTGAATACCCCGCCCACCACTGCTGAATTATAATTTCATTGAGTTCACTGTTAATTTGGAGCGTGTGAGACATGGTGAACAAAGAAAAGTGACTAAAAATCTATTCATTCAAACAAATGAAGGATATTTAGAATGGTATATTGGTGAGATAAAAGAAAAACAGTATGTTTTCTTTATATTTTAGCAGGCTGAGATATAGATCGACAGAATGTAGTACATAAAGGCGACGTAAAAAAATGCGATTCTTGCATATTCTCCATCGTACCATCTCTCCTCCCTCTCTTTGGACTCAGAGTGGAGGCCTGACTCGAGGCTGCTGACGGTGGAGGACAAAAGGTGGCGTTCCGACACCAGCAGCAGCGTGGAGCCCAGCGTGTCCTCCATCACCAACGGGACCCACAGCTCCCTCAACAGCGAGGTGGAGGAGGAGGAGCTGGCTTGTTCCGTAGAGGCCAGTGCACAGAACAACGCGTACATGCACTTTAATGGACGCCTGAGCGGTAAGGTTACGCCCAAATGATGGTGGTGGATAGAGGATTTGATAACACCTCAAAAAACGCAGCCTGTGAAGGTTAATACTCTGCAGAATCGTTGCATATAAAAAGATTGTGGCAGAATTCCATAATAATAGTCCTAGTGTAAAAATAATTTAAAGTAGAATTTAAAAAAGTCTAAATATCAACATTTTTCTATGTAAGTCATACTATAAAGGTATATTGGTATATATATGTATTTATGGTAAATCATCTAGCAAATACTACTAACAGCTGTCCACCTAAATAAGGATAATTAAATGTGAAATTGTTCATTTTTGGTTGTTAGTTTTCTGTGTTTTGCACCTTTACAGATCATAGAGATTCTGTTCCTGAGAAAAACTACCGATCCACAGACTCGGATAACGAGGAATTCTGTGACTCGATGGAGCATCTAGCCATGGAAGAGGTCTGGTTTATCTCCATGTGTAGAATGATCCACTTTAAAGGATTAGTTTCCCTGATTTGGAAAAGCAAGACGACTTCAGGAAGTTGCTGGCCACAACATGTTTAATTTTGCAGAGATTAAAAAACATATAACATGGCAATTACTTTCTCCCAGTTTTCATGCTATAGGCTGTAGCTTTATATTGTATCGGTTGATGCTTGATTATTCTAATCATGCAGCTGTAAAAATGTGAATTTCTCAAAAAGTCAGTGCTGTTTATTTACTGTAATCATGTGAACATAATAGAAACGGTGCCCGACATGAATTTAAGGTGCTCTTCGAACCTCCGTTGACTCTCATTTTTGTCCAACAAGGGGCTGTCGACATCAAAACCTCATTCCCCTGGATCGGAGGCGGCCTCGGTGAGGCAACACGATCTTTGGTTCGAGAGCAACAGCACTCTGAACGGAGGAGAGGATCCAGGGCTAATAGGAGACTCCTACTTTAACGGAAGGAGCAGCACGGCCAATCACAACAGCTGCTTGTCAAGGAGAGAGAGAGGTGAGACCACAAGACCACAGTTTCAGCTTAAAGTGACACTAAACCCCCTAATTGACCACAGATAAAGCAGCATGCTGTAGCGTTCAACCGCTGTAGCGTTCAACCGTCGCAACCCGTTTCAGGGTTCCAGTCGCCGAAGATGGCCTGCGGCTCTCAGCTGTGTGTCAGCGTGGACGCCGCCTACTGCTGCGTGTCACGCCGCAGGCGTCCCGACATCGCTCCCGGGGCCGACGTCAACGAGCAGATCGCGACGGCTCTGCTCCGGCTGCAGCACGACATGTCCAACGTGCTGCACAGGCTGCACACTCTGGAGGTGCTCACCGTGTCACAGGTGAAACGCTCTGCGTATCTTATTTATTTTTCCGTCAGACACAGATATGAACCGTACGCTGCTGATCAAACGTTTGGGGTCACTTAGAAATGTCCATATTTTTTAAAGAGATGCACTGTTTTTTTTCAATGAAGTCAGTCAGTCATTTTCTATACCTGCTTATTCCTCATTAGGGTCATATGGAGCCAATCCCAGCGCGTTGCGGCGAGAGGCAGGGATACACCCCAGATGGTCGCCAGCCAATCGTGGGGCACACACACCATTCACTCACACACTCACACCTACGGGCAGTCTCCAATTAACCTCAGCATGTTTTTGGACTGTGGGAGGAAGCCGGAGTACCTGGTGAAAACCCACATGCAAACTCCACACAGAAAGGTCACAGACCCAGGACCAAGAAGGTCTTGAACCTGCGACCTTCTTGCTGTGAAGCAACAGCGCTAACCCCTGCGCCACCGTGTCGCCCCTCAATAAAGACAACTCTAAACTAATCAGAAATACACTCTATACGTTGCTAATGTGGTAAATGACTATTCTGGCTGCTTTTTGGTGCAGTATCTACATAGGTGTATTGAGGCCCATTTCCAGCAACTATCACTCCAGTGTTCTAATGGTACTATGTTTGCTCATTGCGTCAGAAGGCTAATCAAATTTTCTATTCGTTTTACTACTCATGGTGGTAAATAAGAGTGCGACTTACAGGAAACACAAAATTTTCTGGGTGACCCCCAACATTTGAACCCCAACATTTGCTAGTTGATGACTAGTCTCCATGACTCAGGTGTTTACTGCTGATCATTACATTGATATATTCCCTTCTTTCATTTTTAAGTCAAGATCATCCTCGCCAAGGCAGGAGGACTCCCTCCCTGTAGCACGAAAGGTCCTTCTAAATATATATTCCACTGTTATCCAAGATCGAAAATGACAAGTATGTGGTTTGGAAACGTGCACTGCTTTTACTGCCAATACTCTCTCTCTCTCTTTTTTTTTTAATAGCTTCTGAGACCATCTTGGTGGCCTTTCGACTACGCTCCTCTCACAGTGGCATTGACTGCTCTCTGGCCTCTAATCGCCCATTGGCTCATCCAGCTTTATTTACAGCGGAAGAGACGGTGAGCTGAATACTAAGCCGCATTGGTCAAATGATCATCATCGCGCAGACAACTAAATCACAGTTTCGACTCATGCCCTCGCAGGAAAATCCCCTGAATTCTTCGAAAACCGTCGGCATCAGTCGGCGAGGCCTGGGCGAAACACCTGCACTTCTTCGGGAAATCGGCAGGAAGTGACTTAAAGGAGACTTTGTGGGTGTTTCAGAAAGGGAAGGGTTGTGTAATAATAATGCAGGGACATTTGCTTTGTTACGGTAGCATTAGATGGACATGTCTCACTTTGGATCACCAGGAACTCGATATTAAATACAGCAACCGGCTCTTAATAGTAATAAATTCATAATTATGCAGTAGCTATGGACTTTATCTGATGCAGATTTTCTCTCATTATCACTGACAATTATTTAACTTGAACTGCTTATTTAAGGTTCTTTTTATATCAAATGTTACTCAGTATTTTTTTCCTGAGGACTAAGGACATCATGACAAATATGGTGACGTGTGTATATATAAATGTGTATTTTATAGCTTCGGTGCAACGGTATCAAAGGTTGCACTTTTGAAAAACAAAAAAGGGTAGTACAGACAATCCATATATCTATATATGTATATTTATTCTCGTTTCTTGTTATCTGCACAGTATACATGAAAAGGAAGGATGTTTTGTTTTCAGCAGGACTGCAATGCTTTCAAATACACAGCATCAGCATAATTATATGGTATATAATTTGGTGTTTAACATGCAATAAACACATTCTTGGGTCAAACACTGAGGGCATTTGTGATTTTGATGCATGTTTGACTTGACGGCTAATGAGCTATTGTCAGTGGTGGAAGAAGTACTCTGACTTTTTATTTAAGTAAAAGTAGAACAATGAAAAAACACACAATGACAAGTAAAAGTCTTTCATTCAAAGTTGTACTTAACTAAATGCAGAAGTGTTGGCAACAAACTAGTGAAAGTAGCGAAAGTAAAATGCAATACGATATTTGTTTTACACAAAAATAAATGATACACATCAACTACAAATACATTAAAAATACATTTTTATACAATTAATACATTAAAATAATATATATAGAGAGTATATAGTTTAATTAATAATTTTAATTTGGTGTGGACATTTTCAACGCCTTCTTTCAAGCGGAACTATTGTTCTCGGTGGGGACACAAACTGTGCAACACCGCGGTGACTGTTACATCCGGGTTGTTGTCAGCTGTCCGATTAGCTGAAGTTCGGACTTGCTGTGCCTACTGCGGAAAGTTAAAGGGGGAGAAACAAGTAACGCCCTTTAACCACCGTGTCGTTCCAGAGAGGATTCAACATGTTTTCTCTGACAATGACCGTCCAGCCGCAGGTAGGACGCCGCCTGACGCCAGGCCGAGCTAACGTTAGCATTGTTGTTGTTTTGGTTACAGCCGCCGGCGGCGAAGTTGACGCTAGCCAGCTAAGTTAACCTTAGAGCTAAGTTAACCTTAGCTCCTATAATCCAAACTGCTGTGTGCCCTCTGTGTTTTTGTGCGTCGGAGGCCATTGTTGTCAGCTCTGTTGTCTTTCTGCTTACCTGTAGTTGAACTGAGGTACATATTGTGGGGCCCGAGTGACGCTGACACGTTTGCTGCTCTGTGGAGTTCACGGTGTCCTTAGCTGTCAGAGGGAAACTGCGTCAGTGAGCGACATGATTGACTCCTGACGGCTGGCATTGGAACAGCAGTTTAACCCAATTTTCTACTAACAGTTGATTTTCACTTATCGATTTAGAGCTAGATCATGAGTTTGATTCAGATCATGTAACCACATCCTGTGAGCGACATCAGCCAGCTGCATGTGGGCTACATAACTAATAGGCAGTGATGGAAGAGGTATCTCAGATCTTTTACTTCAGTACAAGTAGCAATACCACAATGAAATATTCTCCATTGCTGGTAAAAGTATATCATTCAAAATTGAATTTAAGTAAAAGTAGATAATCGGCAGCAATAAAGTATCAAAAGTGAAATTAGAAAATTAGAGTACTTATTTAATGACCTGTACACACAAGATAAGATCAAACTTTATTTATCCCACAGTAGTGAAATTGCATTTTCAATAGCAGTAGAGGCAGTTTGTGCAAGAAAAAAAAAGATTATACACAGCCTATATTAAAAAGACAATATAATACAATATTATATAAGATAGATCTAATGAAGCTCCATAGCAAGGGCCCTAATGGTTGATTTGTAGAATCAGGCCTGTTCATGCTTGGTTGGAACAAAAACCTGCACCCACAGTAGATCTCCAGGACCAGGGTTGGAGTCCCCTGTTGTAGAGTCTCACAGCAGCAGAAAGGAAAGACCCGTGGACTCTCTCCTTCACACAGCAGGGGTGGATCGGCCGATCATTGAAGCTGCTCTCCAGAGGAGCATTCTAATGTTGTGTTTCATGTATAATTCAGAAAAGTAGCTTGTAACTAAAGCAGTTAAGTAAATGTATTTTGAATATTACTAAACTACAAGTAGCTCAAAATTCTAATTGAGTACAATACTTGGGTAAAAGAACTATGCTACTTTATTTTCTCAGTGTTTATAACATGCGCCACTCACTGCTGTCTTACATATGCCCACAGGTGACTGTACCCCTGAGTCACCTCCTCAACGTTCTCCACTCCCTGAAGAGCTCTGTGGGCAGCAGCGCCCACAAATCCAGAATGGCCAAGGAGCATTCCTTAGACCCAGAACTACACTGCTCCGAGGTACATCACACTTCTAATGTCTATAGCAAAATCCTCTCCCATAACAAATCTGTATGAAATGTAACACATATCTCTTAGGCGGAAGTTTATAATGTATGTGTCTGCAGCCCATGTGGAACCTGCGGGAGCTTGGCTTGTCCGATCTCGGAGGACAGGAGCTGGTGAACCATGTGTTACCACGTCTCAGCCCGCAAGAGGCGCCGCTTCCATTCGGTATTGGCGGTCAGACACCCTGGAGGGTTTCCCATCTCTCTACGCCCTCCTTTTTCCACAACAAGCACGGTAGGTCTGTGTAACACTGTTATGTATGTATAAGCCTCCCACCTGTTACCTCGCACCCACTTAAGTAGCTGTGTCTGTCTACTGCTCGCTTTAAACACAGTGGTGAGGGTTTCGGACAGGAAAGCGGTTAGTGGAGGCGGAAAGCATTTGAAGCATTTTCTCACTTGTCTAAACAAAGCCTTTTCATTCCCTCTTTTTTTCTGAAGGCATCATGGTAAACAGTCTACTTACTTCTCATGCATGTGCAATAAACACAGTTTTCCCTCTGTTCCCAGGGTTCTCATACGGTTTCACGTCAGCCTCAGTTTTTTCCAGGCAGCACACCTCACCTCTTCAGTCTATCTGCGCAGAGCTACAACACTGTCCAGGTAACTATGAGTTAGAAACGTGTATAAATGTAGTTTAACACTAATCTAAAGCTTTGTACTTTGTTTTTGTTTTAAATGATCACTTTAACTTGTTTTTTGCAAATCCAAAAAGTCATAAAGGGTAGAACCTTTTTTTTTTTTTCCCTACTTAAACGTCATCTTCTTACTGTACATTTCAAGTCTGGGTCCAGAGCAGAGGATTTAAGACTTTGAGAACCAAAACCAGAAGACTACAGTCGTCCTTTGACCGCCAGATAGAATCTGAAGGGTTTACACCATCTTTTATGAAGGTAAAACGTCATCCACGTGTTTATAAAGGAGCGTTTAAAACGACTGTGTGGTGACAGCGCCAACATTTTGACTCGACTAAAGGCCGAGCTTTCTTTCTTCCCATGAGAGGCCATTTTTATCATCCTTCAATAAGTTTGAAGTACTTAGTTTCAAGTTGGAAAGGATTCAGTCCTTCAGTTGGAATAACTTTCCATCATTGCAGCGTTTTCTCTGCTGTCTAAACCCATCAAAGCAGAGGTGTTCTTTTGTTCCATTAGATCTGCTGCATTAAGAAAAAATGAGCAAAATTAATTGTCAGTTTTGCTTCCATCTGGAAATTTTCACGAGAGTAATGAATGGCTTGATTTTTCATATTTAGTTAGGCAATGCTATGAGCTGCTAAATAAGCTAAATTATTGACAGCAGCAGACCTGGCAACTTAACATGAAGTAGTGTTCCTGCGAATACTGCTGACAAATCTCCCCTCATACTGCAGGGTTTCCTGACACGTGACAAGGGGATTGAAGCGGAAAGTCTAGACAGCATGTTGAAGAAAAAGAACATACCCGACGGACAGCATGATGCTTTCAAGAGGGGCTTTGCCGAGGGTTTCCTGAAAGCCCAAGCCTTGACCCAACGCACACAAGGCGAGTTTTAATATTGAGATTCTCTCCTCTTAAAGGCAGTGGATGTTTTTTTTTCCCTCTTCTTTTTTTCTCTTGGTGGTTGAAATACTGACAGCTTCAACATACATAATCGTTGTATTACATCCTGCGTGAACCAACATTTTACCATACCTCGGTTCCAGTATCATTAAACTGTATTGATTTCTAGTTTTCCTGTCATTTATCCATCTGTCCAGACTCTCTGAGAAGGACTCGTCTCATCCTGCTGTTTCTGCTTATCGTTGGGCTCTATGGAATCTCAAAGACACCTTTCATATCGGGTAAAGGCTCCTTTTCCCCACTAAACCTGCTTTTATTAAAATTTCACAGTACATATGAAATCTCCTCCATATATTTTAATATACTAATCAATTCAACTATTGTCATTAATACTAACCAAACTCAACTTTTGCCTCGTGTGCTAATCGTTGCAACGTTTAACCCCGAAAGCTTGTTGACAGTAAAACCGTCAGACATGAATAATCGATTCTAATGTGTGGAGTTGAATCACTAATATATGCAACAGATGTGGTTCTTAAATAACAGGACGCGCTCGCTTTGGTGTTCATTAACCATGCCATGCAGTGTGATTTCGAACTTTAATCTAACCATTTTGGACAGTGCGGTTCCGAACCACATCAGGACTGGACTCAGCGGTGGATCCTGTCCAGATGAAAAACGTGACGTTCGAGCACGTCAAAGGGGTGGAAGAGGCTAAGAATGAGCTGCAGGAGGTGGTGGAGTTCCTGAAAAACCCGCAAAAGTTCACAGCCCTGGGAGGAAAGCTGCCGAAAGGTAGAGCCTTTCCCTCACTGGGCTTTATTCTTCGCTGGCAGTAAATTTTACGGCGAAAATATCTTGTTTTAGGTCCAAATAGTCCAGCATCGGGTAGAATTATCTTATTCCACTGGCAGGTTATTTAGCTTATTTCAGTTTTTCTTTTTCTTGATTGATGTGACCCAAACCGGTGAAAAAAAAACATGAAATAAGCTAAATTATCTGCGAGTAGAATAAGATAATTCTACTCTAGGCTGTACCAAAAACAAGATATTTTCACTTGCTGTGTTTATGTCACCCTCTCATTCTTTTTTTCCCATACCTTTCTCTATTAGGCGTGCTACTGGTTGGCCCTCCAGGGACTGGTAAAACCCTACTTGCCAGGGCAGTGGCAGGAGAGGCAGACGTACCATTCTACTACGCTTCCGGGTCAGAGTTTGATGAGATGTTTGTCGGAGTGGGAGCCAGCCGCATTAGGAACCTATTCAGTAGGTCTTCTTCCTTTTCCCCTGTCTATAAAAGCCAGTGTTTCCCACTAGCGTGGTGCTAGGAGCTCTGGATTTCATTGGTCCAAGTGTGGGAAACACTGAAACTTTATTATTCGAGTAAATGTAAAATTTATTTTTCCTAACTGCCGCCTGACTGTGGCACAAGCAATCATTAATGCTGTGGTACATAAGGTTACAGTTTCAGGAAATAACGCTTTGTTTTTTTTGTCCCAGGGGAGGCTAAAAATAACGCGCCCTGCGTGATCTTTATCGATGAACTGGACAGCGTGGGCGGGAAAAGGATCGAGTCTCCCATGCACCCTTACTCCAGACAGACGATCAATCAACTTCTTGCTGAGATGGATGGGTAATCAATAAAGTTATCATGTGTTACATTTTGAACCGTTTGTCGGCATGCGTGTTGGGTCAATTTAAATCATGTTTAAACCGCATATAGACGGGGTTTCGCTTCATCTTATCATCATGAAGTAAATGTTGATTGCGCGGTGTAATGGCTATAGAGTAATGGCATCATCAGCATAAGCATAAGTCTATGAAGCTGCTGGGCACAATCTCCCAGGATAGTGGAAGCTGGATTTACAGCACAGGATTAGATTAGACTAAATGAATGAACAAACTCTTTTTCTCTTAACATTTTCTAACATCGCTCCCTGCTGCAGTTGCTGGTTTGTGTGAAGCAATCGCTTTACTCAAACCAAGTTATGCCTTGCACAGTGTGTATCATTACCACAGGTTTTGCCCGTTTTCAAATTCAATATAAAACTGTGGCGATTTCATTTGACCTCTGTGGCGAACATGCTTCTTTTTTTCCTTCTTATTTCACAAGTGCTTTTGATTATTTCTTTACAAAGCTATACTCTATGGTAAACGGGTGGTGATTTGGTGTTCTTCCTCACATTGTTCCCTTCCAGTTAGAATTTGTGAGGACTTCTGGGTAGTTTTAGCAGAGATAACTGGTTGAGGTTAAAGTGCACATTAAATTAAGGAGATATGTATATGGATTAGGGAACAGACCAGTTCCAGTTGTCTTTGCAACAGTGAAACAAACAATATTTTCACTTTGAAACATGACAGGAGGTGAAAAGTGTCTGTTTCTACTTCAATAATCAGTATACCTGGAATGTCCGAAAGCAATATGAACACACATGCAGCTCAGTGCTGCATGTGTGTTCATATTGATAAAAATCTTCGATAACTCTACAGGTAACTTTATATTGTGACAGCAGCATATTTGTGATACAGTTTTCCAGTCAAAAATCTGTTATTAGATAAAATAAACAGATCAGACTATCTTTTTTTAGCTGACCTAGTAAAGTGGGTATCAGATGAATCAGAGAAATCCTGTAAATCCAATACTGCTGTATCATGCTAGTCACATTAGCCACGAAGGCGTTCGGCACCGTAAAGCTTGTTTCGGTCTGAAACGAGGATAAATGTATTTGCGACACATATGATGGATATAAAGTGAGCCTCTGTAGATACTGACATGCATATCCGCCGCCGTGTCCATGTTTTGTAGGTTTAAAACAAACGAAGGCGTGATCATCATCGGAGCCACCAACTTCCCTGAGGCTTTGGATAAGTACGTTTACGGCAACATTTCTTCCTGCTGCTTAGTGACGTGTATATACTGCTGCTCCACTGTTTGTTTTTATAATAATTACGACTTGTATACTGACACAGCTTCAGTGTTTTAGTAACCAGCTGATCTTCCCTTTCAGTGCCCTGATCCGCCCGGGACGTTTTGACATGCAGGTGACTGTCCCCAAACCAGACGTGAAGGGACGCACCGAGATCCTCAACTGGTATCTGAAGAAGATTAAAGTGGATCCAGGTGTGAAATCAGCATCAGATAATCTTGGATTTGTCACAATAATGATTATATAGGGGCTGTATATTAAAGGGATGTTCTTTGTCAAAACATTAGCCCAAATCTGAGACTGAGACCTTTGTGGATGTTCTTTATCTCTGCAGCTATTGAGGCCAGTATCATTGCCCGGGGCACGGTGGGCTTCTCCGGCGCCGACCTGGAAAATCTGGTAAACCAGGCGGCCCTGAAGGCAGCGGTCGATGGTAAAGACATGGTTACCCTGAAGGAGCTGGAGTTTGCCAAAGACAAAATCCTCATGGGTGAGCAGCAACGTAACACCCTGCATCTGTCAGAGCAGAAACTTCAGTGTTACTAGGACCACGCTTATCAAATCCCTCTTCCGTAAACGCCTTTTTTTTTTCTTTTCCCCTTCCTCAAGGCCCTGAGAGGAGGAGCGCAGAAATAGACAAGAAGAACAAGGAGATCACAGCATACCATGAATCGGGCCATGCAATTGTAGCTTACTACACCAAAGACGCGATGCCTATCAACAAAGCCACTATCATGCCCAGGGGCCCCAGTCTGGGACATGTAAGGAAACCTCGAGATAAACAGCGTAACGCTCACTATTTCTTTACATTACAATTTTTAACATTCAGTCTACTTTTTTGCCAGGTTTCCATGCTCCCGGAGAACGATCGCTGGAGTGAGACTCGCTCTCAGCTTCTGGCCCAGATGGACGTCAGCATGGGCGGCCGTGTAGCAGAGGAGATGATATTCGGACACGAGTATATCACAACAGGTTAGAAAATATTGTCATTTAGAAGCAGGGTTGCAAAGGGGTGGAACGTTTCTGGTGAATTTCCAGAAGCTTTCTATGGGAAGTTAAGCTGTGGAAATATTCCTAATTGGAAACTCTTGCAGGAACTCTTTGCCTGCTGTATGTTTTGAGCCTTGAGGAAATATTTCTTTCCACAATATTCACACACATACAAAGACTTGATGAGGATTCTACATATCAGACGGTAAACATATCATTTTTCTGTAGAATAAAACAACAAAACCTTGTGGAAACACTAATGCAATGGCATGAACAGACATACAGTTGGCTAAACAACTGGAATAGTCTACATAATACATCTACGTGTATTAATGTATGGTTACAGAAAAAAGTCGGCTAGATAGCTATTGTATGAAGAGTTTTATTTCATATCAGTAACTTAAACATTAATAGATCAAATATATTTCTAATAAATATAATACGATCACAACTTTAACACCTCGACTTTATGTAGTCAGCGGCTCAAATATGTGGCTTTAGTCTTGTGCGTTGAGCTCAAAAGCAAGGCCTTCAAGGATCTACAAATCATGTTTGCATGTGATGGAGGAATGTACAGAGCATGAAGGGCTCTGCAGTAAGAAGTGGGCCATGTACATGTGATTGAGGAGTGTACTTGCAATAAATGTGGTTGTTTTAGCCAAGATTATGCTATATATTTTAGTATTCCCTGATAAGGGCCACATTTTTTTTTTTTTTTTTTGGTTTCCAATTTTAAAAATTCCTGGAATTTTGCAACCCCAGTTAGAAGTTTAAAAAATGTAACGTACACCTGTTGTTTTTCTTCAGGCGCATCAAGCGACTTTGATAGTGCCACCAAGATCGCTAAGATGATGGTGACCAGATTTGGAATGTGTGAAAAGGTCTGATTATAGTATTTGTACAGTACATTTATATATATTTGCAGTTTTTTTTTGTGTGTGTGTATTGGTCTGTATGTTCATAATCCTGCTTCCCTTTTCTCAGATGGGTGTGATGACTTACACTGACATGACACAGCAGAGCCCAGAGACACAAGCAGCTGTGGAGCATGAAGTCCGGCAGTTATTGAAGGTGTGTGTGTGTTTTTTTGTTTTTCTATTTTAGGAACAGCTGAATTAAAAAAAAAAAGACACTTCAGTGACCCATCCGGTAACCTTTTCCCTAATTTTACTCTCTCCAGGAGTCTTACGATCGCGCTAAAGCCCTCCTGAAGTCTCACGCCAAGGAGCACAAGAGCCTCGCAAACGCACTGCTGATGTACGAGACTCTGGATGCCAAAGAGATCCAGCTGGTCGTGGAGGGCAAGAACCTGGAGACCAGATGAAACCAGCCGGAATGGCAGCAATAAGGGGAGGGTGGGGGGGGGGAACGGTGGAAGATTTTAAGAGCTCAGGGGTTAACGGAGAGAGCGGTGAATCAAGAGACTACGTATCTTGCAGACGACGTCGTATCTTCATGCTGTCACCTTTGTGTAAACTCATCCTTATTCCCAGATAAGTAGTTTTACTATTAGATACTTGTACATGAGGCGAGAAGGTGTACTCTGAGTGAACGTCACTGCTTCGATTGTTAAAAGTCAGAACTCTTTCACTCTTTCCTGCATAGGAATGCGTTTGATCTGGTCGATCAGCCTTCCGGGTGAAGATAACGTCGTGGATGTTGCTCAGGTCGTTTTATCAGTTGGTCGGGAGGAGGTAACACATGAATGTCGCTGCAAAATGTAACAAAACAGCAGCTGGATGTTTAATGTGGTCAGTGAATCAGGAGAAGTTCTGCCGAGTCGTTTTCAGCCAGACATTCAGATTTTTATCCCATCAACGGGAACTTCTGAGTGTCGTGTACCGTCAGCCCAAAGAGCAACTGTCTTGTCGTCTTCTAAGGTTTGTGTTATTTATCCACTATATCCTCAATTCAGATAGGCTACAGTATACTTAACTTCAGCTCACGTGTTTCTCAAGTTAGACTTGTCAATGTTGCAGTGTTATTACCCGGATTCTTCAGTCGTTGACCACAGGTATTTCCATATTCGCATATTTGTCTGAGCCCTGCTTATCTTTTAAAGGTGGCCTTTTTCTTCTTCTTTTTTTTTTTTTGGAGGGGGGTAGGAGTACTGTCAGCGTGTAAAGTTGTACTACAACGTCTCAGCACTTTTATTAAGTATACATATGGAAACGTGTGCACTCGTTATGTTCTAAATTTCAATGCTGCGTGTACAGATATGACATGTTGCTCATCATCAACAAGCATGCAACAAATACAAATCTGCACTCATGCAGTGATAGAGCATTCACTTTAGGATTTTTAAAGATGAACCGTCGTAAACCGTAATTTATTCACATGGATTGTAGATTCTCTTTATTTTAAGATTTATTCAGACAAACTACGAGGCCAGTTGTGTCTGTTAATATCCATCACCATCTCTGGTGATATTGCCTCAACATAGAGAGGTTTCTCACCTACATCTCATGCCATTCTTGCTTATCACAGTAAAACTGACACTGCTCCGGGTGGAAAGAAAGATGTTAAAACACATGGAACTTAAGCCTGAACAGATCATTAATTCTAAGTGTTAATTGATATCTGTCTTTCTGGATATGACAGTTCTTCTATGCAGATTGTGGGTTACCCGTCTGTTTAAATGTCGAATGTCTCTATTTTCAAGCAGAACTACGTATATCCATATTTCCTTTTAGAATGTTGGTTTATTTGAAGGCAAAGAAATCCAAACAACCTGGTGAACAAGGTTTAAAGTTATACCTAAACCTTTTTTTTTCTGGCTCTAGTTTGACATAATACTTATTTTGTTTATCTGCCTTTTACTCATGTCTAGCTGTATATACAGTAGGATTGGGATGTAATGGAAACATTTGTATATAGATGTATAGAAAAGCTTTTATGCTGTGTGCACATCGAATGGCTCTTTTGTTTAATGACAATCTCTCAACAATACAAAGCATATGGTTAAGGAACATTTGTGCAGATTAAATTAATAAAAAGAAGCCCACTTAAAAACGGATTTTTGATTTGTGGGAGTAAGAGTTATCTTTTTTTGTTTGTTTTTGAGTATTCATACATGTATACTTACACAGGTATTGTAACTCTTTTATTGTCCCAACCCTTTTACCTGCCTTCACAATAGAAATAAGAGAAAAATATATCAGGGCTATTAAATATATTACATATATTTAATTAATCAATAATTTGAACTGTGAGTCATTGCAACTAATTAATTAATCAAGATTAACTTATTTCTTAATGAAGCTTGTAGGAATAGACATTTAAATGTAAAATCACAGAATAAATGTAGAATTAACACAGGAACTATATGTTTAATATTGTATAGTAATATGTATAAAACACCTGTGTAAAGTGAAAGTTGATAAAAAGTAAAATACAGATACTTTAATTATACCAATTGGCGCCATAGAGTGCAATTAATCCATTTGAATACTTTTTTGTTTCTTTTGTTTTTTTTTCTCTAAATAATTAATTGAAATTAATGCATAACAACCAACATACATACATTATTTAGTGAAAGTGAAATTTTATTTGCCCGTTCAAATCAGCCAATCAGAGGAGAGGCTCAATAATATTGAGACATACACAAACTGACCTGTTCTTTCACAGAAAATTTAAATTTACATTGAGATGATTAAACCAAAAATAGATCTTGTACTAATATCAAATCTTAAACCTAGACCTTTAAAATCTATGGCGTAAACTGGACCGTTCCTTCTTAGCACCATTTCCAACTGGCGCCAAACATAGTGAGAAACACTGGGATGAACACCAAGCCATGAAGGAGCCCGAAAGTAATCACAAGGAACACGATCTTGAAGAAAGTCCTAAATATATAACACTCGGACATGGACAGCACCGCCACCCCTAAAACCGTAGACAACGCTCCTTGCACTATTGGATACCCCGACCGACCCAGAGCGTCCATGGCCTTCTCGTTGACGTCGCTCTTGGGGCTGGAGACGAACGAGTAGGAAATGTGCGCCGAGAAATCCACGGAGAAGCCGATGCACATGACCAGGTTGATCATAGAAATGGAGTCCAGGCGCACGCCCCACAGGGACATGAACCCCGCCACGCCCACGATGACAGAACAGATGGCGAACGCCACCCACAATGAACAAAGGGGGCTGGGTATCAGGACGAGCGAGATGGCTAACATCACGACTACGGCCACCAGGACGGTTTGAGCGGTGGTCTCCGTGATAACGGCGTACTGGTCCAAGTAGATGAAAGAGGGGTGATACACCAGGACCTCGATTGGACACTCCTCCGCCGTTTCTCTGAGACCACGCATCATTTCCGCCATCGTGGTTCTGCTCAGCGTCTGAACAAAGAAGCGCGAGGCCTGAATCCGGTCCCCCGCGGTCCAGTTGATGTCCTGTGAGAACATCGGGTTGAGTTTTAAGAAGTGGGCCAGGTGGGATTGGAAAGATTCTTGCGAACGTACGCTGAGATTGGCGACGTTGGTGTACTGCCGAAACGACGGAAACCAACCAAATGTTCCGTTTACATAATTCAAGCTTTCAAAATATGAAAGACATGTTAAGAGCTGCTCCTGCTCATCCTTTCCCCAATAGGTGAGAGGTTCCTTCACTGCCACCATTACGCTATGACTGTATTCAGGAAAGGCTCGGCTTTGAGAGGTGTAGTAACTACTGAGGTAGGAACTATCCAGAGCCAGATTTCGTCTATCGAGTCCCTCCTTCAAGATGTAACAGCCATATATACTAACAGCCAGGTAACCGGCGTAGATCACCAACACACAAGCTTTCACCAATTTGTGGGTCAGGAAGGGGCCGTAGAACCGCTCAAAGACTTGACTCATGGGTTCCTCCTTTTCAGTGATTGGATCGTAGCTGCCTCCGACGCAGCACACACGGAACCCTTTTGAATCCGCGGTCGTTGATTCTTCTGGGATCTGGACGCAGGTGAACCAGTGCCTGTTCTCGGCCTCCCTCCGTCCGTTCAAAGCCACGCAAGCCCCCAGGAACGTGATGGCGTACAAATAGCAGAAGCAGACGGAGACGCCGGCGTAGAGGCAGAAGGACCGGACTGAGCCGAAGGGCGAGGCGTAGCCGAGGAAGAGGGCCAGGGCGTCGGTCAGGGTGGTGATGGAGATGGAGACGGCGGCGTCGCTGTAGGTGTCGGCCAGCCGCTCAGGGACACTGTCCAGAACCCGGGTCCTCTGCCA
Organism: Lepturacanthus savala; assembly: GCA_030544235.1. Taxonomy (NCBI): domain Eukaryota; kingdom Metazoa; phylum Chordata; class Actinopteri; order Scombriformes; family Trichiuridae; genus Lepturacanthus; species Lepturacanthus savala. The sequence continues at coordinate 20,311,410 of CM060461.1, forward strand.
GCAGGAGATCATGATGAACATGTCGTCAAGTCCAATACCTTTTTAGATTTAAAAAATAAAAGACAAAGATCCCAGTCAGTCATTTTCTATACCTGCTTATTCCTCATTAGGGTCACATGGTCTGCTGGAGCCAATCCCAGCGCGTTACGGCGAGAGATACACCCCAGATGGTCGCCAGCCAATCGTGGGGCACACACACCATTCACTCACACCTACGGGCAATTTAGAGTTGCCAATTAACCTCAGCATGTTTTTGTACTGTGGGAGGAAGCCGGAGTACCCGGTGAAAACCCACGCAGACACGGGGAGAACATGCAAACTCCACACAGAAAGGTCCCAGACCAAGGAGGTCTTGAACCTGCGACCTTCTTGCTGTGAGGCAACAGCGCTAACCCCTGCTCCACCGTGTCGCCCTGACGAAGGTCCCATATTTCACAATTTTCCCTTAAGTAAGATCAACATAGTTTTCCATCTCCTCTTACAGACTTCCCACTGCAGCTCTAAAAACAGTTATTTTGTATCTGACTCGTTTAATATCAATGAGCTCCTCTCCTCTGATTGGCTGATTTGACCGGCTGTGAATGGGTTTGTAAATGGTGTTGAGAAATTCTTTCACTTTCTATAATATGAGACATTTAAATGGCTTCAATTCAATTTTATTTTTGTGGTTGAAAAGTTGAAGCCAGTTTTTTGAGATTGAGTAATAAATACACAAATGTCCTACCCATAATATGAAATATTACTTCAATCAAAACAATTTTTTTTCCAAAATAAAATAAATGTAACTTCAATAAAAAAAATTCAATCCCAAAAATGTGTTCAAAAGCAATTTTTGGAGTCTCAGATATCTTTTTGCATTCAAAAACTTTTTTCAATGATTTTTATTTTTTGAATGAGGTGATTTTTTTTAAAAAAATTGAAAATAGTGAAAATATTTAATGTTTTTTGTTTGGACCAACTTAATTAAATAATAAAGACACATAATATGACCTAAACACAAAACATTATTTCATATAATGAAAAAAAACTTCACATCTATCAAAACATTTTCAACAGTGTTCAAATGGATTTTGAAGTTTTTTATTGAAATCTACCTCCATATAGAAGCCCTGTGGCTCTGACTTGTACAGGAACCTGTGTAAAAGATAAAAATCTGCTTTCAAAAGCATAGATAGCAGTTTGAATGCAAGTTATAGCTGTTTCTCTAAAGATTCATCTTGTTTATAGGATAGATTATATTTTCTGCAGGTGTATTTCCACTAATATTTCAGGCAGCCATTCATTCTGGACACTAAATAAACGGGTAACAGACTGTGAGTTGATCCCTCTAATCTGGCCATTATAGTGTTGGTAATTAAAAAACAAATTGTAATTTATTACAGCAGCCGTATTAAAATCAAACAGCTGGTAAACACAGGTGTTACAAATGATACTAATTAAAGTTCCAATTAAAGGCAGACAGTCATTCTGCTGCTGTAGTAGATGTTGGCTCATTGGAAAATCCCCTGCGCCAATAAATGGAACAGAACTTTAATTGATATCATTAACAAACTGTGATTTCTTACTATTTCATGTCTGTGAAAATGTTCTTTTTTTATATTGTAAGAAGTTTACTGGTAATGGAAAGATTTGAATCTAAACTGCATAATGAATGCGTGTTTTATTTCTTTAGGTTAATAGTTTTAAGTGCTTTTTACCTAATATCATGAATGGACAGGATGCAACTGTCATGACAAAAGGTTCTCTGAGCAACAACAGCGCACCAAAACCGCTCAGGACTGCTAGACCTGTGGAGAGCAGCCCACAGGATGCCACCCACACCTTCGTCCTCACGTTATCCAGCCTAAAATAAAAAAGAAATTATAATAATCAGAGATTTAAAAGAGCTGTTCACATCTACCAAAAAAACCATCTGCTTGTATTAATAAATCAATCCGAAATCACATATCACCCAAATAAAATAATGGCCTAAGTCATTTCTTGATGATGCTGCCACTTCTGGTAAAATCCCCTTAATCCTATAGAATGCCCCATAGGACAATGCCCTTCTATTTTTTGTATAAGTCAATTTTTTTTTATTCTTTAGGATAAAATGCCTTGACTTGAGCTATTTAACAAACTTTTAGGATGGTGGCTGCTTCATGAAGCAAGATTCTATGGTGCAAAAGAAGCTCTGATCATTAATTCTCGAATCAATTTCCATAGGTGAGTGATCAGGTTTATTATCATAAAGGCTTTAGAATATGATGTTTTAGAGTAGTTCAGTCTCGATTTTACAAGTTATACGTTAATAATAATTTCATATAAAATGCTGTGCATATGGATAAATTCAATAAATACGTGGCCAAATATAAGGAAACAAAGGAAGATCCAGGATCTTCAGTCCTTTAAACATGTCGCCAGATCTCAGGATTCCAAAACTGGATTTGGAAATGAGTTACGATCAATAAAGAACAGGCAAACAAGACCTGGGAAAGTGACGAAAAAGGGAACTGCCAACTGACCAATTTGATTTACCTGGAAATTGTTGAATTTAACTCCAGATAATGTAGGTTTTGAGTTTGCACTATAGAAAAATAGGACAGTTTAAACCAGGTTTAAAGTCAGTCAGTTTTTTGTGTTTCCCCAAAAACTTGAAAAAAATGACTCGGGCCATTATTTTAATAGGGCGACAATATTAATCTGATGTGTTCACAGACCTCCAGCATGACAGAATAGAAAAAGCAAAGCAAATGGCGTAGGTGATGGAGAATAAGCTGATGACTGAAGCTGGAGTTTTCTCGAATTCCCACTGCATCGACATGGAAGTGGAGTATGTGACCTACAGATGATAGAAGTTAAACAGATTTAACAATGAATGGTAAAAAAAAAGACCCCCCCCCCTGAAGTTCTGCTTACCTGAATGGAAGAAGATGATACGTTTGCGACCAAGCGTATGAATCTTTCCAACCACAGATCTGTTTTTGTCCTGTTGTCTTCTCTTAAATAGTAATGGAGCTGTACAGCTTTAGCACTTTCAACCACCTCTTTATTCAGTTTAACGTTCCCCAAACTCAAATATAAGGGAATCCTCCTCAGGTCAGCGTGATACCACGGAAACGTCAGATTGACAACTTCTATGTTACTGGCGTTGCGTTCGATAATATCGAGAATATCGTTGGAAGCGCAGGATCCCATCACTTCTGCGTAAACGTCGGCATATTTGAAAGACTGGTTTCCAAGCTGCACTTCCATTCCCCTAATTTGAACGTCCAAGTCCAGGACTTCCCTAAGTGACTCCACTGACAGGATATTCCTGTCGCCCGTAGCTACGAACGTTGCGTAATTCCCATCTGTGCTCATCCGTAAAGCGGAGAACATGGATTGGTTTCCCGGAAACGTCTCTTGGATGTATTTCCTCTCCGTCTTGGCCTGCCCGTTGACCGGCGTGAACTGCTCTTCGATGTTATTCGACGTCGTGTCCTTGAGGAAATAAAAACCGCCGGCCAAACCCGCGGAGAGAACGATGGGGGCGGTCAGGAACCACCAGGGATGGGATCCGATAAAAGCCCCCATCATCCCGAAACAGATGCGTAACGGTCTCTCTATGCAGTCCGTGCGGTATCTGGCCATAGCTGCAGAAACTTCACGTTCGCTCCCGGCTGATATTCAGAGTTTGTGTTCACAGCCGGCTCTATTTATTGCACTGCAGACTCTTTTCAGCTCCTTCATGAGCTGAGATTTGAATAATAACAGGGTTGGACCGCCCTGTGTTAAACAATGGCAGCCAAAGGTTTGGGGGATCCAGCTCAAAGGGCCCATTGAAGACAAGAAGGTGTAGTATGGCTCAGTGAATCCTCCTCAATACTTGGTGCTGTCACTGCTTTGGCCCCAGGTGTTTCCTTTTCATGGTTGAGTAACATAAATGTTCAGGGCTCTTGGCTGAATGAAGTGTAGCAAAGGAACGGAACAATGTCATGTTGTTTTTGAATAATACAGATCTTTATTTAGGCCAAACAAAGGGTTCCTGATTGGACTGATAACCATTTCCTTTGGTAAACCCCTCGACGTCTACCAAAAAAGTGGAAAACTGGAAACTAAATACCATTTTTATTGATATCCACAAATCAAAACGGGTGCAGCAGCACATGGATGAAAACCAGCCAGACAGTCCTCATGACTTTAAATATGTTCACTCTGGTTACTATCACTAAGTCCAAAAACAATTATATATATTTATATATAAAATAACATAAAATGACGTTTATTTAAAAAAAAATAATTTCCTTAATTTGTATTTTTATTTACATATTACACATTTTTCTTGACATTTATATCTCTCTGTGTTGCAATTATGAATCTATTTCTCTTCAATAAACTAGAATGACTGATTGTTTTCATCAGTTGTTATAATTAGTATAATAAATGATATATAACTATATATTATATATATAACTGTATAGTTATATATAACGTATTATAATAATTATAATATATAATAAGTTACATATAACTATATATAGTTATATATAAGATGTTGACTTGAGAACTCTGGGTTTAGGGAAATGTAATTTACAAAACAAAATATAAAAAAAATGGCCTAATATTACTTTTTATTTTCAAAATTTGTAATTTCTTTCTTTCTTTCTTTATTCACGAACCTCGTCACTCTCCGTGACGTCACGCGTCGCGGATTGGGCGGAAGTTGCGTGAACGTCAGGCTGTCACCGGAGCCGCTGCTAGCCTCCTGCAGCCCCCCAAACAAGTGGTAATCTGCGGTTTTTTTTTAACGCCTTCGCCAGGTGCGAGTCGCAGCAGCTTCTGGAGGAACATGGACGACGACGTGCTGACGACTCTCAAACTGCTGATAATCGGAGAAAGCGGAGTCGGGAAGTCCAGGTTCGTCGCCGTCCGGCACCGAGCTTTAGCCTAGCTTGTTGTTAATGTTGACATTCTTCTGGTTATGTAAGTTTATTACCTGCTGCTCAGCAGCTGTTGCTGCAGGTTCATCCTGACGTTGCTCGTCTTGTTTCGACTCATTCGGTCCCATAAACTGCTTATATTTATATATAAATAGACTTAATAACGTTACATGCAGTAGAACTTTTTTTACAGTATGTTTTCCTGTAAGACGACACTCCTCATCCTTCTCATCATTGTTGAACTGTTGTTTGGATCCTGTGCTCTACCCAATGATGTAAATGTTGATAGACTAGTTAAGCCACATTTATTTATTAACTTATCATCGTTATGTCCTCCAACAGTCTCCTCCTGAGGTTCACAGACGATACTTTTGATCCAGAACAGACGGCGACCATAGGTTTTACACACACACACACACACACACACACACACACACACACACACACACACACACATACACATACAGTTTTAAAAGCATTCACCTGAAATTTACATTTTGTGTTGGTTTCATGCAATTTGAAAGTTCATTTGTACATTTTTTTACAAAAGTCACACAGAACGTGCATTTTCTTTTTTGACACAAAATGTCAAATGGTGTAACTAAAAAAGAATGCCAAATTTTAAATATTACATAAATAAATATAATAAATATTTAATAATAAATTTTAAATATTTAAATCACTTAGAATATAAAACTAGTTGTTAGCACATATTATTATTTTTTATTAATTTTATTATTTTTTAAATGTATTATTTTTTTTAGCGTTTTTTTTAACTTTCTCTTAATTTTTTTAAAGTTTATTTTGTTTTACATGTTCAAAACAAATAAACTAAACTTTAAAAAAAACTTTTTGAGAGAATTAAACTATTTGGTACCATGTTTTTAGGGTTATACCACATGTTTTGACAGTATCCCACAGACAGACACACACAAATACACCTACATAAACACACATACACACACATACACACAATCAGACACATGTCTAGAAGTTGATCGTGTATAACAGATCTTTTCTTTTTCCTCTGTCTCTCTTGGCTGACCAGGCGTGGACTTCAAAGTAAAGACACTCGCCATAGACGGGAACAAAGCGAAGCTCGCCATATGGGTAAGACATCAGCCTGCTATTGTCTGCAGTTTGTGTGCGGTGTCAGGACAAAAAAAAACATAGTGGAGTACACGGTTTTCTCCACAAGATGGCGACATTGCACAGCCAGAATCACTGAAACCAATTCACAGAAGAAACTTTCTTTCATGATCCAGAAAGAATAACAACACAGATGCATGTAAATTAGATTTTAAAGCCCTTTCACTGCTCAGATTCAAGGACTTTGCTTGTCATCCCTGTTTTTATACATTATAACATCAGTAAATGTGGATAATTCCCCTAAGCAAAGCTTTAAAGATTGCGAAAGGCCCCTAAACTCTGTAAGAAGCCGTCTGGCAGTCGCCAGATTCCCAGTAGAATAGCTCTGGGACTTTGTGGCATATTGTTAACAACACATGTTAAAGTGAGAGTCTGCTGCTCGGCCAGCGTGTCTGTCCTTTTCTGAAGTTGTTTCTTTCGTGTTTGCAGGACACAGCCGGGCAGGAAAGGTTTCGCACCCTGACACCCAGCTACTACCGCGGTGCGCAGGGAGTCATACTTGGTAAATCCGGATCATATTTTGATACCAAATGTGGATAAAAAGATCTCTTTATACCTCTGATTTGTGCTTGTTTTTTCATGCTGGGTTACTCCACATGTCACTGACCCATATATCTGTATGCATATGCATAGTTTGAATAATCGTGATTCAGTATTAACCAAAATAATCGTGATGATTTTTTCCATTATCGAGCAGCCCTAATTGAACCTAAGCTTATTACCAGACAAACTGCAATACGGTCTCTTTCGATGTGGAAAGATTATGAGATGATGTTCCGTTGATCGTTTTTTTTTCCCCTAAATTTGACAGTTTATGACGTCACAAAGCGCGAGACTTTCACGAAGCTGGAGAACTGGCTGAACGAACTGGAAACGTACACGACACGCAACGACATTGTGAAAATGCTGGTCGGGAACAAGATCGATCGGGTGAGTCTGAGTAGAATTCCCTTTCCCCACGAGCCAGATCTTAAGATTTCTGGTGCGCGGATAAAACCTCAAGCAGCATATTTAGAATTTATAAATACCTCTTACGTTAACATGAAAGACAAACATCTGTGTTTTTTTTTTTTTTTTTTTTACTCGTGTGACACGGCTTGTTAAAACACTTAACTTTGTGTACTCCGCGTAGAGATAATTGCATTTTTTGGTTTTCAGGATGACCATGAAGTGGACAGAAATGAAGGCCTGAAATTTGCCAGGAAACACTCCATGCTTTTTATTGGTAAGTAGTATCCATATTAGAGTGAAATCAGACATGGTCAGACACGGTCATTTAGACTAATAGAGCCATAAAATGTAACTTAAGACCTTAAACCTACCGTAGTGCTGCACTTAAAAAAAAAAAAAAACACAACTGTAATTGCGAAGTTGGAACGACTTTTGGGTTTGCTTTGGCGTTTTTTTTTTTTGTTTTTTTTTTTCTCTCCCCCCCCCGAATCCCGACTGTCAGCGGAGCGCTGAGAGATGCGGCCGCTCCAGAAGAACTGCATTATGATTAAAATCTAGCGGGGCTTTCATTTATTGAATCCATGTCCGCACGTGTTCCCGATTCCCATCGCCGATCTGTCCCTCTCTGGGAAATTAGGTTAGCATTTTCGGCGGAGTTTCCATTTTAGAATGCTAAATTAAGGGGTTTTGAAAAGGGCTGGGCAAGAAGATGTCGTGGATTTAATCCGCCGCGAGGATGTATTCATCCCACGGGATGTCTCCCGCTCCTTCGGTGAAGTCATTTCATACTTTTAATGTCATGTTTGTCAACACATGGCTATATTTAAAATCTCTATCATTAGTGTTACTATATTTTAAACCAAGGAAATATGTCTCGGATTTAAAAGCTGATGTGCAGTCTCTTTTCCCTCTATTTTTGTAACGTTTTGTAAAGTGCTTTACCAGTCACTTTTATTTATTTCTTTTTTTTTTTTTAACCGATCATAAATCTGGGTAATCATCTTTCCTTTGTGCAGAGGCCAGCGCGAAGACCAAAGATGGCGTCCAGTGTGCCTTCGAGGAGCTCGTAGAGAAGATCCTCCAGACCCCGGGCCTTTGGGAGAGCGAAAGCCAAGGTCAGAAGGTCCGTCTGGGCGGGCAGCAGGAGCAGGACGGTCGCAGGGCATGCGGAGGATACTGTTCCATACCCTGAACGCGGACAAAACGCGACCGACCGCCCCCCCCCGCCCCCCCATAGGAAATGACTTCGGACCAGAAACGCACAGGAATGGAGAGAGACCGAGTGAGAGGGAGGGGAGGAGGTGGATGATTACTTAAGAAAACAAAAAAAAACAAGAAAAACAAGTTCATTGTTGGAGTATTTTCTCTCGGTCAAATGGACTTTGCTGTTTGCACATTTCCTTTTCATCACCTGTCACACGTCAGTACTTTTCTGTCTAAAACATGAAGGAAAGGGTCATGCAAAAATAGCCCGTTGTCTAAGGAAAACGTAGTGTTTTAAATTAACTTAACTATGCCACGTGCACAACAGCGAGTACACGTCTGGCTCCAGTTTATCTTTTTTGGCAGCAGACTCTGCCGTACATTAAGGCATCGGGTTAATAGTTTAGTGCCTATAACGTGGACCAGTTTGTAGCCTACAGTACATAGCTTGTCAAGTATGATTCCGAAATAATCAATTATAACCAATACGGAAGTTCCCCCCCCTCAGTCCCGTCTTTCCTGCATACGCTTTGCTGCGCTCGAACTGCAAAGTTTAAAAAATACTGAAATGTTCTACTACACATACGTTTGCAAGCTTTATTATGTGCATCGCTTGGACTGAGGATGGGAGTAGGAGAAGTGGAGTGTGTGTGTGTGTGTGTAAATGTGTGTGTTTGCCTTCATTCAGGCTCTCGTCCTGTACCAGAAAACTCCCGACAGAGATGCTTCAGAGTGGAAACCGCTACTGACACCGGTTCATTTCGACTGTTAACTCTAATATTATTTTTCCATTTGACGGTGATCACCATCAACTTCTATTCTCCGGAATGAATAGGCGCTTTGAAAACGAATCGATTTCCTGTTTTAGCCCCCCCCCCCCCCCCCTCCTCCTCCTTACACGGAAATGTGCGGGAGAAGTAATCATCTGTCTTGTAGAATATACTGGAATCAAACCTGTCTCTGTCTTTGCATGTCTCGATCTGGACCATAATTTCCAAAAGCTGCAAGTGTGAGGTTTACAGTTTCAGGGCTCTTGCAATAAAATGTGTTCTTTTACTCGAGCTCGCCGTTTTCTCGCCTATCCGCTTCGGCAAATGTTTGATTTACTTGGACATTGTAAACTTACCCCCCCCCCCCCCCCCTTTTAATTTGATGTTTCTGTGTGGTGACTTATCAGTATGAAAGGCATTATTCACATTATCGTATATGAGCATTCCTTAAGAGCTTTGTTACTGTAGTACGGATTTATTCTTATTGTTTGAACTCTTTCTGTCGATTGACCCCTTTTTACCTTTTGTACTTTTCCCCCTGTCGCTTTCGTTTGAATCGCACCCAGCAATACGCTAAAATCGATATCTGCCTTAACACCGAATGAAACTAGCTCGAGTTATGGTCAAGGAACGTTTGTATTGTTTCAAAATGAAATAAATGACAACCTCAAGATGCCGTCACTCGGGACTAACTGGTGTTTTAATTGTCACTCGAAAGAGTTTTCCATGTTGTGTAGAGGAGCCCGCTTAATCAAAAGCAGGTTTACAGTGGAAACGGGGGAGTGAGGTGCTCTTTCCATAATACTTTGTTGATGACTAGCCTGTTGCACATGCAAGACTCAAAACATTCTTTGCACAAAGCGTCCAAAGCGTCCAAACCCCCCCCCCCCAATAAAAATAACGGGACACGTGTGGAAAAATCCTGTTAACCGTGTTTCGCGAAAATACTCCGAGAGGACAGTGTGTGATTACAAGCTTATGTTTGTTGTCAGAATGTGTCCCTGATGGAAGGAGACGCTCGCTGCAGGTCTCCCCGCAGAGACATTCCCCCCCGAGGTCCTTATCGCGTTCTCTGTATTTCCGATAAAAGAGGGTTATTGTCTGGCGGGTGACCCCGGGTTTTCTGAGGTCAGAAAATTCCATTCATGATGCGTTCTAACATCAAAACCAGATGACAACCGCGCGTCTCTTCTTACATAATGATTTCTCTGTTATAATTATACCTCTTTCTAATTTTATCCCGGCGTTCCGGGTTAAACCTGCAGTTTTCGGACACTCGGGGGCAGCGGGGGCGAGCCGTAAACACGCCGCTGACGTCCCCCGTCGAGCCGACGTATGCGAACTTGTTAGCAGACGGTCGTCTATTGACATGGGCGCAACATTAGCGTTCATTAGGAGTCATGTTTCTATCCACCTGGTGAATGAGAGTTCAACATTCGGCCTGTTTTTTTTTTTTTTTTCTGTTTTTTTTTTTTTTTCAGGTCTGTTTTGCTCCTCACCGACTCCTGGGGGAAATATATCCGACTCTGGCTCACGCTCCGCTGTGTCCACTCGCGAGTCGCTAGCTCTGTCTGCTGTTTCGTTCTGGGCAGGCACCGTACGCGCTTTATTCTGAAAACAGCTGCCTGTTATGGACGAAAACAGCAGCGGAGAAGGAGCACGGCACGCTCAGTGGCTCCGTTCAGTCTCTTTTAATCCCCGGCGTCCTGACACCCCAATAAAGAAGATGTGTTGGAAAGTTGGTGAATAAAGAAACTGAACCGAGGCTCTGAGCGTGTCAAAAGATCAAAAAGATCGTCCACTCTGAAAAAAACACAATGAAAACAAGCAGAAGAAAGCGTAAGTTCCATATTGTCTAACACGTTTCTTGGACATCATGTCCAACTATCAGCATATGTCATTCTTCATCTGGGTAGATGCTTGTCGCAGTAGCTCGCCGCTCCAAAACCTGCTCCGGGTTCACTATGCCACCCCCGCCGCCAGCTTTACGGGATTTCGAAACGCGATTTGGGGGGGGGGGGGAAAAAAAGGACATAATGACCCGCAGCTGCACACATGAAGGCTGCCACTAAACACAGCGCGGCAGAACACAAATATGCGGCTTCGGCCGCTGCAAAGCAGTGATTCACCCGAAAAGCAGAAGACCGGTCGACAAGGTTTCACATTGGGTTTATTCAAATAGCTGCTGTCAAAACTCAAGCATTGGACAATAATCCAGTCTCATGGAAGTTAATATAACTTACTGCAACAGAGGGCAATAGGAAGACATTAGAAACATAGAGAAACAATCAACTGTATTAGGTTAGTGTTTTTTTTTTCCTTTTCCTTTTTTTTTTTACAATGCAAAGATGATTGAAAACGTCAAGATTCATCGGCGTTAGAAAATAACGGCTGTACATTATTTGAGCGTCTGGGTTATCCCTATACGGAATGAAGTGCTCGGACCAGGTGCTCACGTTTTGAATGTCTACACGCTGTTCGCCAGGGCCACTTTGACAGTCTGGACCTCGGAGATGTGCGAGGACTTCTGGATGATGCGGCTGGTGAGGGCGGGCCCGGCGGCGCAGCTCTGCCTCAGGGCAGAAGCGGGCCTGGCGACGGAGAAGGGCCTGGCGACGGAGAAGGGCTCCCGGGCGCAGGCCTGGCCCGCGGGGGCCACGCCGGCCCGATCCGCGGCGCGGCCCTGCCCCTGGGCCAAGTCGGTCAGAGCCACGGCGGCGTGGATCTCCCTCCAGCCCTGGTCGTCCCGTCTCTGCTGGCCTCTGCCCTGCTGGTCACTGCGGATGTATCAAAGAAAAAAAAAAACATCTGCCATATTGGATATCATCACACCTTTTTGCCTAAATGAACCTGGAAAAAAAAAAGAAGCTATTTTTGAAATCCACAGCAGAAAGCGTTCATTTTCCGTGGGATATCTCCTCGATATAAAGCCAGAATATTATGAATACAAGGTGCCGGTTCGATCTCGGCAGCTGCCAAGAGAGACTGCACGAAGTATTACTTTTCAATCTGATGAAAGTTGAAAAGTGCAAACAGCTTACCTGTCACATTTAGTTGAAGTATACTCCACCGTGTCTGCAAAAGAGGAGAAAGAATTTACCTGAATATGCCATGAATCACTTTACTTGATAGGAGTGAAATCGCAGGCGGTTTAGCCACGGGACAATCAGTGTTTGGATTCAGCCGCGCTGCAAGAAACGGAATCTTATCGGGTGATAATATTCTGTTATTTTGTGTAGAATTATCTCACTCCATTGGCAGAATACCCCCCCCCCCTCCCTTCTTGATTTTTAACTTTTCAACTTTGAGTCATATTTTGACTTTGTATGACCTTTTTATCTAAAACTTTTAATCTCATGCTTTTCAATTTAATCTTGCAAACATTTTTTTTTTCCTCCCTACTTGAATGAAGCAAGATTGCCAATGGAATAAGATAATTCAAGATAAGTCTACTAATTATTGGACTTGGACCAAATAGAAAATAGCTTCCCCTTTTTAAGATTTTTTGTAGTGTATGTGACTGCGTTTTTAAATCAATATGGATGAATGCTTCTAATTCGTAGCTTGTGTGTCAGCGGTCGCCTGTGAATGCTTGTGAATTGGTTTAGTGGTTTAGCGTTTGTGTGCATTACATGCTCCAGAATGCAAATGTCTTTTTTCGTAAACAGTCGCCGCTTGTCCTGTATCTCTCTGGATGTTTTTTTAGCCGTGCCAGAAAGCTTCGAGTCTGCGGAGCGCACCGGTCTGCCTTCGCTCCGCGACTCCGGCCAAAACAAATGCAACGCAGTGTTTCTTTTGAGCTTTTCAGAGGGAAAAAAAAATCCGATATCTGCCTCAGCATCTGTCAGGGGGGACAGAGTGTTTTATGGTTTCCAAAGCTCTGCTAGCACCTGTAAAGCTAGTCCACTGCGTGTGCCATTCGCTTTCCAAAAACTCCCTCCTCCGCAGACACATCTTACATACCAACGGGAGGGAGGTTTTCTTATGAATGAACAGCCAAGACCCCCGTTAACGTGCGCGCACGAAGGGAGGATCGCTTAAAACGCTCCGAAACGACGCGATCTCAGGGTAATTCAGAAGCCGGAGCATGAGAAAACCGCTTGCGCAATTCCTGTTGGTGGTCCGCGCAGCGGAGGCATGCAACATTTGTAGAACATAGTTTCCATTTCAGGTTTGGAATATTGCCTCCTTTCATAGGAGCAGATAGAAACCGGTCAAAACCGATCTTTCTTCAGAGAGCAATAGACAGGGAAATTAGAGGCCCGCTATGAAGCACAGTTTTTCAACGCTAACTGCCCGAAACATCCCCGTCTCTGATTTCTTTAGCCGCTGAGCCAAGAGCAACTACTTGTTGATAGTAAATCATTTAGCTATTTTATGCTTTTTTTTGCTACCGAACGTCCCTGAGCATTTCTCTCTTTAGCCATAGCGCGCTTTTGCCAAGAAACCTCTGTGCCTCTTTTGTATTTATTACCAAGAAGGAAAAAAAAAACATTGTTTTACCTCTGGTGAGTCTCAAATTTACTGCGGGGATCAGTTACAACTCAACTTTACAAGAGGTAATGAAGCTGCTCGCTGCTTTTTTAGATTAAATTGTGCTGCGGCGATGCAATAGGCCTTCGATTATAATTTCATGCTAAAGTAATTTGAAGATCCCCTCCAGACATGCTTTAAAGGTTAACATTTTGGGTTTATAATATTCACCAGTATGTTTTAACTTGTATATAATTCAATCAAATGAAGAATTGAGTTTTTATTACCTTTAGAATGAGATGTTTTTATCTCCATGGGGAGCGGGTCTCCCTCTACGGAGCCCGCCATGTTGCACCGCCATGTTTCTACAATAGCCTAGAATGGATGAATTAGTCTCTGGGGGGGACTCTGAGATATTGTCAAGAGATAGGCCTTATTTAGTTAGAACACTTTTGAAAATGGCAGTGTAACTTTGTAATTTCACCACACATATGTACTAAAGGTTTTTGTCTACACTCTGTTGAGGGAACCTAAATAAACTCAAAAGATTCTGTAGCATTAGCGCAAAAATAGCAGCTTGCCCGAAGCGCCATTGTTGTAGTACGTACTCAGGCAGGCTGAAAGCGTTATAGCCATACACAAAGTGGGGCGATGTCATCTAGAATGTAGGCAATGTATTCTAGAATCTCGTCTTGCCAGTAAAAACGATGAGGACAAGGGATGTGAGGTCAAAAAATTCCACATTGGATCCTTGTATCAAGAGATTATTTTGTTGGGACACTGCTGCGGCATCGTCATGTAAATGATAGGGCAACAAACGCAACAAAGGCGTTCTATTATTTACCAAAATTGTCGCTGTATAAACAAGGCTAATCGTAACTTGGTGTTTTTACACTTTTTTGCTAGCTGTTTCCCCCTGTCTTTAGGCTAAGCTGAGCTAACGTCTCCTGGCTCCAGCTACACATTGAACAGACACGTGTGCCGCATCATTATTCTTATCTTTCTTTCTCTAAGAAACCTTTCCATATGAAACTTAGATTATTATCTGTATGTTATGGGATTTCTATGACCTGTTATTGTGTAACCCTTTCACAGTGAAATAACGTCTGATTTATGTGTTCGGTGGTTTCCCGCAATATGGGTTTGAATCCCCATATGTCCTGACGTCAGGGACTTTCAGTCAGATTCACAGGTGTGTTAGTGGAAAACAACCGTGTGTCGAGAAAATAACGTAACACCTTGTTTCCTCGACGCGAATGCGCATTTGCTAACAAGAGACTCCCCTCTCAGCAGGCGTAAAAGTAAATGGGAGAAAAACGCAGTTGTGGCTTTCATCCAGATATGTTTTGGGGCGGTCTGTGTCCAATAAAACACGTTTCTAGTCACATTTATGACTCTCCAGCCTTTTTAAGGGAAATTCAGAACTTGATGCAAGTAGGCCTACATACTTAGTTGTCACATTCATATTTCTGTACAATAAATAGCAACACTGCTTTTCGTTTACTGCCAGTGGGACTGATATGTTACCCTTAAGTGCCCTTGTAAGATGCTGTGTAGTGTCATCACTTATTAGTCACTTGATGGTTAATGATTGTTTTAGCCGTCTCCAGGGTGGAGTATAGCCTCGACGTGTTAATGGTGTTACGGCCTGTCATGAATCTGGCAGCCTGACTTTCCACTTCACCTCCACAGAGGAGTACTGGGTTGCAAACACCCTTAATATGACCAGCAGGGATACATTAAACGTTTGCACAAACATTTCAACAGCAATGTTCACATAGTATGCGATAGAAACCCCAAATGAAATATGATTTGAAGTAAAGAGAGTAATGACATGCTTAAGTGAACACTTTTGGAAACAGACTTGGCCTATCCTTCGCTTTAAGTGAGTAGATCCATACTGTACAGTAAATAGGAAGCTGCCGTTAGCCTAGCTTGGCATGAAGATTGAAAATATAATGAAAACGGTTAGCTCTTCTGGAATCTCCCTATATAAAGGGAAACTTGGTTTTAAATCATAGTTCTTGCACAGATTAATTAGTGAACTTTAGATGTCCTGGCGGCTGAATTTGGTTCCTTTTAGTCAGATTTATGCTAGCCGTCTCCCCTGTTTCAAAACCGTTGTGCTAAGCTAATCTAACCGCCGGTTGGCGGTAGCTTATATTTACATTACAGACATCGGTAATGAATGTGGTAAAGAGGAGCCTCATATTACTTTTGTACAATTCATATAAACACTAATTATGTTTTCAAAATGATGCAGTAATTGTACAACAGTTCTTATACCATTTCAAAAGTACCAGTCTGTTTAGATTGTGAGTAACCCTCCAATATTCTAAGTTACCAATCTGTAGGCAATTTGAGGTGAAACTGCAGTTTCCTCGATACAGATTGCCTCAGACTACGACGATATCCATTAAACAACCTCCTTTGAACTCCAACTCGGTTTTATTGTTGTCCAGGAAAATCCGCAATGATAGGAAAAGGAACCGAACAACTGTACGCTGTCTCACAGCTGAGTGGCAGCTCTGACAGTCACTCCACGAGACGTTTTTCTCTGCTTTACTGACAGACTGCTCCGTTTTTACGTTTTGGCTGAGGTTTCCACTTCTCACCCTGGGAAGAATAAAGTCTCAGACATTCTGTAATTGTCCTTGAGACTGGACTGGACATTTCCACCATGGCAAAGAAGCTGAAGCGGAACAAATGGCACATTCTAGTATATGGAAATGATATTTGCGGTGTGCAGCGGCAGCCAGCACGAACTCCATCCAATTTCAAAATGAGGGATTTCAGCGTCTGCATGACTCTTTATTAGTAAGGTTTGTAAAGGCTTTTGGCTCCTGTGCCGTACTGGATTCTGAGGCTTGTCAATGTGCTGTGCTCCCTATAGGTCTGAGAGGGTAACCAGGTGTCAAACTCTCCCCCCGGTTTCGCGAACGCTTTATAATTGAATCTCGCGGAGCTTCTGACTTTTAGTGGAATGCCAGAGATTTATTAACATCAGGGAGCTCCGAGCAGCCGTGTGGACGTTTCTGTTCGGTCTCTTCTCGTTTTACTGTACACAGTGGTGTGTTAAAAGTGAACGGAGGGGAAGCCGGGTAGTTAAACTGACATTTTACTTCACTTTCAACATAACTCGGCAATTAACGAGGAGGGTGCTTTAATGATTCCCGTGGACAAGGGATGCTATCATTTACTGGTCTCCCTCTATATTTCATTTGAATGCTTAGCTGCTCACCATTTAAGCGAAATGTTGAGCTTTTTTTTTCCCTGATTCTATTCATTCATGAGTGCAGATTTCATCTGTTTCAATGTGTCACGATGTGCAAAAAAAACCCCGACATCTCTCACCCATGTGGTAGACAAAGTTGGTCTCTGTTTCGTAGGACGACGCCGGGGAGACGGCGTCACGGTCACATTCGTTGGAGCTGAACGACTCCGAGTGGCTCCTCCTCTTGCAGGCCGCGCTGACGCCATCGGCCTCCGTCGCCATCATGTGCCGCAGGGTGTCGTTCAGGTAACGGTTCAGCAAACTGCTCTTGTACTTGGACGGAGGCGACGCGCTGTCGTCGCTGTTGACGGAGTCGGCCGCGCCCTGTTTCTCCAGCGCGCTCTTGTGGGAAGATGACCTGCCAAAGTCTGATTGGCTTATAGGCGTCTGTAAGGGACATTCTTCATCTGCGGCAAACAGAAATACACGTAAGTAACAGACGCTTGAACAAAGCTGTGACTTGTTTCTAGAGCCGATTAATCGATTAATCGATCAGTGAGGTCTTAGTTGACTATGGATTTTTTAGTCGATAAGTTGATTTTTATGCATTTTTCCTGCTGAATTAGTTATATCCTGAAATATTCTATGCACATTTCTGGTAATTAGTACATATAAACAAAGCTGTGACTTGTTTCTAGAGCCGATTAATCGATCAGTGAGTTCTTAGTTGACTATGGATTTGTTGATTTTCCTGCTGAATTAGTTATATCATGAAATATTCTATGCACATCTCTGGTAAGTTGTACATATAAACAAAGCTGTGACTTGTGTATAGAGCTGAATAGTCGATTAATCGATCAATGAGGTCTTAGTTGACTATGGATTTGTTAGTCGATAAGTTGATTTTTATGTAATTTTCCTGCTGAATTAGTTATATCATGAAATATTCTATGCACATCTCTGGTAATTAGTATATATAAACAAAGCTGTGACTTGTTTCTAGAGCTGATTAATCGATTAATCGATCAGTGAGGTCTTAGTTGACTATGGATTTGTTAGTTGATAAGTTGATTTTTATGCATTTTTCATGCTGAATTAGTTAATCCTAAAAATTTCTATGCACATCTCTGGTAATTAGTACATATAAACAAAGCTGTGATTTGTTTCTAGAGCCGATTAGTCGATTAATCGATCAGTGAGGTCTTAGTTGACTATGGATTTGTTAGTTGATAAGTTGATTTTTATGCATTTTTCCTGCTGAATTAGTTATATCATGAAATATTCTATGCACATCTCTGGTAATTAGTACATATAAACAAAGCTGTGACTTGTTTCTAGAGCCGATTAGTCGATTAATCGATCAGTGAGGTCTTAGTTGACTATGGATTTGTTAGTTGATAAGTTGATTTTTATGCATTTTTCCTGCTGAATTAGTTATATCATGAAAATTTCTATGCACATTTCTGGTAATTAGTACATATAAACAAAGTTGTGACTTGTTTCTAGAGCCGATTAGTTGATTAATCGATCAGTGAGGTCTTAGTTGACTATGGATTTGTTAGTTGATAAGTTGATTTTTATGTATTTTTCCTGCTGAATTAGTTAATCCTGAAAATTTCTATGCACATTTCTGGTAATTAGTATATATAAACAAAGCTGTGACTTGTTTCTAGAGCCGATTAGTCGATTAATCGATCAGTGAGGTCTTAGTTGACTATGGATTTGTTAGTTGATAAGTTGATTTTTATGCATTTTTCCTGCTGAATTAGTTATATCATGAAATATTCTATGCACATCTCTGGTAATTAGTACATATAAACAAAGCTGTGATTTGTTTCTAGAGCCGATTAGTCGATTAATCGATCAGTGAGGTCTTAGTTGACTATGGATTTGTTAGTCGATAAGTTGATTTTAATGCAATTTTCCTGCTGAATTAGTTAATCCTGAAAATTTCTATGCACATTTCTGGTAATTAGTATATATAAACAAAGCTGTGACTTGTTTCTAGAGCCGATTAGTCGATTAATCGATCAGTGAGGTCTTAGTTGACTATGGATTTGTTAGTTGATAAGTTGATTTTTATGCATTTTTCCTGTTGAATTAGTTATATCATGAAATATTCTATGCACATCTCTGGTAATTAGTACATATAAACAAAGCTGTGACTTGTTTCTAAAGCCGATTAGTCGATTAATCGATCAGTGAGGTCTTAGTTGACTATGGATTTGTTAGTTGATAAGTTGATTTTTATGCAATTTTCCTGCTGAATTAGTTAATCCTAAAAATGTCTATGCACATCTCTGGTAATTAGTACATATAAACAAAGCTGTGATTTGTTTCTAGAGCCGATTAGTCGATTAATCGATCGGTGAGGTCTTAGTTGACTATGGATTTGTTAGTCGATAAGTTGATTTTCCTGCTGAATTAGTTATATCCTGAAAAATTCTATGCACATCTCTGTAAGTTGTACATATAAACAAAGCTGTGATTGTGTATAGAGCTGAATAGTCGATTAATCGATCAGTGAGGTCTTAGTTGACTGGATTTGTTAGTCGATAAGTCGATTTTTATGCATTTTTCCTGCTGAATCCGTTATATCCTGCAAAATTCTGAGCACATCTCAGTTGTACATATGAAGAAACCCTTCTACATTTTTGCATGTGGAAAACTGTGGAAAATATTTAGATTCATCAATGAAATCGACTTGGCGATTGGTCGAAAATTAATTGCATCGTTTCAACAACTGCAGAGTGTTTCTTTCGTTGACGACGGTTCACTCACTGCAACTTGTGCCAACTCAAATGAACATATGGAAACGGACGTTGTGGGGGGAAAAATAATAAATCTAACTCCAGTCTTCCAGACTTCTGTTTGACAATCCCACCTAAGCAATAAAGCAATGACTCAAATACACCAGCCCTTACCATCTGAGTCGGTGTCATCGCTGCACACACTCAGCCTCTCGGCATTTCCCTGGATGTATTTATTGTAGAGTTTGATCCTCAGGGCCCAGCTCAGGTCCGGTTGTCTCACTGTGTTCTTCAGCCTCCGCCGGGCGTTCGCGAACCAGTTTGAAACCTGCACAGAACCCATCAGGTCCCCACAATCGGGTCAGCGCTGGCTCGTGT
Source organism: Lepturacanthus savala (assembly GCA_030544235.1). NCBI lineage: Eukaryota > Metazoa > Chordata > Actinopteri > Scombriformes > Trichiuridae > Lepturacanthus > Lepturacanthus savala. Next base: position 20,331,199 of record CM060461.1, read on the forward strand.
GTTAAGTGACCTCATCAACACAGCCCTGAACATGCTGATCGCTTTCGCTTCGTTTTTTTTCTCCGCGACCTCACCTGAACCAGTGTCATGTGCGAGCCCAGCGCCAGCAGGACCTTCTCGGTCTTGGTGGGGTACGGGTTGTCCCGGTGTTTGTACAGCCAATGTTTCAGGGGTCGGGCCATGTCCTGCAGCACCTGCCTCTTGTGGCGAACTTTGACCCCACCCAGACGAGACCTGGAGGAGTCGAGAATCACCTAATAGATTCATAAAGGCCACGGCATCGCCTTTGTTCGGTATGATGACAAACAACAACTGGGAAAACGATGGGTATAAAAATCTTCTCTATCAAAAGACAGATTCATAACATTTTAGCATGACAGTCTTTTGGTATGAATACAGGTAATGCAGTTGTATTTACTAATTGTTACACTAATTAAAAAAAAAAATACAATTAAAACATAAAACGGCATATTTCCAACACAGAGAAAAGGGGCGTACCCATATCTCCTGTACTTTATGGGAGAGCTGCTTTCAGTGGTCTCCTGGCACCGCAGCAGGTCCGTGTTCTGCCCGTCTGTTAAAGCGGTTTGCGCTATGTCCACACAGTTCAATCTGCTCCTCTCCTCCGCTCTCCTGCTGTCCTCCAAATGAAGCAGAGTGTCAGACGTCATCACGGCGACTTTGTTCATTCTTCAAACAGGTCTCTCTCTCTTTTTTTTGTTCTCGTTCCACAATCAACAGGTGCATCAGCAGACTTCCAGACGTAAACGGATGCAGTAGGTTCCCATCCTGGAATGATGTCGAAAGTAATGAAAAAAGAGGCGCAAAAGAAGTTCCCCCCTCTTGTCTTTTTTTTTTTTTTTTCCTCCCGAGCCCAGACGAGCAGCCGAAGCGGTGGCCCGAGCAGACGGATGATGACAGCCTCGTGGTTTCTTATGGGAGAATAATGTTTGAAAAGTCAGAGGATGTTGTCTGGTTTAGTCGAGCTGACTGCGGAGAGTTCAAATAACCTGCTGCTCCGCTGCCTATTGGCTCCCCCCCCCGTCCAATCACTTCTCCGGAGAGAGAGAGAGCCCTGTGAAGAAAGCAGCAGCGGCAGGAGAAGCAGAAGCAGAAGCAGTTGCAGCACGCCCCAACGATATGCAAAGGATTGCACATGCAAGAATATCAGCAAATGTGGTCATTTAGATTTACTAGCGAGATTTTGCCCCGGTGCGTCGGCAGCCCGTGTTAAGCTGTTCGACATGTTCTCATATTTTCTACATGAGGCACACGGGTCCCGCGGAGCTTGTGGCTTCACCAAAGAATCGTGTCAGCAAATAATAATACATGTTTTACCAGGGGGATTCTGGAAATTTATGGGTGTAATTACAAGGTTCCTAATAACCAGCAAAACCACCTAGCTGCGCCTCGTGTTAGGCAGCGGGTCATGGATCTCAGTACAAATTGGGCCGTAATGAAGTCGACGCAAGCGCTGGAAAAAACGTGATCGGTCTTTGCCCGTACGCTGTAATCTTCAGCCAGCGTTGCATGCGCGGGTCACAGATTTTTTTATTTTTTTTTTAAGCGTCCAAGTGTGTGGCCGCGCGCGCCCAGAGTGTCAGAGCCGTGCATCTTTTCGACTGTCTGCAGTCTAAGCAGCGATAATCCGGTGAAATCCACACATTTGTCAGTGTCTCTGTCCTGCGGTCGCATTTAGAACCGGTGGAGGGGGGGGGGAAGTTATGAAAACTGGGTCTGACAGCAGCTTAATGTCGTCATTAGTGTAACTATATGACAACATGTGGGCACCGGGCCCAGGACTCGAGGACTCAGTGGTTCGACTTTAGCTGTCAACCCTGAATGTTTTTCCCCCTCTTGAACGTCCTTCATTCATTATATAAGACTGTTTGGATACACGGCTCCGACCCCGGCGTGGAGGATCGCAACCCGATAATCGAACATATGCGATGAAATGTGTTTTTCGCTCTTCCTGCCTACGTTTCTTTTTTTTCGACGGTTATGGCCAAAGCCTGAGCAGCACTTGTTTGACCGTTAAACATATTAAAGGACTTCATAAGTCTTCCTCCCTGTTCATAATTCAGCAGTAGGCTATCAGTGGGGTGGCTCGGTTTCAATGGTTTCAAAGCTGAAAAACACATGGAGCAGAAGCATCCCCGTTAGGTGCAGTAAATTCCTCGCTCACATTCCTCTGCAGCGGTTTCGGAGAATGCTACATGCTATCACACACCATTTACTCCTGTCCCTCAGCGATATGTTCGCCAGCTAGCCTGTTGATATTAGCTGGAACACGCCTACGTCCAACAGCCAGGAGACCTGTAAAAAAAAACAAAAAAAAAACACGGACAGACATATATCTCTTCTTGTTTGGATAGTTTAACACACGTGTGCGTGTCCTCACCAGGCAGAGGACCAAACATCTACTGTAAGTGTTTTTTAGTTGCGAATTCTTTCAAACTGACAGTTGTATTTTTCGTGGCGATGCTTTATAACTTTTGCCGAACGGCTGCCATTTCGGACGGGAAATGTCCCTTGGTTGTCTTGAGTAAGATGCTCTAGTTCTGCGATAATTTTGGAACAAGTTAGGAAACGTGACGCGTTGCTAGAAGTGACGAATTAACCCGTCTATCACCTAGCTAGTTCTCCTCAGCGATTTAGCGTCTTTTTTAGCTTCAGAGTCCCATATTTGCCTTGGTTTTGATACCAATAACGACATATATTTGTGGTTTTAAGGATCAAAAAGTCATCTTAATGTAGTTTAACATCTCCTTCCTCAAAGCTTGTCTTTCTCTAGAAAGAATGGTCTGCCTCGTTACTAGTAATTAGCTTTGATTTGAATGTGCGAATGGGAGCGTCGGCAGGGACTGTATAGCTGTGACATCACAGCATGGGACAATATTCATATAACACCTAGACCTTTTTATAATCAAAAAAAGCTTTGTTAAAATTTCACAATCACTTTCTGTGATATGGGATCTTTAATGTGAAATGGCGACTTTACTGTTTTCGGTGTACTTTCCATGTTGTTATCAGCTGTGTTTCCAGCCACAGCAGGTAGCTGTCTTACCCGTCTTTGGGATTCAATTTATTTTCATGATAATCGAAAAAAAAAAGAATCTCCAACCAAAAGCTGAAAGTGGAAAAATAAACCTGAAGCATAAAATTGACCTCAAATGAAAAAGTCACTCTACTGATTACTAATATTCTCCATTTTCCTTTCACTGATTGGGATTTCTCTTTTGTGGCAGCTGTTTCGGTACTTAATTTGTCACAAAGCTCTTGTGTGAGTGTCACGGTGATATGTCCCCATCCGCCAATTACTTTTATAGGGACAGGTCAGTGGTAACGTGTACAACTAGATGCAGTTCCAGACTATTGACCTGTACCTATAAAAGTAATTGGCGGATGGGGACATATCCTCGTGACGCCTGCCCACATGAGAGCTTTGTGACAAAGCAGAAAAATTAAGCAGCGAAACTGAAAACAAAAAATGACCTTAAAAGAGAATTCCTGATCAGTAAAGTACTCTTGTATAGAATGTAAGCACTTTATGGGGGGTTTGTTTGATTCTTGGGAGATTTTGTTGAATTATTTTGAAACAAATATAATCTCATACATACTAAGCTAGCAGACTTTAGTGGCTAGTCGCTAACAGAAGTTAGCAAGAGAAGCAGAAGTTAGCAGCTAGCTAACAGAAGTTAGCAAGCGAAACAGAAGTTAGCAACTAGCTAACAGAAGTTAGCAAGCGAAACAGAAGTTAGCAACTAGCTAACAGAAGTTAGCAACTCACTGGTGAAGATAATGAAACATTTAGGAGTAAGACCAAATACAATTCAGCAAAATAAAAATAATAAAAAATGACTCCACTTCATCCAGGATTGTCTTATTTTTTTATTAAAAGTTGCATATCATAAATTATCAAATAATATCCAGGTTAATTTATTCCAATCACTTAACAGATTAGGTGTTTATTATGCAATTTGGGACAGGCTATTAACTCCTTGACAACAAATCTTGCTCAGTAAAACTGCAAAAATATGATAATTTACTCAAATTCTTTAATCAAACCAGGATAACTACCGTATAACTTTACATTTTTCAAAAGTCAAATTACAGTGCCGTAGTTTAAATGTCTCGCTGCTGCTTCTCCTCTGCTTTTCCATTACATATTTTATGACAGAAAGTTTGGATTTCATGTCGGACTTTTTATTTTTTCGCTGCATGGGAGCCATAGTCATCGACAATTGCAAAAGCAATATTACCCGAGAGGGGTAATGCGGTCAGGACCGAGGCGCTTGTGAGAAAAAAAGAAAAACAGGCAGCATCAAAGGTCATGTCTTCTACCTTTATTTATTTATTCATTTTTTTAAATAAATTAGACTCAACTTTTATTCGGGAACCAGCGGTTATTCATCAAAACGTACACCTGCATCCAGTGTTTAAAGGGGACCCTGTAGTTAATTGAAACCCCGGCTATTATTGGGTATTTCAAGGTATTCTCATTTCCGTGTAGCTAGTTGTCAGTGGATGACTCCCATCTTTGAATTTACAGCACTCTCCTGGTGAAACTCTTCGGTTGTTTTAACCGGCTTCCATATAATTTCAGCGTGTGTTTAACCTCGTCGATAAAGATATTAATACCCCATGCAACGACGAAGATATAGTTCAACATCGGTCGTATTTATTTTTACATACTCCGACTAGACAGTTACATGATTGGGGCAAATTATCCAAAACCAATTGACATCATACTTCTGTGCAGTGTTTGAAGTGGGAGCCTGAAGTGAACATAAAACGGTGGGTTTTCATTGGACCTCTCCGGCGTCTTTAATGGCATTGTTATGATCTCAGAGGGTGCCTGTAGATTCTCAGTGGTGTGATGAAGTTATACCGCCACGCTCGGCTGAGCTCGGGCTCTTTAGGCCTGGCAGAAGTGTGCCTCGGCTTATCCTGACGGTCTGGTTTGTGTGTGTGTTGTTTTTTTTGTTGTTTTTTTCTTTTGTTGACCAGACATGTAGACGCATCTAGCGAGTAGCATCTCCACTCCTCCATCTGTGCTACCGTCTCCCTAGCGTACTCAATTGTGTTTGACGTTGCCAAAGTAAAATAAATACCTGAGACTTCATGGTATGCTCTTTATCCCTGCAGCTTAATCCGCCATGTCGAGCCTCTCCATGCCTCTACAGTAATCTTTTATGTGCGGTCGTAACTTTCTCCCCCGTACGTCTGCGAAGGCCCGGGGTCCCTAGAAAACCATTAGCGTCTCCCCGCATCACGCTGCTCTCTCTTCCTCCCAAACAGGACATGATAGACACATTAACGCTCCTTCACACCCAATTGAGCACAGCATCCAAAAAAGGGAAAAAAAAACACAAAACAGGAATGCAGCCATCGAGTAGCATAAGATTAAGCGGCTCGCGCGAAGGAGAACAGGAGAATGTGCAGCCGTGACGCTCAAATTGAATTATTTGTTAACAGAGCCCTGCTAATGGTGAGTTGCACCCAATTATGTTCACAATTCTCCAATATTGCTTTTGTATAGAAGAAAAAGAGCCCAGGAGGAATGTCCCAAAATAGTTTAGTGTGCGGCCCTTTAAAAATACACAAAGCCTCCGTTCTACCACGTCTGCTTCAATAATTGTGAAACACATTAAACATGTCATATGTACACAGTTCTACAACTTACAACCGTGAAACAGGTTTTTTACTCTGCCTCATATGAAGGATTTAATTAAATGTTTTCTTGTTTGCGTCCCTATTTTGTGCAGCATGTTGCTGGCAAAAGGCCTCCCTGGCTGGTACTAATAATATTTCTCTGGTGTACATTACAGTTAATTGAAGTGCAGCAGCTGTCAGAATAATTACATGCTGATGTTTGCGACTTGGCAGGGAAGGATTACACTCAGCCACAGGCTCTGGAGAGTTTCCTTCTTTTTTTTTTTCTTCTTCTTCGTCGTCCGGCTAGCCGACATTTTTTTTTTTTTTTTTTCAGCCAAATGCCAACAGAAAAACTGGCTCTGAGACAAACTGAGGGAGAGAAAGAAAGAGAGAGATGGATTCTGTTTGGCTAATTAGCTACATGCTAAGGGACACTATGGAAAACCGTGGTAATCCCAGGACTTGTTTACTAACGGAAATCAAATTCAAAATATGACAACAATTAAAAGCTGTTCTAGGTCTCGCGTACAATTAATGCTTTTGTGTTCGTCCTTATTGCGCTGTAGTCACCTTGGTGGCTAAGTATGAGATCAAAGTTCAAATCCGGGCACTTTTGCCGGCGAGGAGCAGACCCACTCCGCGGGGATCCACTGGATTTCCGCCTCTTCCGTCCGCTCGAGGTCTGCCTTGAGTTCTCCTAACGCCACGGCGATATCTCCGTTAACGATCACTCTGTCAAACAGGTGACCGTAGCGGCTCTCCATGGTTGCGGCCGAGTCAAGCATGTCCTCGAAATCCTCCTCCTTGTGAAAAGAAAACACTTGAGTGAGTCAAATGTATTAAAGGCCCAGTGTGTAACTCTCCTGGATTCAAACATTCTAAAAGCAAGTGCAGTATTCCTATAGAAAAGTGGAAGCTTAAGTAGATTTTTCATGTTTGGCAAAATGAGGGTGTCAATCTACATCAGTTGTGAAATTGCATCAATAGGCCAAGTAACAAAGTAAATTTTAATATAAACAAGGAACTGTATATGACGCATATGTCCCTTATGTGCACGCATCGGTCTTTTAAGCTTTTAATCCAGTTCTAAGTAAGTTTTTGCAATACACCTTTTTATAGCTTGGCCATTTTTTACAACTATCTTTAACCAGATCACGGTTTTTAGTCATCTATCAGTATCTTAGCTTATTAAGAGCAACAAACAGGGCAAATGTTAGCGATAGCTGGAGTTACTCCCTGTACAGCATTAGAAAAACATATTTATTGAAACAGCTTTAGTGTTTTTACTGGTTTAATCACTGGGTCTTTGTGTTTTCGAGAGAGATTTGAATATAATTTGTTTCATCCTTAAAAGATGAACACTGGAGAAATCCTAGTTGACTGCAGAACAATGAAGACGACGACTCCCATGATCCCATGCTACTTCATGTCGTCATCAATTTAGTCTTTATGTACGTTTTATAGGACGATGTCTATTTGCCTCCATGCACAGTTTGATGTGTTTCTCCTGATTAACAATCAAGCACAAGTTGGTTTTAGCATTCAGTTTTCAAGAAGGAGTAATAACCGAAAAGAAGATGATATCGATGAGTTCATTGTTGAAATGACAAATACTCTTGATGGAACAGAAGAGCTACAGCCTGGCCACGTGGCAACAAAAAAAAACGTCCTCCTGGAAGTTTGCTTTTAGAGAAATCTGCACACACTGCCAACAGGATATGGAACAAACCCACAGGACCGTTCAGCTACGCTGACCGAGGCGTAGCGCGTCGTTACATGCTGAGAGTAAAGGATAAGAAGCCTTTTCACACCAGCTGTAGCGCCAGTCGAAAAGTGCAACACTGTAAGATATGCCTGAACTCTCTAAGGGCCGCGGTGCTTGCAGCGGGGTGACCTCTAGCCAGACTGCGACACAGGTGTGTGACCTCCATAGTTTAATAAGGCCAACACGAACAGCCGGGGTCAAACGCTGACCGTGAAGCCAGATGGGCTTTACGAAGGTGACCTAGCGTCGTTTTGTCTAGTCTAAAACACATGTACGGGCCAAACGGGCGCTTTTGAAGAAAAAACGCACTTCAACACTTCAACGCGAATCTCTACCACCAGAGCACACGCAGACAGAGTTCTGTAATGTCGGGAAAAAGTGATTTCGGCCTGTGTGACAGTTACGGAAAAAGAAACCACCCACCACGCAGCCCGCTGACTCCACCTGTCTCTTAACTGTCTCTTAAATGCAAACCGCGGGGTCAACCATGAGTAAGGCGTGTGCCCGTGTGTCACGGCGTTTGACCTCACGCCGCCCCGCATGTTACAAGACACGGAACATGCACCTGACTCCACACGTGTGTCCTGTGTGTGTTTTACGCTCCAGCCTCTCTTACTGAAAAGATCCTGACCGGGTTCACGTCCTCTCCGTCGCAGAGGAATTTCGCTCTTCTCCTGGTGAGACGCAGCTCCTCGATACACGGGGGCTTCACGAACACCACATATGGTTTGAATTGGGACGTGTAGACGCGCTTTATTTTCTGTAGTGACAAAGACAAACAAAGGAGATTCGATGTAGGCTGGAAGAGCTCTTCATGGTACAAAGTGTGATCTAAACATGACACTTTTACTATGCCCGAATTTAAGGGATACGCAAAGATTTGTGAAGGTCGACGCACTGCGTCGATTCATCTTTCAAGAGTAAGTATACCTTGACATTCTGCTCGAAGCCTCCCGGCAAACGAGAAAAAAAAAAAAGAAAAAGGAAACGCAACGAAGGAGTCGGTGGTAGAAGGGAAGCAAAAAACAACATTTATGTCCCCCAGGAGAGTTTCTGTGTGAGTTTGTAGCTTGGCTTATATCTCTGCTACAAGATGGCTCCTCTGGGGCGTGGGTCTTTGGCAAGAGCTGTTTATAGTGTTTAAGTCAACTATACTGTTTGTCAGCCCCAAATATCTTGTTAGGATTGTAGTTATCTGTGATGTGTTTACTGCCACAGAAGAAGAAATCTCTTCTTCACTTGTTGGCTATAAAGGCTTGTTAAGGCCTACTGTCAGCCAATGGTTAAAGGTTATGTATATTTAGAAAAATTACCTGTAAATTTAAATTAAAAAACTTTAATAATATAATATTCCAGCAATAATCTAACTATGTTTTCTCCAATCAATTATTTGAGATTAGTTGAATTTACACGGTGGCATCTTGAATAATTCTATGGGTGTGTTTTGATGAATAAATGAATTGTTCCCCTCCAGTTAAATGGCGCCATAGTTTATTATGGTGAGAGAATGAACTTCTTGCCACAATACTGTATTGGATATTCTGGGGGACCCCTCTTGGAGGCACAAAATGGTTTCGTTTACCCACAAGACAGTGGTAAATGTAAAGTCAGTGAGCTCCGATTGATTGACGTACCTGGGGGATATAATCATAATGCTTCCCCAAAAACCACAAACCGGAATATCAAAAGAAGAAAGAGTGGAAAGAAAAAGAAAGAAGACAGAATGAGGGAGAGGGAGCCAAAACTGTCAATTCAGGTGGTGAATGAAAAAAAAACAGTCATCAATATAATCTGATCTGATTGTACCTTAAACCCCTCTTTATGCTTGGCATAGATACGGGCCCACTGACATTTAAGAATGCACAGGGCCAAGAATTCGGTGCTGCACCCATAGATGTTTCTGTGGGAACTGAATGTGAAGATCAATAGGAGATTATGAACCGCAAAAAATCTGATTACTTATTTAATCAATTTATTTACGTATTCTCCTTTTGATATTTGGGATTGGCCAGTTCCTCGTGTACCGCAGTGCTTGTTTTGGCTAACTCCACCTCCATATGCTGCTCACAATAGACTTTTTTTTAATGGCAGCCATACTGAAGTGGAAATGGTATGTAAACACAGGTTAAGGTTCCAATCAGTGCATTAAGAGCATATCTAGTGAGCCAAAATGCAGACTAACAGCACCCTGACTCTGTCTATCCTGAATGGAACCTTAATTAGTATCATTGCTGGTACAACAGGGCCCATTGGGGCCAGAACTTGGCGAAGGTTTGGCTCTCCTGAGTCCCTTCTAGTTGTCATTGTTTCCTTTGCTTCAAAAGCCATCTGACATTGTTGGACTATTTTAACATGAGAATCCTTTCTTAATAGCATATTACTCACACTAGGGTGCATGTCCAGAAGACACACCTTGCCCTCTGCCCTCACTCGGTGAACGGAGTCCAGACTTGTTCCATAGTAGTGACCTTGGAACGTCCCGTATTCTATAAATCTAGAGACGGGGACAGACAAGAACGGGAAAGCCAGACAGATGGAATAAAACGGTAGAAATGGCGGACATCAGTCTCACGAAAAGTCAGAGGGAACAGGGGGAATGAGCAAAACACACGCAGGGGCTATTTTTAACGCCCTGGGAAAGGACACATCAGAAGTTACCCCGGTGTTTATATACCTGCGATTCAGAATGTCCTCTTCGAACATGTGAAGGGACACAAAATGATAATCCAGCTCCTCTTTTTCGTGCCTCCGCTTCTCGCGTGTGGTGTCTGAAAGAGAACCGAGGTTTGGGAGGCTTGACAGGCGGCTTGTAAAAATATGAGAAAGCGTTCAGTGTGCGGGAGGTGACGGCGGCGGCTGTGAAACCCGAGGACGTTTCTTACGTGGTACGGCGACGCCGTAGCGGTCGGGGTCAGAGATCAGGAGCCTCCTCTTCAGTTCATTAACGCCAACGCCGCTGGGCCCTGGAGAGAGACGGAGAGAGAGAGATCAAAACACTGAGTTCTGCATGCGGGTATTCATTCCCAATATCACTGTGTACTAATGTTTTCCTCACGACAACTACCGACATCAAATAGACCCAGTGATCTGTGACACATCTGCCTTTATCATCAGAGAGGGAGCCGGGGAGTCAGAGAGTCAGACAGACAGAGCTCTGATTTCATACCGATTTCAGTCTGAAAGCTCTTTCTCTCTCCGCGTCTCTCTAGCGAACGTTTAACGCTTCTCTGGAAAATCCATAGCATCACATCTAAACGTGACATCTGCAAAGCTATACGGTATCGGTGTCATTATAGTGTAGGATGCACAGGATAAAACATACACACACACACGCACGCACACACACATACTGTAGCATCTGGGATTTTCTTCTAACGCAGGTTCCTGCAGCCCCAGATTGCATCAGACTCTAATGGAGCGCAGTCTGAAAGTAGGATTCCTGACATACCTGCCTTTTCCATCACAGCGTTGCATCAGCTCGATACATTACAAAATATCAGGTTTATAGACTCGTCGCTCTTACACTGCTGATGCCTTTCGCAGCTGCTGCACAGAGTTGAAGAGGTGCATCATCAGGCACCGCGGATACTTTCTCCTGTTTTTTTTTTCTCCCCCCCCCCCTTTTTCTTTTTCTTTCTTTTTTCAAGAGTTACGCGATCTGTAGGGCTTAAAGTGGCTGGCACTCGTTTTTCGCTAACTTTTCCCGGGGCATAACAAGTCTATTGTTTCAGATGAAGTGCGTGTGCAATGCAAACAAAAAAAGGATACATTTCCAACCCGGTCAAACATTAGACAGCTGGTCCTGTTTTAGCTATCCAGGTTTGGGTTTTCCTGTCTATAACTCTCATTGCCAATAAGCTATATATTCTTAATGATGACCTCCGGTCAATGAAGAGCCTTCACTGCAGACAGTAAAACGTAATCCAGAGTCGGGCGAGCTCCAACTCAATTAAAGAGGTCTAAATCTAAATCCAAGCTGTCTTAACTGTTCCAGTTTGATGATGGAGCACTTGGCTGACATTATGAGGGATCTTATTCACAATCCACTCATCCCTTTCTCTCCATTCATCTATCATTTATCTGGTCTCTATCTGGGTCTTTTCTTTTGCACCTCTTCAGTTTATTGTGCCGATCTTTCGGTCTACCCTCTACTTTCAATTTTCTTTTCCCCGTCGCCCGTCTCTCCTCTCCTCCGCTTCCTTCTGTTTCGCCCAGTCACAGGCGACCTGGAGTTGTATCGTTATATATGACATTAAAAAGGCCTTCAGTGGGGCTCAATGTAAAATACCCCGAGGAGAGATACAACTCAAAAAATACATAGAGCAGGCCTGCAGGGCTGGCAGAGAAGTGAATCTGGGGTGGGCCACTAGGTAACTTAAGAGAACACAATATATTCTGACTTGGCGTTTTCTGACAGTGTTTATGTGGGTCTGATGGGAAAGGATCGTTCTTGCACTCAAGAGTGGGAACATAAATCTTCATCAATGCCTTACTTTTCCTTTTGATCAACAAAAGCTTCGATAATATTGTCCTTTTAGTGAATGGGATCCTTTTTATTTTTTATTATTTTTGTATGAACAAAAAAGAAAAAGTAGGGGGATAATGTAAAACAGAGCAGGTTTGACCACAACATGTAATACTGTACATATCCCTATAGTGCTATAAACATTGTGTATAGCAATGTCACATGCATGCGATGCATACGGTATATCACACTAGTGGCTCATTGACTAGCTTTTGGCATTGTGCTTTAAAAATAAAACAACTTTCCACGCAAGACGGAGACCTGTTCTTTGTCCAGCTGCATGTTTAGCTCACACGTACCAACCAGCACAACCAGGCGGTGCCTGTCCTTGGGGTCTCTGCAGTAGGGGATGACCTCTATGTAGGTAGGTGGATGAATTGAGCCGTGAACCCCTGAGCTCCACCTCCTGGCCCGAGCCTCCTCTCTCACAGCGCTCCTTCTGCCCAGTCGGAAACTCCTCCGTAAACCAGCTGGGACAGACAGAAAGGAGGGAGGGGGAGGGGGGGCTTAGACTTTGTGAGTGTTTCAACTCGTTTGTGTCTGTTTGCAGGCATGTTGTGAACTGTAAATAGATGTGGATTACTAAGTATACCTACCTACATGTACTAAGTATACCTACCTACATGTACTAAATATACCTACCTACATGTACTAAATATACCTACCTACATGTACTAAATATACCTACCTACATGTACTAAATATACCTACCTACATGTACTAAATATACCTACCTACATGTACTAAGTATACCTACCTACATGTACTAAATATACCTACCTACATGTACTAAGTAGACCTACCTACATGTACTAAATATACCTACCTACATGTACTAAGTAGACCTACCTACATGTACTAAATATACCTACATGTACTAAGCATACCTACCTACATGTACTAAGTATACCTACCTACATGTACTAAATATACCTACCTACATGTACTAAATATACCTACCTACATGTACTAAATATACCTACCTACATGTACTACATATACCTACCTACATGTACTAAGCATACCTACCTACATGTACTAAGTAGACCTACCTACATGTACTAAGCATACCTACCTACATGTACTAAGCAGACCTACCTACATGTCGGGTGAAAACTGAAGAACTATGTTTTACTGACTTACTGCCATATACTACCATTCAAAGGTTTGGGGTCATTTAGACAAGAAAAGCACAGTTTTTTCAGTTAAGATAACTTTAACCTAATCAGAAATACACTCTATATGTTGCTAATGTGGTAAATGACTATTGTAGCTGCAAATGTCTGGTTTTTGGTGCAATATCTACATAGATGTATAGAGGACCAGTTCCAGCAACTATCACTCCAGTGTTCTCATGGTACAGTGTGTTTGCTCATTGCGTCAGAAGGCTAATGGAAGATTAGAAAACCCTTGTGCAATCTTGTTAGCACAGCTTAGCTGGCTCAGCTATCACAGCTTAGCTAACGGTTTAGCTAGTTAGAGAAGCTATAAAACCAACCTTTTTTTGACAAAGTCAAAGTTTGAAGGAAACAAATATGATTTCAAATACAAATAATTATTTCTAACCTTGTCAAAGTCTTGACTATATTTTCTATTCATTTCATAACTCAACCTACAAACTTACATCTTGCAAAATTGTCTGGGTGCCCCCAAACTTTTGAACGGTAACGTATGTTTGCCTATTTACACCTCCAGGTAACATGGGACAATAGTATTCATTTGGAGTTGTGTTTCTGGCAGCCTGGCAAACATAAACCCAAAATGCAATATCCTTTTAGCTCTGTTTTCGGTCTCCATCTACTAATAAGATTGTGTACCATAGTAACTAAAGATATGGTAAAACCGCATCATGACATGTTTTGGAGAACGAAGGAAATGAATGCATCCCAAGAAGAAAGTATCTTGACCAGGAAAATATATATATTCTTTTCTTCTGACATTTCTTTTCTATCTAAAGACTAACTTTGTGACACGATCAGGTGAAGTGTTTAAAAGCTCAAATGCAAAAAGGAAACTATAGAAGGTAACCCTAGTCGTTTTGAATGTGGTAAATAGGTAGTTTTTCTTAAGATAAGGTACAAGTGCAAGTGAAGGGTGGTGAATTCCAATGTCTATTAACAGCATAAATGTGATATGTTTCAGACCAAGGAGAGGCTGAGAACTCTACTTCCCTATGCTTTGTGACGTCAAATGCCTACAAAAGTTGCAGAGAAGATCCCAGGCAGATAGGCAATGGGTTCATGTTTGCGTTTCTGGTGTTCAGTTTACTAGTATATTGGAGAAAATCCAGTTTAAGTTATTCCCTCAGCTAAGGAAAACGTAAACCTTTAGTGTCAAACTTAAGGTTCTTTGTGCAACTGGCCCCTGGCTCTTAAGCAGCTAAATGCTCCAACATGTTCATCAGTCATCACCTCCGCCGCTCATCATGTCTGCATCATGTCTGCTGCCGGACAGGTAGCGGACAGTAGGTTTTCACAAAAAGCTGCTGTATCTGGAAATGAGGTCGCGAGTAAGTTCATGGGCCATAAAACCACCATATTGAGCGGAAAGACGCTAAAACACTACGTGGTGCTGACAGGAACCGAGAGACATGATTCGTGTATTTGTGACCCTGTTCACATTACGCAAAGCCATTTTACCCAATGATAGGCATAGTTCTCCACCATGAATTATATTTATATTATATTATTATATTATATTATATTTTACTTTGACCACAATTTTGGGATAGGGGGTCCTTTGAGGGCTATCCATATTATTTTAATAGTATTGTCTTGTGTAGGTTTTTTGCCTAAAGTGTAATCTTCCATTGGGGCCCAAAACTTCAGTCGATAAGAAACTTGAAGTAGCAGTCTAAGAAACCACTGCCACCCAAACTCTGGGGTCAAGCCCCATCCTGATTCAACACTTTGAACCACAAAAATCACAGTCAGGAGATGACAGCTCTCGGATCAAGCGCCCCCAGAATAGTCTGCCACGCGTGGCTTGTAGGCCGTCTGACAGCCAACATCTGCCATGCGCCTGTGGTTTGGCCCGTCCTGGCAGGCCCACTCTCTTTCATGATGTTGACTGGTGCTAAGCGATGGTGCCAGGCTTTCTTTGACGTCAGCTGTAATTTCACTTTGTAAGCATATCTGTCCATTTCCTCTCTGGGCTTCACTCTCGGCGACATGGCACCGTGAGCAGAGGTTTTCAAGCTTTATGTTTACAAGAAACCTATACTGATGATTTCACTCCGAAACGAAGCGATACTTCATGAAACCAGTGTTATACAGAAAAAGAAAAATCTTATTGCCTACAGCGAAATAACTTTTAAGCAAAAACATCATAATTGTCAGTCTTCGGTAATTCTGAAATTCCCATCTGTTATTGAAAAAGCTCTTTGAATATTTCTCTGGAAAAGCTACAAGATATTTCTGCTTCACTGGACGGTACGAAGTACTGTGAGAGTGCCAGGAGAGATAAGAGCTGCAAGGAGAGCGAAGGCATCCAACACTTGTCTGGGCCTGAGCCCTTCACATCAAGATAATATGGTATGAGTTACAATTGCAGCGCAAAACAGTGGACATAAACATGCACTGTAGTCCTCCATAGATACACTGAGAACATTTATGGCATTTTAAGGAATTATTAGACATTTTGGAAAGATGCTTATCTGCTTCCTTGCCGTGAATTAGAAGATTGACACCTACCTCATGTCTGAAAGTTTAATATAGCGCCAGCAGCCGCTTAGCTTAGCATATGGACTGGAAACTTGGGTAAACAGTTGAGCCAGCTCTACCTCTGTCACGAATCGCGTACTTCTGCCCTTATGCTTAATATTTTAAGTGCAAAAGTGCATTCACACTGTGGATCCTCGGACACTTTACACCCACAACAGCCGCCATCTTAGTGATTTAGGGGAACCTATGTAACTAGCTAGCAGAAGATAACAGATAGCTGTTACTTAGCTGCAGAAGCAGCAATAAGTAACCGTATGATGAAGCTGACACCAGCATAAATGTCTCGAACAAAAACAACAACACTGTAAGCGTAAATCCCGGGTAGGAACACAGGGGACATGACCCCTTCTTCTACAAAGTTGTCCCCCCAAATTCTTTGTAAACACAGATAAATAATTTTGACTATTAAAGACTTGTTAAATAAATGCACAACACAAGTTCTGTTAAATTAAAACAATCTGTTTCCCAATTGTTGAAAAAGTTTGACCCCCCCTATTCCTCAAAGTGGTTTGGTCCAGATGGTGTTTTCCAGTGGGCAGGGCCAGTGGCTAACGGCTAATTTTGTCAGTCAGCGTGTAGCTAGCTACGTGGAAGAAACCAATCAAGCTAATATGTGGAAGCCAGTAAGTCATATATCACGCCAATTGTCTAATGATCGTTAACGAGCTCCAGTGATGAAAGTCATGTAGCGGCGGCAGCTAGAGGAAGGGAGAAGGGAATGGGAAGAGAGAGGAGGACGCGGGGAGTTCTCCACTAAAGATTTCCCTAGTTTTTACCTCACTGATGATCATTCACGATCGCATATGCGAGTATACGATTTTTTTCCGTGTCCCGTCCAGATATTATTCTCTGAAAATTTTAGTTTTTAATTTTTTGCCCCAAAATGATAAACTATTCAAGTTAAAGTTTCCCCATTTTCACCATGACTTTTCTCATCTGTTTATAATACTCCACTGTGTCCCTTCTCCTTCACCGACTCTCCTCTCTGATTACTGTGCACGCAGGCATTAGTTAATGCAGCATCAGTGACGGCTTACATGAAAGACAAAGAGGAAACATCGAGTCTGAACCATGTCCTCAGGTACAACTTGGCCTGAGATAAGATGAAGTTATTACATTATATTATAGATTATTAAATGCACATGACTCTTAAAATGCAACATCTGTAATTACCTTCCCTTTATACACGCATAAGGGCTTTTTTACAATCAGCCATAAGTGCACAACCCATATGAACATCCTGTGCTGCTCATACAGACATGAAAACACACAGCTGATTCATGAGATCAAGACGAACGGGAAGGCTAAAACCACATTTGCTGTTCTTTTCCATTCCTTTCGTACATCATATGGACCGGTTTGTAAATATAACCGGGGTCCCCAAAGAGTTCTCTGCAGTTTTTTTCCATCTATTTTCACTGCTAGTAAATTGCGGAGTTGTATTGTCTTGTCTCGTGCTGGTCCCTTTCCCAGTATCAGCGGGTTTTGATTGGAACAAGTCAAACATCTCACCAATGTGGATCCCCGTTATAGCTCCGTAGTCTACGTCCTCCAGGGCTGGAAAAAACAGGAAGAGAGTCGAGGAAAGAGTGAGGAAATTGTGGACACAAACCACAAGGGGATGACATGTGTGTTACTCTGAAATTTCAGCCTCAAAGTATTAGCATATGTTCTAACCCAAATGTCTTCATATTTTGCTTTGGAAATTCTAATAATAGTTTTACTTAGACATGATATCCACAATTTAGGAATATTAATAACCGCCTTAAAAATGGTTGCTGGTGAAAAAGTAAAGCACAATTCAGTTACTGGATACTTTAAACCTGTTCGGTTACAACACGGCATCGTTTAACAGAATTCTCCCCGTTTTGGAAAAAAAAAAAAAAGGACTGAGGAGCATTACATGGCTGTTATCTTTGGATAGTAGAGCTCTTTAAATCTTTAAAAACCTCAAACCAAAACCTACAGTATTATATACATGTGTATTAAATCTGGCCAATTACGCTGAAGGTAAGTTTTTAAAAGTAAATTCAAACCGACAGTACCTTCCTCCTCATCTGTGGCGCATGTGGAGAAAACAACAGCGGTGAGTACAACAGGAGGACAACAGAGAGGGACCGTGACCTTCAGACGTGACCTCTGCCCTGTAAGCTTAGGAGTGAAGGAGCTCTAATATGTTTATTGGAAAGTGTTAAAAAGCTTTTTATTCTTTTCAGGTGTGGTGATTGCATGGAAAAAAACAATGGCCGGTCACCTGTTTGTGGTTTGACTCGCCAGGGCTTGAACAGGGATTCAGGTCGCTGTAGTGCAACTCTCCTGTGGGGAGTTAAATGTATTATATGACTGTATTTTGTAGTTCAATCGAGTGACTCAAAAGCACAGAAAGATTACCTCTCCTGGAGCTGTCTGGAAGGGACGAGGCCGGCTCGGGTTTTATCATCCCCGAGGTGACGGGCCTGCCACCAGGTGTCATCCTCCTTGCAGACGATCTGGAGGACGTCGCCCCTTTTAAAAGCCACCGCTGCATCCTTGCAGGGCACGGCGGGATCTTCACTCGGATCATAGTCAAACCCGGTCCGCACAAAGAGCTGGGAAGGGGAATAATCGAATTTTTTTTTCTTAGCCGTCAAAATGACAAACTTGTGACAAAGAAAAATAGACATTAGCAGATCCAACTGCTGCCGATTGTTATTCATGCTTCTCTTTTCCTACTGCGGCTTTGTGAAACGTCTTCTGTATCCTGGCAATGGACACAACATCTTTGTCTGGTGCCGTTTCACATATGTTGGTGTCATTTTTGAGAAATGACCATGATCACAGAAAATAATTTGTCTTAATCCATTGCAAATGCTCCCTTCCCTAACAGTTTCCAGCTTGGCCATCAACTTCATTCGTATGTGGTGGCGGCGGTCTGAAAAAAGAAACTAATTGCGGAACAATACGGTTTCATGGTTAATGTTAAAGACAACTCACTAGACTAATGTGATGTGTAGGAAATGATAAATCAACCGTTCAAATGGTTTTTAAACAGCTTGAAACTAATGAGGTTGTTGAGCGACTTACCCTTGACTGTCTGATTTGAATTTACTTCTTGACAACCGCACTGTTGTTATGACAGCGCTGTGGCAAAAACACAAAATATAACCAAACACACAACATATCACTGATTTCATCTCTTCTTACTGGAAACAGGTGGCAAGCTCTCCCAATGCAGCCAGATCGCATGCTAGCGTAACATACACGCCGCACAGGAATATGTCAAAAGAGTATTTACTGTACCTCCTTCTCATTGGACGACATTTCTTCTTTGGAAGTTGCCGGGATGATTTTGAACCTGATTTCACCCTGGGAATGAACCTGTGCAATAACATAATGGTGACGTTAAATAGTAGTTTAACATTTGGGAATAATGATTATTCGCCTTTGTGTGGATAGTCAGATGAGAGGATCAACATTCTTTACGTTCGCATGCTTAATATGAAGCTGCAGCCAGGAAAAGTTAGCCTTGCTTAGCGCTGAGATTGGAAACAGGGAAACACCTAGCCTATTCCATATGATTTAGCTAGCTGCTGCCCCTGATTCTAGTAGAATACGATATATACAACATCATGAGCTAAGCTAACCATCTCCTGGATGAAGCCTTATATCCCCTTTAAAGGAGAAGATTGTATATTCTATATTGTTCTTAAAAGAAAAGAAAAAAAGCTCATTAGGTATGTTTCTATCTAGTTTGGAGTAGTGTCTCCCTTTTTTGACTGATATGACGTTGCCGTTAGCTTTCAGTAACTACAAAATCTGCAAGGCCCAGGAGTAAACTAGCTTACGTAAATACTGTGCTCTTCTACATGTCCTTGAGTTATAAGTTTGTTTGCATTGTTGTAGAGCACAGGATGAGGAGTTGTTGTTTCTGTTGTGACCACATCTGTTCTGCACAAGTGGTTGATACATTTATTTGCAGTCTGGATGCTTAGAAAAAGCCCTCGGGATGTTGCTTTTCCACTGTGTGAAATTCATGTTCTGTGTTAAAGTACTCATGATATAAACAACTTGTACTTGAACTTGTATTTTTTGGCCTAAAACAGCCATTTATGTTGATTAAAAACTTAAAAATATGAATTATTGACATTTAAGGCAATAATGTAAGTTCGCACTGTATGCTCCAAAATAATTTGGCGAGTTGTTAATACCCTAAGTTGTGGTTGAATACAATTCTGCTAACTCTTTTTTTTTTGCTTGTCGTGAAATGCGGTAAAGCCAACTTTCCAAGTTGGCATTTTTCACTTCAAGTCTCATTGTGGCTGTGTTGCTGCCAGAAACTGGAGTCCAAACAGGTAAGTCTTAAACAATCTTTATTTTAAATTTAATTTTATTTAATTTTGAGTTGTGTCATGATGGAAAAAGTGACCTACATATTTTCAACATTTAAACACAAAGCTTCTCAATCCTTAGCAGTTAGCAGCTAACTGATGCTAGCTGACGCTAGCAGGGCTGCAGCAGTTAGCTTGTCTGGGCAAATCCCATTTAAAAAGGACAGCATGGTGTCTTCTGACTGGTTAGTATTGTGTTAAAGGGATAGTTCAACATTTTTGAAAATTCGCCCATTGTCGTGATTCCCATAGTCATAGTATTAGCAATTTTTGAGACTGTTAAATTGTAAAGTTCATCAAATTTGTAAAATTATAATAATGATAAGTTTGGTAAAACTTAATATTGAGTTGACAAAAATCAGAATTCAATTGAACAAACTCAGAAGCAAAACCTAAGTTACTTAGCTTAATTGCGCAACTTAAAATTTTTATCAAAATTTGCTGCTTTGCAATTTTGAGTTCACCAAATTTTTCTTTTTTTGCAGTGAAATTGACCTCCCAATGTGGTCCAAAACCCACACATTGCAATGGGTGTCATATTCCATTAAAAACACATGCTATCAACTAGTTTTATATTCTAGGTGGATTATATATTTACAATTTATCATTCTTTTTTGGTTACAAAATTTGACAATTTGTGTCAAAAATCACACAAAATTATCATTTTTGTAAAAAAAAAAAAATATATATATATATATATATATATATATATATATATATATATATATATAGAAACAAATAGACTTTTAAATAACAAGAAAGCAACATGAACACACAATGTACATTTATAGAGACCTGATGAATGCTTCTTAAAACTATATTTTAAAACGTTTTTAACTTTTTAGTCTTATTTGTCGCTGACCCTTTTACAGGATCTGTTGTTAAAAACCAAAATATATGACACTGCCAGCCTTCATCCTTTGAATTATATCATTAAAACAAAGAAAGAAGTGAAAAGTGAAACAAAAAACTAACAAACGTGACAGCAGAGATGAGACTAACCAGGAGAGGAAGGATTTCGTTTGGCTTCTTGCACTCCAGGGAGATTCCATTCACCTCTTTCAGCTCATCTCCTTCATGGATCAGGCCTTAAAAGCGTTACATATTTCATTTCACTTCATCGTGTACATTTATTAAACACTACTATAATGTTAAAACAGTAAGATACAGAAGGACGTAATAGTAGAGACTCTGCCAGCTTACCACTCTTATCGGCTTCACCTCCTTTCATGATCCTTGCCACAACAATAGCCCCCGTGGTTTTATCCTTCTTAATTGTTGCCCCCTTGAGGCCGGCGATTAGCGGATGAATGAGTGATGGACAGACAGACGAGCAGATGCACACAAAGGCAAAGAGTTCAAGCAACGGAGAGTGAAAATAACATGTTGGTTTTATTACCGCCCAGACAAGCTCCTTATTCAGAGTCACTTCATTCCAATGAAGGTTATTTGTATCAAGAGGAAACCATTTAGCCGGCTGCCTTCATGTAACACACATAGCGCTGGAAAAGGTTACCCAAATCAGCATTATTTTCAACAGATGGTATTGATGTGGAGCAAATCGCAATGGAAAGAGCATCTTATGTAGTTGACTACAATCAGCTCACACTCGGGTGTAACCCCGTTGTCTGGAAAACGGGAACATGCTGGTTCGATCAAAGAGGCGATGTCAGAAAGAGGTCAGTCCCCTTCCAATCTAGTTTTGGGATCAATACAAACGTATGTTCTCTATTATTGGTTCTAAGCACATTCCCTTTAGAAGCTCCACCATGAACACAGAAGTGTGCATACTGCAAAAAAAAAAAAAAAAAAAATGTCCATCATTAAATAAATTATTTTCATATTTGCCCTTGGTTTTGTAAGGAAAAAACAATGTTTAAACTCTCAGTTGGTTATGAATATTATATTTGCTTTGGGGGGGTTCTGTTTTTTGGGTTAGAGTTTGTTTGCATTTTAGTTGAGAACATCAACAAAATGTCAACAAGACTTCAATACAATTTGGCGAAAAGAAAGGCCGCAGGCTAAAAAAACAAATTCTTAGCATCTGATGTGGATCCAGGAGCTTTTTGGAGGATTTTTATTTTTGCTTGTGCATGTGCACATCTTTTTTTATTATTTCTTCTATTTTATAATAAATGACTTGCATGGAAAAAAAAAAAAAAAACATCTGGCATATGTAACCCATAGCTGTATTTGTATTTCATGGAGCTCTTGATCCAAAAATTTCAGATTTTTTTTTTTTGTATTATTAAAGTTACAAATTTAGAGGCTTTTGCAGCCTTGGCAGAGGTTTGCGCTCTTTGATGTTTCATTAGTTTTCAATCCAGTTCCACTTGATCCAGGAAATTTCCAGAAACAAGTGACAATGGCTTGGAACGAGGAAAGCTCTTTCCGGTAGTATCAAGAAAATTAGCTGTGATTAAAGAACCCTCTTCAACAAGTTGATTCACGTCAGAAACGGCAAAGAGATGATTTCAATCCATTTTAAAGCTCAAAATTGCTGTAAGGGACTGTAAAAAAAACGTATAAATATACATACACATATGCACACACGTGCGCACACAACAATGCTGAAACTATGCTGTGCGTCACAGCAGATATATGGCAACAAAGATGTGGAAGAATTGACTCCGTAAATTCCTGGTTAAAGAAAGCGAGCAGCAGCCCAGAGGCGGAGATGATCCAGGCTGCTGTAACCTTTTCTTATGTTTCCTGTCATTCCAAAGGCTTTCGCTCTGCTACACCTTGGCATACATGGCCTTAGAGTCTCTCCATTTGACAACATGACATAAATTCGGTCGCCAGAGAAAAATTCTGCTTCGAGTCTCTTGGATACGTTTATTGCTCTGAACTGCCTGCGTATGTCAGATATTGTTGCTGGACAAATTGCACATTTCGAAGGGTAGTTACCCTGTTACATGGTTGTCTTAACTTAATTACAAGTATTTGTGTTTGTTTTGAGTCCATTACAAGGCCAGGTAGACCAAATTAGAAACAGGCTGACATGTAGAAGTACAGCTATATATACAGGGGATTCTCCTGGGTCTTAAAAAACATATTTTGATGTTTGTGCTTCATCATGTCTGTCATCAGATGTGACAGGCATTTATTGACAATGGAAAGCAGTCAAGAAATTAACATTTGTATATAACGCAGTCTTGTCGATCAGCTTTTTTTAAGTAAGAAGATGTACTTATGAACCTACTTTCTTGCCGAGAGTTAGATGAGAAGATTGGTATTGATCTTCTCAACACTTGGCAAGAAACGCGTGTATTTTTCCAAAATGTGGAATAATTCATTTAAGCCAAACAGCAGATACATCTCATTTTATAAACTTGACCTTTGAGAAATGAGGACGTATTCACTAACCAGGGGTTCTTTGGTTTTGACCAGACTGACGATCTTGATGGAGTCCTCGTCCTCTTCTAGTACGTCGTCGGGTATTGGCGGCAGAGTGGGCTCGAAGTCTCTCTGAGCCACGGCGTCATGGACCGAGAGAAGGCTCTGTAAAAGAAAACAGAAATACAACCAAGATGCTAATCTGCATTCAGGTATTATATGTCACATGATTCTGGACTGCCTGATTAGGGACACCTCAAAAGGCCAAAGAAAAATGTAAGACCATTAACTTTTGACTTTTTAGTTTCTCTGGTAACTCCTGATACTCTTGAATGAGTTTCTGACGCAATGGAGACATTGTTCACTACTCCAGGTAATAGGACGGACCTTAGATATGACTAGAACCCTTTGGCTCCACTATGAGCCAGAAAGCTAATGTTATGCTAGCAAGATTCAATTTGAGAATCCTGTGATTCTATCCTATACGCAGCACTGGGCCAATATCCTCTATTGCAACTCGCATTGTATGGGAAGAAATGGCAAAGGGTAAGGCGGTATCCTCAAAAACAGAAATAGTAAATTGTCATCTTGGCTGTCAAATTCAACACCGGGTCCAAACGTCAGCGTAATAGAAAAAGTCAGTTTTAATTAGTATATGGCGCCCATTGAGGCGTGCTATAGAGCTACAGTTTTACCAACACAGGTTTAGTTAGAGAAGGTTATGTAATTGTGAGACATGGTGATAGGAACTAAAAAAATCCCTTTTGACTAATTAAAAGTGGCTGGGCATTGAATTAGACTCTGCAACAAGTTCCAATGAGTTTGGCTGACCTGCCTGCACCCACCACCGCAAATAAAGCCAAATGCTTTACGGGACCTGTACTTTCGCTACGTGCCAACATGCCAAATTTGATTTAGTTCGGACTGCACCGCCAACCGGTGGGCCACCTGAAAGCGACCCCCCACGTCTCCGTCAGTGCCTCTCCCTACACATACATCACACGTCCACACGTCCTTCCCAAAGCACGGCCGTGAATTCATCCGCAGCATGACTCAAAATCAATATCCAGACAGTTCATTTAGTTCATTTTTTTTTGTTAACTTTGGCAGCGAACAGGTTTGTTTGCAAAAAAAACTAATATTCTGGATAAATTCTTGTAATCTTCGACTGCGAGCATGTGCAAAATCCGATTCCAAAAAAAAAAAAAAAGGAATTCACTGTAACAAGAAAGATCGAGAAGACGGGGGAAACATCTGCGCATCAACTTAGTTTTAACAGTCAGCCATCCATCTGTCAGTTAGCCCACTTGTTATCGCCACATCCATCAACATTTGCTCTGTGTAGAAGCTGCCAACGCGTGAGCAATGTGTCTCTGGCCACTTTCACAGACAGGTTTTCAAAAAACAAACATTCATTTACAGAATATTAAACCCAGTGTCTCTCATAAGTATGTGTGAGCCCCTGCACTCGTGCCAAGAACAAACAGGTCATTAAGACTGTTTAAACAAACCTGTTAGTTGTCGGCTGGCTTCGACTCCTCATTAAGAAAAGCCGCAATTTCTGCAGCTCACTGGAAAAGCATACGCTGTGTGTATGTTTGTGTGTGTGTGTGTGTGTGTCTGAAATATAACTGTCAGCAGATCTAAAATAAGGAAACATACATGTGAGTAGACCGGGCCTTTACATGAGTGAACACTAATAAACACAACTTGGGAGTTGATTAGCTTCAATGCTAGTGTGGTTAAAAGATGTCAGCGCCTCCCGGCTTTGAAAATGATGAGGTGAAATCGATTTAAATAAAATTTACAGTTGAATTAATTTGTCAGTTTCTGTGACCCATATAAGAGGCACTTGTAAGAAACAAAATGCTATAAGCCTTTTGATGCGTGCCTAAGCTTCTGTGTTCAGTTGACTGAACAGGATCGGACCAGCTCAGATGAAGCATGACTGAATGGAAACTAGGCTCTCAGATTACAGTTTTAGTGTTAGATATGTCTAGAAAAATAACTGAACATGTAATTACATGCTCCATTATTACGTTTACTTTTAAAAATGTTTTTTTTATTGTTAATGATCGTTTTACATCGGAGCCCTGGAGTACAAGGAAGCAAAACAACATCTTCCGACTGGATTACATTCTTGCCTGACAAATGGCCCGTTTGAATGTCAATTACAGGATATGATTCAGGGATAGAAAACTGCACTCGTGCACAGTTTGGGGCTTGTTCGTGTGTATGTGTGTGTGTGTGTGTGTGCGGTAATGTTACGGTAAGATGAGCCACATGAAGGAGTAGCTCCAACAGTTCGGGGAATTTGCTTATTCACCTACTTGCTGAGAGATAAATAAGATTATTGATATCACTCTTAGTAGCAGCCAGAAGACAGCTAAGCTAGCATTTTCCAAAAGTAACATTTGCTTAGTAGCACATTTAAGCTCACTATCTAACATGTTATATTTCATTCTTTATAAACCTACTGAATCGCCAAGTAACAGCTACACTAACATAAAAACTCACAAAAATAGGTCAAACTCTACTTTGGGTAAGAAATGCAAGTCAAGCTTTTAGGCCATTGCACACTAGCTGCTAGCTTCCGACATATGCTAAGCTAACCTAACCGTCTCCTGTCTTCGGATTGATATTTAACAGACAGACAGGAGAGTGGTATCAATCTTCTCATCCAACTCTTTGCAGGAAAAACAAACGAGCACATTTCCTAAAACGCTGAATGACACCTTTAATAGTAGTGTATGCCTTTGGTAGGAAGGATGTGGTTTTGATAGGGCGAAAAAAAACACTTGGCCTAGGGAGTTTTAGTTCGACACACTCGTGTGAGGCTCGGGGAACGCATCGCCATGGAAGAAAACACTCGTCACCTTAAAGTGGGGTTCGGAAAAGAGGGCAACCAGTTCTTTGACTTCATCTGTCCAGCCATGGTATATCAGGTCTTCAGCCAACTGGAAGCAGAGAATAGGAGGAGAGGCAGGATATGTCTTTTTTTTTTATAATTAGAGGTATACGTTTATTTCATGGTTTGAGGGAGGTTTGTCTTGGTCGACACAGTGCAAAACCCAGAGAGACAGAGAGAGACATGAAAAGAATTAGTGCCATTCGGTCTTATTTGGACTGCAGTGACACATCATCAGTACTGTCATTATTTCTTACGGTCTACATTTTCATATGGCCCCATTCAAGTCATGGGGACATTTCTTCCCTCTGCATGATGTTAACTATTTACCCGTGTTTCTGTTTTGGTTTTTGGTGTCTTTTAGCCACTGTCGGAAAAAAAGAAAGAAAGAAAGAAGAAATGCTCCTGAATGTTCAAGGCTACACGACAGCTGTGGTGACAGCTAAAACAGAGCAGCCTTGACCGTCAGCGGCAAGTGGAGGGGCGGCGAGTGACTGTGTGCAGTCGCTGTCTTGTCAAGCATATTACTGTAATGACTTCTACTGCTTCAAGATGTCGAGGCACACTCCAGAGACACAATGCATGAAGGTCATTAGTTTCCACTGTGAGCAAACAGAAGCCTCTCTGAGGGGAAACAGACCGATGGTTTGGCCCTTCCAGTAGGTCCTGATGATTTAAGCCAGGCGGAGAGTGGCTGTCGAACCGAATCTGAGGCGAAGGGAGTGAAAAGAGGAGCGCGGGGAAGAGGACAGGGGGAGATAGTCAGTATGGAAACATGGCAGGAATTAGAGCGCGCGTACAGGGAGAAGATAAAGGAAAGCAAATGGCGAGAAACCGGAAAGGAGACAACGAGGAGGGGAAGGATAGCGATAATGGAAGGGGGTGTGCGGTCTGGGGACGGGAAGGAGGAGAAGATGGAAGCATGTAGTCAGGGAAAAGGGCTAAAAAGAACAACCTTGTTTAGCGCTTTGTCCAGGAAAAAATACCAGGAAATGAAGGTGGGAGACGATCAGAACGGTATAAAAGAGGCATTGGAAATAAAAGAACGATCGGTTTGGAAACAGAAATAAAGAGGACTGGTATATATGAAATATGAAGCGCATTTTGAAAGGAATAGAGACTGATGGCGCTGTTTTGGGTCATAGCTGTAGTGGGAGTGTGCTCTGTCACTTTGTCTTAAATCCGAAATTAATTGTACTCCTCCAACCTGAAACATTAGACTACACTCAAGATGATTTTAGCAGCCCCCTTGCGCTGCACTGTCCTCGCTGACCTCACTCCTGGCACCGAGACACCGAACCATATCTGCTTTACAACACGTCTTTTCCAACGATAATATGACAGGATGACAAGAGGTTTTCGAGATAACGTTCCATCATTCAGCGCACGTAAGACTAATGTACGTTCCTCTGCGTGACAGGGAGAGTTGTTCCCTGTGACGGAGGAAACAATTCGAACGATGACAAATCTTCCCCCCCCGTTCACTCCGCTGTCAAGCTGTCATCCCCCGGCAGCGCGTCTCTCTGCGAAAAGATGTTTGGAGAGCGTCACTTACATCCGAGGCCAGACTTGCCGCGTGCTCTTGGACGGGGACGGGGCTCCGCTTCTCGAAATGCTTCAGCCGCTCGTGGATCTGTCAAATCGGTAAAAGCATAGCACACGATTTGTCTTCGGTAAAGAGGCATGCGCCGCAACTCCTACTGTTGCTACAACTACTACTAATAATAGTCCTTCTATCTAATGTGTGCATTAGTCATAGTGTGACTGTTAACATTTGTACACCTGTACCTTTGAATTGCAATAACCTGTATACCAGGTGTTAGACAAATACAGTTTAAAACTACTCTTAAGTGTTGTTTCTAATATTTAGATGCTAAACATTATAGTACAAGAAGAAGAAACATGTTCACAGCTTATTGAAAGATCGCAAGGATGAAGTCAAACTGCTTTTAATGCAGGTGAAGTACATCTGAGGAAGTACTTTTACACATATACCATACCTCAGTAACATTGTAGTACTTTATTTGAGTATTTATAATTTTTCAGCTATAAGAAAAGCTATAAAAAAGCAAGAAATTGTGTTTTTACTTAATTATTTTACAGTTATCAGCAGTGGGATGTAGTAGTAAAGTAGTACTAGTAGTAGTGTGCTACACAGATTAAACTGTCTAATCATCTTATAAAGAATCTTATTATAGATTGTATATGTTCAAAAGTAGAATTTAAAAAAAAACTGCAGTACTGAAGTGCCACATATATACTGTATTAAACAATAATATCAATGACTGAAATATATAATGGTGTACAGTAAGACCGCCTGTATTACATTTTATATCATAGTATCGTACTTTTACTGTTGAAACTTTCAGTGTAGTTGTGCTGACGTTGATGCTCAACCTTGACCTGAGTAGCAATTCAAATGAGTGAATGATAGTTGTAATGTAGTATGGCACTACTACTTTTATCTAAGTAAATGACTCGAATACTTAAAGCATGAATCATTGCAGTCTTCACCTTAAAGAGCAGGTGAAGCTTCTTCTCCATCAGCATGCCGTGGAGGAACCTGTAGTCCTCCTCTGTGTCTGTATGAGGCTCCGTTCCAGACATCGCTGACGATAACAGCCTGCACACGCCTGGAGCAGAACACACACACGCGCATGCATGCACGCACAAACTCACACACACACCACTCTGAGCAGTCCTGCACCTGTTATTAATTTAAATGTGTTTTGAAAGGCATAAGGAGGTCAAGTACCAAAAGAAAAAAAGGTCAGAGGTCAGATGGAAGGTGTGAATCACTGTAACCGTGCTTATTGTCTTATGTCCAAGTTATGCATGTATTTTATACCTTAAGACGACCCGGGAAAAGAGAGGTGAAAAGAGTAGAAAAACCCAAATGTGCTGGATTGCCTATATATTTCCTATGCTGCGCACCTGCAGCCCTTTAGACATACCTCTGTGTTCTGTTCGGCTCAGCACCTCCCTCACTCTGGGGCAAGAAGAGCAAATAATGACACCCGATACAGTTAGTGATTTGCTTTGTTATTGACTTTAATTTCTAGTCAAACAGGAGAGGAAAGTGTGAGCTAGAGGAACAGGAAAGACATATTTGTTTTGTTCCCGGTGCTGTATGTGAAAGACGTCTCTTCTGAGATATCACTGCCCCCTAATGCCGGTACGAAGTATTTCAACAGAAATGTGTTGTCGCTGATCCACTCTCCATTAGGCCTTATAAACGATTAAATATGTTTTGTATGCTATTCACTTAATTAATTAGCTAATTATTTTTGGTTGATGGAGGTTTCATTTGTTTTTATTTCCAACAACCATCTAATACACAGCAAAAATCAAAGTATAATCTATAACACATGATCCTGGAAGGTAACTGAACATACAATACTGTTCAAAAGTTTGGGGTCAACTAGATAATTTAGGGTTTTCCGTGAAAAGACACATTTTTATTTACCACCATGAGTTTTAAAATGAATGGAAAATGTTATTAGCCTTCTGACGCAATGAGCAAACACATTGTACCATTAAAACATATGTGTGTGTATATATATATATATATATATACCAGACATTTGAATACTACGCTAGAATACTCATTTACCACATTAGCAATATATTAGCAATATATAGAGTGTATTTATTAGTGTAAAAATATTTTAAGCTTGTGAATTTAAATAAGGATCTATTACACAAAGGTCACCCTCTATGTTTGCTGGGATCAGGTGCCATATAGTAGAAAGTGAGATTTGAATAACAAATAAAAGAATTTGTATTATAGTAAAATGTATTTATATAGCACCTTCCATACAGAAATCAGACTCAATTTCATCCTGGGTCACATCAAATTATGCTTAAAGGGCCCATTGTAAATATTATATATGCATCTATCTGTTATCATATTACATAATTGCCTCACCTTTGATAGTAATGTCTGAATAATTAGAACTAATAATTATGTTGATTAATGAATTATCAATTAATTTGAATCGAATTTAAACAATATTCCAATGTAGAAATTTATCTAATCTAATTTAAATTCATCTAATTAGTAAGAATGCAGCAAAACATGGAAAATCATCACAGATATATAGAGACTCATACAAAAAATATACTGATAGTTATTTATTTTATGGATTTCATTTATGTTTTTGCATTGCTATGCTGAATATTAAACATACTGCAGTGAAAGAAAGGAAAGCAAGTAATGGCAGATGCATTTCAACAAAGGAAAATAAGCGTTGAGTTTGACACGTGGTCTTGGTGTTATATAAATGTTTCAAAAGTCAATCCACAGAGAAAAGCAATGAGCCTGTATTCAGAAACTATGCCTTAAAACAGGCCATCGGACTTCAAATAAAACCAGCAAAAGTAAACTATACGGGACTAGTTTGCTGAAAGAATGCGCAGTAGGAATATAAACCAGCTCGACCCATTCTCCAGTCTGGGATAGTAACGTTAACATTCAGGTAGTGGAAATAACAGCTGAGCAATGTAAAAATCCCACTCACCAGACAAGAGCGCTCATGTCATGAGGCCCAGCTGCAGCTGGCCTCGGCTCTTCAGTATCCACACAGGAGCCCGAGCTGCTTTTGGAACATCCACTTGTCGAGAAACTGGCCAGACTGTAAACCAGACTGTCTCTCAGTCAGTCAATACGCGTCAGGTCTGACCTAAATCAGGCCAAGCGGGCGATCGATACGGCAAACTAGTTCACTTCATGTATGACCTCAGTTCAAACATTCACACCAATTCAGCTGCTTTGGGGTTTAATGATATCAAAACGTGTTTTGCGGGGAGTGTTTCATTAACAGTCACTAGGGGGGAGATATTGAGTTAATACAGATGTAGAGGTTAATGGAGAAACTCCATTTAGGGATCAAAGATTAACCAATAACATTTAGGGCTTTGGCTAAGGCTGTGCAATTAATTGAATTTAATCGCGATTTTCGATTTGCGTGTCAAACGACCTCCGTTGAAACGATATTTGACATTTTTCTTTACACGGTTATCGTGGCGTGGTGGTCAGTGCTGTTGCCACGCAGCAAGAGGGTCGCAGGTTCAAGACCCCCTTGGTTTGGGACCTTTCTGTGTGGAGTTTGCATGTTCTCCCTGTGTCTGTGTGCGTTCTCCAGCTTCCTCCCACAGTTCAAAATCATGCTGAGGTTAATTGGAGACTCCAAATTGCCCATAGGTGTGAGTGGTGTGTCCCACTATAGACTGGCGACCATCAGAGGTGTATCACTGCCTCTCGCCTGTAATGTGCTGGGATTGTGCAGTTATAGAAGATGAATAGTCAGTCAGTCATTTTCTATACCTGCTTATTAGGGTCATCAGCATGTTTTTGGACTGTGGGAGGAAGCTGGAGAACCCGGTGAAAACCCACGCAGACACGTCCCAGACCTAGGATCAAGGAGGTCTTGAACCAGCGACCTTCTTGTTGGGAGGCAACAGCGCTAACCCCTGCCCCACCGTGTCGCCCTAGAAGATGAATATATATATATATATATAATTGTCATGTGGTGTAAACCTAAAAACTTGGTACCAGATGGTTTAACTCTCTTAGGGTTTTAAAAACTTACAAACACATCAAGAAGTTTTATTTTCTAGGTGGATTCAATATTTAAACTTTACCATTCTTTTTGGATTACACCATTTGTCAGTTTGTGTCAAAATGTTTGTAATTTTTGTAAAAAAAAAAACAAACAAACAGTTTTTGACTTATATATGGCAACAGATTATGCAAGATTTGCTATGAGATGATATCTACGTGGCAACACAACAAATCAGTTTAACATCTAAAACAAAAGTGCATGCTCATGCTTGCTGAATAAATGCACTGAATAACTAAAAAAAACAACTGTTTGAATAATCGTGATAATATTTTTTTTTCCATAATCTAGCTGTGGCTGTGGGATAAATGCAGCAGGACTCGGCTGTTACTGGTCTTTATGCTGAGCACCAGAACCACAGTGTGGTTTTATTCTGACCCTGACCACGCGTTCACGTTGAAGCTGCAGCAGGAAAACAGACATTAAACATGTGGAAGGTGAAGCGCGTCCCCGCCGCCGCCGCCGCCGCCGCCGCCACCGCCGCTGCTGTGTGAAGGGAACACATCGTGGGTGTGTCCCAGAAAATGTCCAGCCAACGAGAGGTGAACTCGGAGGAGGAGTCTACAGCTGCAGCTAGCTTCGTTTTCAGCTGCGTCACGTTATCCAGAGACAGCTAGGCTAATACCGGAAATGTAGCGACGGCCTTCAAAATAAAGGCATAGCCTGCCAAACGAAATGGCCACTCGTGATTAGAGGACATACAGCTCTGGAAGAAAATAAGAGATCACTGTAAAATGATCCGTTTTTCTGATTTTACTCCTTATAGGTACGTGTTTCCAAATAAAATATTATCATTTTGAGCGTTTATTTGCAGAAAATGACAAATGGTCAAAATATGATGTTTTCAGACCTCAAACTATGCAAATAAACAGGATCAAAATCATTTTAAAACAACATAATACTAAAGAAGAGTTCAGAAATTAATTTTTGGTGCAATAACCCTTTAATATTTAATCACAGCTTTTAATGCGTCTTGCCATGCTCTCCACAAGTCTTTACCATTGTTCTTAATTCAGGTGTTAATCACCTAAGCAGTACCTCTTTAAGCAGAATGAGGTGTGCATGTGTTGGATATCAACACACACACACACACACACACACACACACACACACACACACACACACACACACACACACACACACACACACACACACACACACACACACACACACACACATATATAGAAAACCTGGAATTTCTATATACAAGCACAAGGGGTGGCTGTGGTTCAGAGGAAGAGTAGCCGTCCACTGGTCAGAGGGGCGGCGGTTCGATTCCCGGCTCCTCTGGGCTCCGTGTTGATGTGTCCTTGGGCAAAATACTTCACCCTGATTTACCCCCGATGGCTGCACCATGGCGTGTGAATGTTTGGATTCCTGATCCATAGGTAGCATGTCAGCCGCTGTGATGTGTGTGAATAAACATTTGTAGTGTGAAGTGCTTTGATTGGTCAAAATAATAAAAAGACTATGCAAATACAGTCTATTTACTACATATATAGACTTGAAAAATACATGTTTTTTCCATGGCAGAGTCTGATTGACGACACTATGATATAAACTTGTAACAAATCATTTGGAATTTTCATTTGTCAAATGTTTCTACCTTTAAGGGTTTTGTTATACAATGATATTATTTCTAAAAAAAAAGTATTTTTTGGAAATAATAAATATGTTTTATTTCGCTGTAGTTTATGTCCCCTCCACTCTAACATGTGTTTTCCTTCTTCTGTCAATGGCTGGATGTTTTAAGATTTACTTTGCAGAATGATATATGGCCAGATTTTTTATACTGGAAAGCTGTTTTCACATTTATCTGCTGAAAGCGGCCAGTTTCTCTGCGCTCACTG
Source organism: Lepturacanthus savala (assembly GCA_030544235.1). Lineage (NCBI taxonomy): Eukaryota > Metazoa > Chordata > Actinopteri > Scombriformes > Trichiuridae > Lepturacanthus > Lepturacanthus savala. The sequence goes on from CM060461.1 coordinate 20,364,954, forward strand.
AAAATTCAATTTTAAGGGCCTATGAGAAGGATTTGTTATATCGCAGCTAATTTTTAAATCAATTCTGGTTCAGTATTCATGATTTGGAAGTCTCCAGTGCATATACACAGAGAATGAGCCTTACAAATGTTGTGTAAGCAATTAAATTGAAGTACACTGGCTCTGTACATTATTATACTCATATAATTACTTATTATATACATATAGTAGGTGGTTATGAACAATAGTTTATATAGGCCGAGAGTATGTTTAAGTCCAGTCATGACTGAAATGTCAGCTGTTGCAGGTAAAGTGGTATTATAGTGTTCCAGTGAGTTTACTATTGACACATAACTAAGAAACTGTTCATATCCCTGGAGATTAATTCTACTTTCTGTAGTAAAAAACATATCTGAACATAAAAAATCTGAAAAATAATCAATTACAAATAGTACAAGTAGTGAACTGAAATGTTATTCAAGTAAAAGTATATATATATATATATATATATATATATATATATATATATATATATATATATATATATATATATATATATATATATATATATATATATATATATATACACAGAGATTTTTTTAATGATTAAATACATGTCAGGGTGTTTTAATGTTTTAGTTTGAATGTAAAGCCAATTTTAGATACTATAAAATAAAATCTATAAAATATAAATCTAAAAAGTGACTAAATCTTATGAATTGGTGGAGAAAGTATAAAGTAGCATCACTTGGAAATGCCCAATGAAAGAACCTAAGCACAGTATTTGAGTAATTGTACTTGGGCATACTCACAAAAATATGATAGATACATTTTTATTATATGAAATATGGCTTTATATTGAGTGTTTTTGCTATATATCCTTTGTCCCCTGGCCAGGTTTTGCACTCAGTCCCTCATAATATGACTGAAATTAAATTTGAATTAATCGTAACTTTATTGACAAATGACACAGAAATTCCTTATTTTAATGAAAAATACCACGTGTTTGAAAGATATAATCGTATTTTATTTATTTTAATGTAACTACGTTTAGTTACTTTCCGACACCGGCCGGACCTGGAAGTACCCGTGCTCTATGACAGCGTTTTATTTTGAAAGGAGCGAGCGGAAGCCGTCTTTTAGCTAAACATTACCTCGGTACCGTCTTCTCCGCTTCCTCCTGCCTCCGCTGCCTTCCGAGCTACATCGGCCCGAGCCACAGCTTCCACCGTGACTACATGCCAGCCGCCGCTTGGAGGCTGGTTCTGATTAGAGACCCGCCGCTATGCAGTGCTCGTGCCCGTCGCGCGGCGTGTAGGTGTCGGTTCGGAAGCGAAGACCCGAGTCCAGGAAGAGAAGAGAGAAGAGAGAGAGCAGACAGACCGACAGGAGGCCACGGTTCCCCCTCACACATACACACACATCACCACGGCCTTGATGGTGATGTATGCAAGGAAACCAACAAGAGTCAGCGATGGGTAAATGGAGCATAAACCTCCCCGTCAGAACGACTCCGGGACGAGCCCGTGCTGTCATTAGCCCCCGTTAGCTCGGTTATTTATGCTCGCTGCTAGCGGCTAGCTACCGAAGCTAGCGGCTAAGTTAGCGGTTAGCCCCCAATAAGCGACGGTTCCGGATATTTTCACTAGCTAACGTTAACATCAACCCAATCCACTAATAAAAACGTATCGTCGCCGAATGTGTCTTTCTAAACGCCGCTATCCGTTTGCAATCAGTGACAAGACAAGCTAGCAGCTGTTGCTAAGGTGGCACATGAAGCTAACGTGGCTAACGGTAGCTAATTAGCTGAGTGGTATTCCCGAAGCAAGAAAAATGAACATTTTCAAATGCAAAGTGTCTTTCCCTCATGTTTTTTTTTTCTCTGTGTCTACACAGGTGCACCGAGAGAAGGGATTCACAATCCTATCAGGTATGACTATTTCCACCTGCACCCTGCAGGGTGCAGATTAATTTATCACGTTAAAATATCCGTTAGATTGTTATATGGTTGGTAGGGAAACGACACTCATGCTTTTTTTGACATCTGTAAATAACAGAAGATATACATTAAAGCAGAGAATGCAGGAGATCTCTATAAAAACTATAGAAATAGATAGTGAGCCCTTCCATCATTGGTGTGTTTATCTGCACAGATCCTGCTGCCCTCCACCTGTATTTTCTACTTTTCTCATTGTTTTGGTGGACAGGGACATCATTAACACCCCAAAACAATGAGAAAAGTAGAAAATACAGTCAGAGGCCAACAGGGCTGTGCATATAAAGACATGTTTTTATCTATTTGTTGATACTTGATCTCTATTTATTTCTGACAGAGGTAAAACAACAATATCATCTCCTCAAGTATCAGCTTAAAGTCGGTCCTTAACACCTTAAACAACATAGGGGTATGTTAGCATGTTACACAATGTTTACGATGTGTGTAACATGCTAACATATGTAACTTATGGCTGACCATGATATGTATGGTAAGAAAAGGGAAGAGGTAAAGCAGAATCTGGAGAGTTAAAATACAATACTGTAACAAATAAAATACAAAAACATTAAACCTACTACTGCTCTAGAGTATAGCTGTTAAAACCGTATTCCACAATGGACTCCTTATGTCTAACTGTTCAGTTCTCAAGATGAGACTGTCAAGGCCTTTTAAAAAAATAAGATACAGACCAGCAAACGGATAAATTTCCCTCCTATATCGAAACGAGTACTACCTCTATAGTAAAATCGCTTCTTTTGGCAGAAAAATGTTCATAATCCAGTTGGAATCGCAACATCTCTTGTTCCAAATTCAACTCCTCCACGCTGTAAACTCCTATTAGGATAGGAGTTTTGATGTTCCTTTACTCAGCAAGGTCTCCTTCATGCATCACATCCACAAGGACTGTTAGTTTGCTCTTGTCAAGGCTGTGTATTGAAAACTCCACCAGTGTAGGTTTGGTAAGTGTATGAAGAGGAGTTTCTCTTGGACCTAACAGAGATCGGGGTCAGATCTTTGTGTTAATAAACTTGTGGCATGGCTTTAATGGGCAGGCTTTCCTTAATATATTGTTTTTCTTTTTCCATATTCGTTCCAGACCCATAAATCTCAGCCAAAGAGCCAGTCCAGCAGCGTTCACCGTTACGACAAGGTGCGTGATGGCTCGTCCGATCCCACGCCCCCTTACAAGATACTGCGGCGCTCAGACGAAAGTCCTGTCAGCAGGCATGGAGACAGCACAGGACATGGCAAGGCAAAAACCTCCCACACAGTTCGAGGCAAAAATGGTAAGTGGTGGGTTCGCAAAATGCATGGTTTTTTGTTTTGTTTTGTTTTTAGTTTCACTTTAATGGGTTGTTATGAGGAACATACTGCATTTTGGTGCTGCAGTAACCTCAGACAGATAAAATATTAAATGTGCGTGACTGCTGGAAAACTAATGGCTTTCAACCTCGGCTTCGAACTGCTATAACGTCGTAGCACCAACTCTTAGGCCTGACTGTGACATTGTTATTGCGCATTGTGTGTTCTTGTTCTTAATTCACTCTTGAGGATGCGTGGGTGCGGATTTTGATTAAAAAAAGTTAAGCATTAACCCGGAAGCTGTGACAGAAATAAAGCTTTGGGACATTTTGTCATTTCGTGGCAATGGGTTCACAGCATAGCTATTACCGCTCAAATGTAAATGACGCCGACCTACAAGGCAGCGAAAGTGTTTGTCGTTTGGTGGCTGCAGCTGTCAGAGTGGATTTAGTCGCCTGCAGATTGGAACACTGTATTTTCTGTTGCTTGATGAATGGCTTTGTTGCAGGGACCAGTGGCTCTCCTCAGGAGAACTCTCACAACAACAGCTCCCACCATGGCTCCGACTCGCATGCGACTCAGAGCAAGCCTGTGGACAGGGTAAGACCTTATCTAGCACAATCTGATGATCTAACCTCAGTATTTCCTGCACAATTTGCAATCATGCAATTCAGTAACATGGTATGTTTTGCGGTATAAAGAGGCATCTCTCTCTGTATGCAGACATCTTTTATGTATTTATTTATAAGGCGACAATCTTGTTAGATCTTATGCCGTTAGTCCATGTGAATGAGAAATGAATAGGCCGGGATAATCAATACTTAACTTTTAAGACTCACTGATGCTGATTTGCCAAAAGAATGAGCACAGACCATCTGGTTTAACATAGTATAAAGTAGTGGAATTAAGTAACTTTTACAATTTGATAAATACAAATAGGTTGAGGCATGGTGCCCAAAGTGTAGAGCACCAAGGCTAAAACCAATGGTGCAATAAGACATAAGTGATAATCAGTATGAAGAGTCATTGTCCGACATCATTGGAGGGGTCACAAAATGACTTATAAACACTTACTTACATGTTTAACATTAAACACACTGAGAAACGTGTCGAGAAGAGACAGGGAGTCATAAAACAGACTCCAGATCTGTCTCAACTGAGTGGATGTCTGCTTACAGAGAAACAGGTGTGTGTGTGTGCACACATGCAAAATATCCTGGTAAACATTACAACACATGTGTATCAATAATTTCACCAGACAATAGTTAGCCGCATGTGCGTATTGCATAACAGTTAATTGTTAGCCGGCAGGTTAGTGGTTTATATTTGTTTGCCGCGTTGCATGTTGTAATAAACGAGGAAATCTGCGACTTTCTTTTAAAGGCACACTCCTGCTTACCCTTGGCACTGGCCGTTTGTCCGTGGTGAACTTCCTGCCCTGAGATACAGTAAACCATCAAGACAAAATCAGGATAGATTACTAGAACAGAAAGGTTTACTAATGTAGTCTTGCACATGCATAAACAACATGGTTCTGTGCGGAGTAGTAGTTACAAATATCAAGACAAATACCCCCCCCCCCCTTTTTTTTTTGTATACGTAAATATTATGTTTTGCTAATCAAGGCCTATTAATATAATTATGCATAATTATGCTAGTCGGTTCTTCTCTGTACTCCTTTGAAGTTCATAAACCCAGAACTGTTTGATTTACCTGTTAACGAAATCAATCGTATACCCCCCTGCCATCTACCTGTGTGCTCCCCTCTCGGTTCAGGTTAGCAGATTATACAGAATACTGCTGTAAGTGTATTGAGTGTTGATGAAACTGCAAGGTATGCACTAACCAACGTGATATCACATTCCTTTTTGATGGTATTACCAAGAGCCAGCTGCCAGGATAATATACTACTACTGCAGTGTTTGCCCCACATACTTTTAACAGCGATGCAGCGACTCTGATAAATGATGAATGCCACTGCTGAAATTCCACTTTGTACATAATAATCACGGCGAACACAAACCACGCACGCGTCCTCCACTCACTCATCATTAGGCCGTATCTAGTGGGGAAAGAATGGAATGGGTATCGCGTGTGTATGTGTGTGTGGTTTCACAGCACCTGCTCCCTGTGCTGGAGTGCACGGTGAGAAGCTCGAGCTGGAGTGAAAGATAGTTTTACTTGCGTTGATGTCAACCGCGCTTTTTATTGTAAGTTCAATAAAAGCGTTTTCGTCAAAAAGCCAATAACGGATTCAGGGTAAAAATCAAACCACCTGTTGTAAAAACCATAAACGTGCAAAAAGTATGAAAACCATCTGTCTGTATCCAAACCCTTTATCGTAGTTCGCCACATACGAACTAGTCAGATTCCTGTAAAATTAGACGGCGGCTGAGATGACAGTTGTCCCGGCCCCTCCTCTCTTTACCAGCAGTACCTGCAGGCGGTGAATCACCTCAACACGGACAGAATGTCTTTTCTTCATTCTTTCTTTTCTCTCAGTATTTTGCTGTCAGGGCTGCTATTTATTTCACCGACACAAAGAGATGAGTTTATATAGCGACTTTCTGCTGTGAACGCTACAGTTGCTGCTCCCGAAACAATATCGGGTCACGTTTAAAATGTAAATCAATTCTAATTGTGCTCTGAATTAGGTTTATGGCAGGATATAGTTTGTGCTTCATTAGTGAGCATATTTGTTTTACTTATATACTTGATCATATCTGAATGTGCTGTGAAAAACTACATCCTGTGTAGTTTTTTTCAATGTTGTGATTATAATGCTCTAAAGTATTAATTCTAAGTATTATAAGTAACAGTTTTTAATCCAATAACATTTAAGGGTGGGGAGTGAGGGAGGTTTACACATGTGATCATGTTTGAAATCATAAAACTATCCTTATCCGTATTGCACATTTCTAGGTCTATATGTTTTGATCTGGGAATCTACTGGAATACATGAGCATGATTTATATTATATTAATAAAACGCCTTATTTAACTCATACTATCCCTAACGTAACCCTCCAGTTCAGCCCGTCTGAAACATTCGGTTTTAGCTCCTTTCTCTATAAGACAAAAATCCTAATCCTATTTTTTTCTTAAAGAACCATAACAATAATTTTGCAAGTTTTAGCTCATTTACATGGAAATCGTTACTACGCATCGCTGCATTTTTTTTTCTACACCACGCTGTAGTGTTTCATGTTTGTTCTAAAGCCACTGGTTTCCACTCGCTTTCATATCGAATCTAAATGATTCAGACGATGTGGACTTAAGGGCTGCGTTCATCTTTTTTTTCTCTGTGCTGCACTTTAGCCTGTTCGTGACGTCTCTGAACCTTTTTTTAACAACTCTGACCCTGTCTGTCCCAGCACCAGGACCCAGCGGATGACTGGACTGAACACATCAGCTCCTCTGGGAAGAAGTACTACTACAACTGTAGAACTGAGGTCTCCCAGTGGGAGAAGCCCAAGGACCTGTTGGAAAGGCAAGTCTGCTGTGGTATTATACATTTTAAGAGCATTCAGGGCACCAGTCAAGACTTATTGTAGTATCTTTGGAACCGCATTGTGCACAATGCACTTCCTAACCGTTGCTTTCAAACTCTGTTTTATCCTCCAGAGAACAACGACAGAAAGACTCAGTCAAGATGGCAGCAAACAGTTTCCCCAGGGACATGGACTACAGACAAGAGGCCTTGCAGGACAAAGCCACAAGTATGGCAGATGCTAACTTTAGCGGTGTAGTTCAACTAGTTTTATATACGCATGGTTTCCCACAGCACTTTATAGTTGAGGCGGCAGCCCCTACAACGAATGCCCCCCGCCTCGCCTATGTCCCTCCGAGGTGGGGGGCAATCACCATCCCCGCAAGCATAGTAGTGTAACGTCTCTCAAAAATCACACGCTAAGCCGTTAGCCGATTTAGCTGCTACTTTATTCCTCACGCTAACACAGCCTACTGTGGTTGTAGCAAACACCAAAACAACAAACATCGTAAGAAAAGCTCTGTCTTTTCTTCTTTCAGAAAATATCACTACATGGTAGTAACATCCAAGATGTGTTCACAGACCCTCAGGAAATCCCAGCATCACCTGCCCATCAACATGACTTATAGTTATTTTTTTTTATTATTTATTTTTTTGGAGGTGCATGTCGGCCTACAGCGTAGCGGTCTGCGTTGATGCAGAAGTATAAACTAGGCTTAACAGAACAGAATCTGGGCTTAAACTCATTTATTTATAAACAAATGTTACCTCCTCGCCTAACAAACTTTCTGTGTGAAAACCTTCCTCTTTGAGGTCATCGCTATCATCTTCTTGCTATCACTTTCTGATCAAACACCCGAGATTCATGCAAGATGTTAGACTTCCCTAGTCCAGTGGTAAAATACCTTAAGTAACGCTGGGTTGTCTCACTCTGCTTGCTTCCACAGAGACCACTTCCGGGGACCAGTCCACAGCATCCAACTCCGGCCATTCCTCCTCTTCCTCTTCCGCTCAGAGCCTGAACTCCGCGCCCAGTGTGTTGGGTTCCACCCCCTCCACCATGCCCTCCTCCTCCTCCTCCTCTTCCTCCTCTACGGGCCAGTTGCCTCAATCTGTCCAGTCCCAGTCGCCTGCCCTGCTGCAGGACCCGGCCCTCCTGCACCAGCTGCTGCCGGCGCTGCAGGCCACCCTGCAGATGAACAACGGCAGCATGGACATGGCTAAGCTCAACGAGGGTGAGGATGGGAGTTAATAGGAAACCACTTTGATATAACGGTGCTCAGTGTGATTCCCAGTATAGAAGTGACTACTGCATTGCACTAACATTTCTACTTCCATCAACTGTTCCCCTAATGGCCTTTTGATAAGTAACATCTTACTTGAATCAGAAGACTGACACGCCACCTTTCTTAATGAATGCTTCTGACCGTTACCGTTAAGTTTCATTCGTTAAATTATGTCACTTTTGATGCCTTTGTTGACAACTTGACATAAACCAAGACAAAACAACCTCTCCTGAACATGACCTTACTGTCAAACTTTAAAAAACTCTCATTGAGCTTATTAGTTTAGATGGAGACAAACTAATAAGCATTTTTTCCCCTACCAGTTTTTTCTTAATCTTTGAAGTGTCTATTTTTAGACTGAAAGGTAACAGGTGGAAAAAAAAATGCCCCATGGGGTTTTATTTCTAACCTTTTACTACACTTCCCCATAAATCCAAACCTGAAAAAAACCTTTACGACATTGACATTAAGCACAGGACTGTTATGATTATGTCCTAAATGTTGTGCTTTTCATTATGATGTCTTAAGCTCAATAGATTTTTTTTTAAAGTTTGACAGTAAGGTCTGCCATGTCATGTTTATGACAGGTTATTTTGTCTTGATTTATGTCAAGTTGCCATAAAAAATAAATGTCAGTGTCAACTTTCCTTAAAAAGTAGTGCTACGTTTTGATATACTTCTATGGTTAATGACGGAAATGTCAGTGGTTTGCTTCCATTTGTCAACAGGAGATTGTGGTTTGATTGATGTTTTTAACGGGCCACACAGTTCTACCCAACCAGGGCGTGCACTGTATGATTACGATTGACACACACATGCTTGTTGTTCAGTTTTTAAAAAGTTAAAAGTGAACCGGCTAAGGTTAAAGTTGTGGCTAGGGAGAAGATAAAATCCTTCCACTGATTTGTTTCTTATCTTCAGAGTTTTCCAGCCTAACTACGCGTGGTAGTGCACTCACTCGTTGTGTGTCTTTTGGTCACTCACCTGTATGTCTGTGTGTTTGTGTGTGTGTGTTTGTGCATTTCCTCTTTCCTCCCTCCAGTCTTGGCAGCTGCTGTCACCCAAGCTTCTTTGCGGTCTGTACTTCATAAGCTCCTCACTGCTGGACCTGCTTTCAACATCACTGCTCTGCTCTCAGCTGCTCAGCACTCCAACCAAGGTACAACCTCCTCGCTCTTTCTCACAAACTTTTACATTTTATTAAAAAAAAAAAATGTTCATGAAGGAACCCGTTTCCACCCCCATAAACGTATGAGAACTTTTAATGTTCATATAGAAACCTGATTGTTTTAAGACAGACTTGGGGGAGAAAACTGTTAATTTCTCCTGTAACTGTTTATAGTGTTTGCAGGGTTTTTATAGACTGTATAAAAAGTCAATAACTTCCTCAAAGTGCCGTCAAATGATCTCTGCAGCCCTCTGGTGGCTGGCTGCAGAATAGGTCACAAGTCCTACCAACCAAACTGAAACATCGACACAAATTTGCAACTAAAACTGCACTCCCTGTGTGCGTGTGAATAAATTCAGATTTTTTCCCATTTACATACCATGACAACACATTTTCTGATGCCGTCTGTGCAGCCCAACCGGTCTGAATAGACAGTCCTCTCGCTTGCAGACATGGCGCTCAATTCGTATAGTTCATGGTTTTCAGAATGTCAGTAGCTTCACAGAAAAACAAAGGACTTGCTCCTGTGTTTTCAGCTGTATACAAATTGCAGCAGTAAAAAGTTGACACAAGTCAAACTTCCGTTTAATTCTATTTTTGCACCCAATCAATTAATGAAAAGCTAAGTTGACATTATTCCCATGCTACCTCTCTACAACACATCCACAACAACACAGAATTCAACCTGGTCGCCCTCGAATTCCATGACTATAGCTTTTTATTTTCTACGTTCAAATTGCAGCCTTAAGTGACTCAAATCAGATTTTTTTTTCTGCTCCAATGCACCCTGGATCTGATCTTTTAATGAAACAAATCCTTTTTTTTTTATTTTGTCAAAAGCAACCCAGCAGAAGCAGGAAAAAAGCAACAACCACTGCCAAAAACCTTGCTCTTTTCTTCTTTAATCTCCTCAAAACAAATTTGTTGTGCACTGAGCACACTGCATACGGCATAGATATATACATGTGTATATATATCTATGTGCTTGCTGCATATGTCTTCATCTTGTCCTCCAAAGTGCATGAGGGACACTTTTGGGGCATTTAAAGTTCACACAGGAGATCACATACAAGCCACATTTGATTGGAAATGTGAACAACCTCACAAAAAATTAGATTAACCCTTAAACTCTGCACTCTAAATGTAGCCAAAGGACCCACTGGAGGCTTTTGTTTGTCATATGGACTGGTCCTTTTTTGAGATTCATCTAGACCAAAAGTATTTGTATGCATATATGTGTGTGAGATTGAATTTTAACTATCGATCCTTAACTGTCCTCATCCTGCCTCTGCAGCCCAGCACTCCAGCCAGTCCCCTGTGTCTCTGACGTCAGACGCGTCATCGCCACGACCATACGTCTCACCACGGAACGGCACCCCACAGAGCAACCAGAAACCCATTTTGGGCGTGCACCCCGGCAACATTGTTTCCTCACAAACCAGGGTGAGCCCCAGTGTAAAAGCAGCACGTAAAAATCTCATATGAAGAATGAAAGTGTTCATGCGTTACTCGGACTCTCTTACTCTTGGTCTCTCCCCCCTCAACCACTTTATTTCTGCCATCATACGTTTACGCCACACGTCTCATGGTTTCCTTCACTTTTTTTCCACCTCTCTCCAGGGAAATATGTCTTCAAGTAAGCAGGGCTCAGCCCCTCAGGCTCAGACCACAGAGAAGCGTCCAGAAGACCCCAGGACTCTCCAGCAGAGAAGGTAGTTTTCCGTTAAATTGAAACCCCCCAAAAAAGCTTAATTCCTTAAAACACCTCCGATTTGAAATCTCTTGAGTCTTTGGAGGTAAAGTAAACGAACAAAAAGCCACAAAGTCAGTTCACCCAAATTCCCAAACCATCTTTTCTCACTTGTAACAATCCTTGACCCCGTTCTGATGATCCAGTCTGTTTTCTGGCCTTGGCTTATTATGGCAAACAATAGCTGTAATACCTATTCGTTATTCAAGTCTCATCAAAATATGACTTTCGCCATTTTCAAATAACTTATTTTATTAAAAATATAAAAATAAAGGAAGAAGATGTGACCACTGCTGCTGCATTTCTTCCTTCTTGGCCAAGTGCCTCGGTCCTGAACGCATCATCATGCTTAAACGACGTTAAAGAACACCCTCTCGATAATATTGCTTAATTGTTGATCGCCATGGCTCCGACGCAGCAAAAACTTTAAATAAACTTTAATAAACTTTCTATCATAAAATATGCAGAGGAAAACTTGGTAGAAGCATCCGAAAGACATTTAACTACACTTCTGTAATCCTTTTCACTTTCAAAAAAGGTAAATTTCACAGTCATGCTGGTTTAATAGAAGAATTTGATCAAATTTCCATATTCTTCCAGTTTTGCTGAGTAAGATTTTTGTGAGGAAGGAATAAATCTCCTGTCCCAAAATGCCTGGTTAAGAGATCGGAAGAAACGTCCAGGCTATTATTTGGTAATTTCCGGTACTGGGTAAATGTTAACCACTCGTCTTCACTCTACCAGCCAGGAGATCCTGTGCACGGGATCAAACATATCTGGTGCCGCATTGCCCCACGTCCCTTCCAGCAGCACCAGTCAACCCCAGGCAGACGTCCCCGGCTCCTTCACTCCAACCCTGGCTGCTCATTTTGACGAGAGTCTCATCAGACATATCCAAGGATGGCCTTCAGAGAACACTGAGAAACAGGTAGAGTCCTCCAGATGCAGCACAACCACTGGAAGATTGGACTTTCACATAAAACTGACCAATAGGATGTTTTTTTTTTCTTTTTGTAAATCACTGTAATACAATATGGGATCACAATACGCTACCATTAAAAGGGTAAAACATCCCATTTGATTAGCATCAGTACTCCCCGCTTGCTCTGATACTGACTTGTTCTCTCCCCGCTGCACACAAACACTCCTGAGTGCTCTCTGTTTTTACCTGCACTCACACCAATGCCATCTATATTTAAAGATATGTGGTCGCGCTACCACCGGAAAACAAACACTTTTGTGTCTACGTAGCTTTAAGCACCGACCATCAACTGTAAAAACAAGGGGACTTTATGGTGTGTTCAGGTGCACCTTGTCCATTGTAATCCACAGGCTTTGTAGGACTGCAAAGCAGGTGACTTCTTGGTGCGTTCAAGCACACCTTGTAAATACTGAAATCTATACTTGAATGGCCATGAAGTTTTTTCTTTTTTTCCTTATTTTATTATTTTTTTTAACATGGCCTTGTCTTTTATGTGCCTGTCAAACTGTCATCAATTATAAGACCTGTTTGAGGTGTTGTTTTTTTTGCAGTGGTATCATTTCATCATCTGTATCAGGATAGATTACTTAGAATCCCCTTTCATCTCATCTGTCTAATCATTTAGTTTTCCATGATGAAATGAGCATGATGGAAAACTGCTAGCATAACTACGCTGCTTTAGTTGTCTGTGGTTCCTAGTTTTCCAGGTTTGTCGTGAAAAAACACAAAAAACCCACTATTATCTGTGCTGTGTCTGTCAGGCGGCTCGGTTGCGTGAGGACATCCACAACATGGGCAGCCTGTACATGTCAGAGATCTGCACAGAGATGAAAAACCTGCGCTCCCTGGTCAGAGTGAGTGAAATTCAGGCCACACTGAGGGAACAGAGGTGAGGCAAAGGACCACATTTGCATAAACGCGCTAATACACTGATAATACACACAAACACGCGCATTCACGTTTTATTTTCCCATCCTACTACAGAATCCTGTTTCTAAGGCAGCAGAGCAAAGAGCTGGACAAGCTGAAGAACCAGAACTCCTACATGGTGTGAGGACCTGACCAGAGAAGGAGGGACAGGGACGGATGGATGAAAATGTTTAAAAAAAAAAAAAAAAAAAAAGAGAGGAATAGACACGGACAGCGAGCTGCTACAGCCTGTTTATTCTCCCTGTAACAGCTGTTAGAAAACAGCAACTGACAACTCGGAGCTCCGTCATCCTGAACATGTCTTCTTTTTCTTTTTTTTTGTTTTTTCCCTATTTTTTTTTTTTTTTTTTTTTTTTTTAAACAAAAAAAAAAGTTTTCCAGTCTCACCACATGAATTGCTCTCATTGAAAGGTGAAACTGATGGTTCAACGAGTCGGACACTTTAACCAGTGGACACAGCGGACCTGAGGCTCTTTTCAAACGGCACCTTCTCAGACTGTGAACCTTGGATTGTGTGTATTGTATCGGGTTAACTTGTTTTCTGGTGTGTTTTTTGATGTGTAGTGGTCAGGAAAAGATTACAATTCATTCTCGGAAAGAAAAAAAAACAGAAAAAAAGAACTAAAACAAACATAATTGAACTTCTGAAATGGACTTTTGTCACTTACGGTGAGTCATGCATTGAGATTTATGGAATTCAATGGCAGTGATGTTACTAATGTTCTTTTTTTTTTTAAATTCACTATACTCGTCCGTGGTTTTCGCCATCCCGGTGCGTCTCGGAGCCGATCGGTTTTACATGTCATGACATGAGATTAAGCGGCCAGACCTGTCTGAAAAATGCTTAAATGTGCTTCAAGTCGTTTCATCCCGAGTGACGGGAATCCGCGTTGTGGTTCCAGTCGCGCGAATTCACTGGGAAGTTCGTGGCTAGATATGTCAACCACACTCCAGATGTTTCTAAGCCATTGTGTGAAAGCCTACATTATTGGACCTAGGTCGGCTGCTAGTAACATGAGGTTGTATTCATTTGTAGCCCTGCTGGCTGTTTTCTATCCCTTCTGCGACTGTTTCTTTTTTTTTTTTTTTTTGTATAATTGTCGTTTTCTTTCTCCTCCAAGTCTGATTGGGGGAAATACTTCATTCCTGTGTGCAGCGTAGCAAGAGGTGTCGCGTAAAAAGAATAGCAAAGTGACTGAATCTGCAGTCATGTAAATTATTGTTGCACATGATTGATTACGTCCTTGTAGTCGTAACAGAAAAGAGCAATGGAAAAGATGTTTTGTGTTTTTTTTGTTTTTTCTCAAAAAGGAAGCTCATGTTTCGTTTCATATTCGTCTTTGTTCGGCCATCGCGGCCACTGCCCTTTTTATCAAGTGACTCTCGCCAAATCTGGCGGCTCCTTTCGGAAGGGTTAACTCACGATGAGATGATATACTTTTTTTTTTTTTTTTTATATATGAACGGGAGAGATCACATTAAACTGCAATCGTACACTTCTACACCAACAAAGCGAGTTCCTTTTTGTCTCTTGGCTGTTCTTTTCCTTGTCCTTTAAAAAATAGTTTCCACCAGATCTGATGTGCACACTTTTTTTGGGGGAGGGGCGGGAGGTGGGGTTGAGGAGGGGGGGGCTTTGTATTCCATAAAATATGAGAATAAAATATTATACCACAACTCCTGTTTGACTTTGACTTTCAGTTCAGCTGCTGTAGAGTGACAAAGGGTGGGTTAGATTTAACATGCCTCAAAGTGTCCCATGTGCCTTTCTTGATTAATATATATTAATTTGTTTATGAATGTAAATGAATTATACATCCATAGGAGGCTTTGTGTGAGTATCAGGCTCACGACTGTTTATTAACCTTGTGCAGTTTTTTCCCCCCCCTCTCCTTTTTAAAAGTGAGCATTTGTGTGGAGTATCTGAAGTGTATCTAGAGGACAGATCCTCCGTCTCTCCACAAGATGGTGACAGTACGCAATCCTCAGTCAACGTATGCACTTCTACTCCTCCGCCTTGATCAGATTAAAATCCCATTACCGCATATGTCACATGCAAAAAGTAGAATTAGAATTACTAATATGATCGAACTTTATCTTCCACCGGAGCGGCAGCAGCGGCACACGAAACGGGATAAAAAACAAGCAGTTAAACGGACAGAAGACAAGGTCAGATTAAACATTTGAAAGAGTTCATGTCGGCTTCTGCGAGATCTCATCAGTCACTTTGTCAAGTTAAGAATGTTAATTGCATCGGGGGGGGGGGACTTGAGTGCACGTCTTTTTTTCTACAGAGACGCTAAAGCCTAAATAAAAGCAGGAGGGCGTATAAAAGGTCGACTCTCAGGCAGCACCTCCGGTACAGTAGGTGCACAGATGATGGATGATAATAATACAGAAGCTGCTGATGGTCAAGACAAGAGCGTGATGAATAACAGCGGATAATACTATTTCATTGTTGTGTATGTAGGATGACATTGACCGTGGCCTTTTAGTTAAAACGCAGCATCTTTCACGCTTACGCAGCTTGTCAACCTTCTGCTTTGTCCTCATCAAGACACTCAAGATGCTCGTACCTTAAAACTACTAGGGCTAAAATGCTATTTTCAATTATGGTGTACAGAGCTCCTTTTTTCAAATCAAATGGGTACATATTGTTCTTGCTTGGACTCCCTGCCGAGATCTTCTAGCATTGTTTAAAAAACAAAACTTTCCGATTTATATTTAAATGTCACCTTACGTACTTATATGATGCTATTTATAGAGTTCTCCTCCAATCCAAAAACATATTCTCGCTCGTAGAGTTGAACGTCGGAGCTTCACTGAGCAGAATGATGGACGAGCGGAGTTTGTCACTGGAAGACTGTTTCTGCATTGAACTCGCTGAAGGCGGAAAGTTTCTCTGAGCTTTATTGCTGCTTCAAGGAACGGGCGAGATTTGGAACATCACGAATAGTTTCAAAGCCAACCGTGGTCCGCTATTCGAAAAATTACACAAATGTCTTGTATCGGAAACGTTATTATTCAAGGTAGATGTCTTTTTCTGCTCTGGCTTATTTTTCTGATTAAGGAGTTGCTTTAACTCTGAGGTCGCCCAGGGCAGCTTGTTGTTGGGAAACACTTTAATAGCCTTCTTTTTGGAAATAATTGTGTTCTCACAAAGTTCCATGTACCCCCGAGGTAGCAGGTGCTGTCTGTCGCTACCTTTTAAGTTTTCTCGCACCATATTTGGGCCTCATAGCCACCAGATTAATCATGCTGTGATCTGAGATTCCTAGACCAGGCAGGGCCTTAGAATAAAAGGTGTTCTGGTGGTTTCCAGAGCAGTGGTCAAGGCAAGCTTCATTTGCCCAGGCAAAGCTTCATTTACTGGTGTCAAATAACAGATTAGTGATTCACATGAATGCCTAAATCCTGCGTGCACAGACTTTTTTGAAGGGCAGGGGCAAAAAAAGAAAAAAAGGGCACATATAGCCTGTCTTTGCCACTGAGGAGGGCACTTTCGCATGCATTTTAGCTCCTAAGAGGGCTCTTTAGCATGCTTTTATCTTCCAAGAGGGAACATTTAGCACACAATTTAGTTCCTCGGAGGGCACTTTAGCATGCATTTTAGCTCCTAAGAGGGCTCTTTAGCATGCTTTTATCTTCCAAGAGGGAACATTTAGCACACAATTTAGTTCCTCGGAGGGCACTTTAGCATGCATTTTAGCTCCTAAGAGGGCTCTTTAGCATGCTTTTATCTTCCAAGAGGGAACATTTAGCACACAATTTAGTTCCTCGGAAGGCACTTTAGCATGAATTTTGGCTCTTAGAGGGCACTTTAACATGCTTTTTAGCTCCAAAGAGGCCACTTTAGCACACGTTTTGGCTTCTAGAGGACACTTTAGCACAGATTTTGTCTCTTAGAGGGAATCTTAGCACATGTTTGTTATTAGAAGGCCCTTTAGCACACATTTTGGCTCCTAGCAGGTACTTCAACACACGTTTTGGCTCTCATGAGGGCAATTTAGCACATGCTTTAGCTCCCAAGATGGAGATTTAACATGCTTTTTATCTCCCAAGAGAGCACTTTAGCGTTTTTTAACAATTGCGCCATGCCCCGCCAATGCACTCAATATACGACAGCCGGGTAGGTGCAGACCCCACCCATCCGGGACACAAACTGCCTCTTACCTCTGAAAAGAGGTACGCGATCATAAAAACTCACACCAACAGACTGAGACACACCTTCTTCCCCCCGGAGCTGTGACATCCATCACCCCATCCCCTCGCTCATCCACCCTTCCACTCAAAGACTGAAAAGTGTCACCCCTGCAGACAGACAATCACATCGCGCGGCACTTTAAACATTTTTGCGATGTATATTGTAATTTCACACTGCACTGCACTTTAAACATTCATTTGTACTATGTGTGCCTTCGAGCCAAGAGCCGCTGAACAATATATCGTGCTGCCTTGCATAATGACAATAAAGGTTCTTGATTTCTTGATTGCGAGTGGGGCGTCTGACATACCGCTGGTGGGTCAGGAAATGTCCCTTCAAGCTGCAGAGATTAAAGTCTCCTATCAAAGGAGCCTCTGCCTCAGCCTGAGATACGAGCTGATGATTGTTAGCGGCAGCAGTATCAGTGGGGAGGCTGATAGAAACAACAGGAAGTTGCTTTTGGTGTATTTTCAGAGGCAGATAAGAAAGTCTTAGTCTGAATGCTAATAATTCAGTGTCTGCAATATCTGTTGTGCAGACCTGATGTTTCATTGTAATATGGGCTGGGTTACATTTGTTGTTGATGAACACCCACACCCACACACCCACACACCAAATTCTGGCCCCTGTACACTCTTAATGTCAGTGGGCCCCTATCCGTGCTACAATCAGATCAGATTATATCGATGACTGGTTTGGCTGCTGTCTGTGGGTGGACTAAACCTTTTTGTGCCTCCAAGTGGGGACCCCGAAAAATGTCCTGCATAATACCGTGGCACAAAGTTCATTCTCTCATGATGTTGTCAATATATTTCACACCATATTAAATTATGACACCAATTAACTGGGGGCGACACGGTGGCACAGGGGTTAGCGCTGTTGCCTCACAGCAAGAAGGTCGCAGGTTCAAGACCTCCTTGGTCCTGGGTCTGGGACCTTTCTGTGTGGAGTTTGCATGTTCTCCCCATGTCTGCGTGGGTTTTCACCAGGTACTCCGGCTTCCTCTCACAGTCCAAAAACATGCTGAGGTTAATTGGAGACTCTAAATTGCCCGTAGGTGTGAATGTGTGAGTGAATGGTGTGTGTGCCCCACGATAGGCTGGCGACCATCTGGGGTGTATCCCTGCCTCTCGCCGTAACGCGCTGGGATTGGCTCCAGCAGATCCCTGTGACCCTAATGAGGAATAAGCAGGTATAGAAAATGACTGACTGACTGACCAATTAACTGGAGGGCCCCCCAAATAAATTAGGATTTTCATGGGCCCTCTCTGTACTCTCTGTCCCCACCCCACTGCTACGCCCATGCATATACACACCAAATATAAGGACTTATTGTGACTGAAAAAAAAGAATAACTCGCAGAAAGTCTTGCTGAGGTCACCGGGGACCGTGACTTAGGTGGATACGCATGGGTCTGTTTTGTTGCCTCATATTCTCCAGGGATGAATCAACGCAAGACTTTATTGCAAGATGCTTCCTGTTTATTCATCCCCTTCCGCGAAGCTGCCGAAGCCTGGACCTTCAGATCCACGGAACACTTCCCTGTCCTCGCTGTAACAGCAGGTGACACAGAGGCTGTGTCCAATATTTATAGTTTATGGCTGACATGGACAGCATGAAAGCGTATCATTAGCTGTATTTACATACACACAGTAGCGCAATTATAGACAACACTGTGATTAAAACATCAGCACATTTACATCGGTTACATGATTGCCATGGTGAAAACTCCCTTTAATAGTCCTGTTTACATGCGTCATGTACTGGTCGTTAAACTGATTATCTAGAGTGAGTTGTGATGTTGATTAACTTTGTTTACTTCCTGTTGTTATGTTCTATTACGTTTAAGTCAATAATGAACACATGATAGCTCTAGTTAACCCGACTTGCTTGTGAACTCTGCCTTCTCAAGAAAAATGCTGCTTTTTCACTGTTATATCTGCTGCTACGACTCTACTACCTGGTCTCACCTCTGGTTTGTCACGGTTTAGGAAGCTCATCAGTCTACCAACTATCATTGATTGATTGATTGATTGATACAGAAACAGAGCATATTAATAAACATTTTACAAGAAAGGTTTCCCAGTCTCTGCAGTGATCGTGTAAGACCTCAATTGTACCTTTATGTTTAGGGTTTAGGAAAGTGTTAGGATTGCTAAATTCAGGGATAAATGGCATAGTTAGACATAAACACCAAGTGATGAAACATATTCTTGAGGGCGTCAGGTCCTTGTTGCATTTATATTTTTTCTATATTCTAAGGCTGTCCTTGAATCAACTCCTCATGTCGGTTACCCAGGTCGTAGATTCCTCCAGTTCCATTTCAGATGCAGGAACTGTCCCGATGTTTAATTTCATATGATTTGGATGATTAGAATTTGAAGTTGTGGTTGGTGTTCTATGAATTTTGGTTTGAATATGGTTGTCTAATCCTTGGAGATTGTGACATCAACTAAATTAACAGCTGTTGGGCTGCTGTCTGCTGTAAATTTGAGGAAGGTTGTTGTCTATTTAAACATGCATTCACCTCATCAATGCAATTATGAATGAATGAATGAAGATGTGTGTATTGGAAGTATCAGGTGCCACATGGGTCTCCAACCCTGGTCCTGGTATGCCACTGTGGGTGCAGTTTTTTTGTTCCAATCAAGCAGTTACACACCTGATCCTAATAATCAACCACTAGGGCCCTTGCTATGGACCTTCATGAGTAGAATCCGGTGTGTTACTGCTCGGTTGGAACCCACGGTGGCTCTCCAGGACCAGGGTTGGAGACCCGTGCTGTGGCATCTGACTGGCTATGTCTTAAAAGACAGATAAGGATATGAAGGTATGTAAAACCTTGCCAAAGGCAACCATGTACCTCTGTCTGTGCTCCCTAACCCTAACATCTATGTCAATTAGATGCATATCCATTTATGGCATTTCATTTTACAGTCAACTAGTCATGGTGTCATATGACCCACAAATTCACGGTGCTGTCCTTGTGCAAGGACAAAGAGATCATACCATGCTCACACAAATATATAATAATAAGCATAATAAGAATGAAACATTGTATATATTGGTACCTTTTATGCCACCCAAGGTCATTCTACATCATATAAAATAAGCATTTCTATCTACATCATTATATACACTACCTTATTTTTGAAAGAAAAGCACTGTTTCAATGAAGATAACTTATCAGAAATACACTCTAAGCGCTGCAATGTCTGGTTTTTGGTGTAATATCTACATAGGTGTATAGAGGCCCATTTCCAGCAACTATCAGTCCAGTGTTCTAATAGTACAATGTGTTTGCTCATTGCATCCGAAGGCTAATAAAAGTTTCTATTCATTTTACAACTCATGGTGGTAAATAAAAGTGTGACTTCTCAATGAAAAACACCAAATTGTCTGGGTGATCCCAAACTTTTGAATGGCAGTATAAATTAGTATTTACATAAATTAAACAAAAAGCAAGTCAAGAAGTCAATGAATTAAAAAAAAAATGAGTTGATGCAGTTAAAGTTGTGAATTGTGTAATGGAGTCCAGTGTGCAGATGTGAGGGGGGAACAGAGTTCCAGAGTACAGTATATGCGAAGGTCCTGACACCCATTGTGCTGAGGTTGCTGATGAGGACTGTGGGGACTGCAAAGGAGTGTAGGGCTCAAGGAGGTCAGTGAGGTATGCAGAAAATAGCCCATGCAGAGGCCTTGAAGGTAATGCATTGAGATACAGGGCGCTGGTGAAGTTGAATCAACAGGGGACTGACATGTTCGGCGGACCTTGAGCGTGTAATAATCCGTGCCGCGGAGTTCTGGATGAGTTGGAGTGAAGTTCTGAGTTTGTTCAGGATGCCTGCCAGCAATGCATTACAGTAGTCATGATGTAACCAGAGCATTAACTACTATTTCTGTGAAGTGTTGGGTTAAGGCAGCACAGTCTGGAGATGGTGGATATAGAATAAATATAGTGAAATGGCTCTTATTTGACACACCTTGAGCTGTTCAGGACAGTCTGAAGCACTGATGTGGGGGAGGGGGAGGGTCTGAGTACAACCACATCAACAAGAGGGTGAAGACAATGATCAAAACATTGAAAGGCATAATCCAGTATACCGTAAAGTACAAAAAGTTACCTCATTTTCTAACTTTTGCTTTCACCAGTGGGAAAAGAAGACCCAGGGCACCTCATTTCAGAGGAGATAATGTGTCGGCATTTCCCAGGTTAATGTGCCCCTGAGTGACCCAGTCCTCATTACATGTAAGGCCAAAACCTCACTGACTCGTGTATAGTTCAGGGTCGGTCAGTGATGATGATCTATTGATATTTTTATTCTATATTATCTACCGTGGTAAATTTTCAGCAAATCGTTTAACGTGTTAACTGTACTGATTCTTGTAGAATGATTGGATTTCCAGCTGTCTCCATACTGTAACTCCTGCCATTAATGTGGACCCCACTACCAGTAGATTTTCATTATTATGGTATATGCTGGGGTGGTCAGAGTGATAGAGTATTTGGAGTATTTGGAGTCCCCTCAACTCACTCACAGAACATGATTCCTCGTATTCTTGTGTGACCTTTGTTGATTATCCACCAGTTGGATGATCATTGACCGCCATAAGAAGGAAGCCTTCCATTTATCAGGTATCAGGCAAGCTTTCAAGGAATGGAGTGATTAACTACAGACTGGATTAGGCACAGGTTCACTGCATCCACGATTTTTATGCTTCTCATTCGTCGTCTGTCTGGTTGTGCTGCAGCGCGTTTGGAGAGATGAGAGCGCCACATTGGCTGCTCCACATTTACATAAAGTTGAGGTATAGGCTACTTTGTGCAAATCAGGGACATTGAGCCTCCCCTTCTTTTTAAAGCGCATAAAAATATTTTTATTTAAACCAGAACTTAGATATAAATGAATGTCTGAGCCATTCAAGTCCTCGAAGGAGTTCACATAACGCTGATTAAGCCGATCACTACCAGGTATGCTCTGTATTTCACAGTAGACTGAGGGGGAAAATTCACAAAACCCATATTCCTGCAAATGATTAAACCATATAATTACACTTAAGGCTAATAACAGACATAGCCTATACCAAATCAACCCCTTAATGAACCGCATAGAGGTCAGTCTATGAGGATATAGGATAAAATATGCAAAATATAGCTCACTGTTGTTTATGATGCAAATAGGTGAAACAGCCAGGTAACAAACTTCCAACAGCATCCATGGACAATATAGTGTTGGTCACTTTCATTTTGAATGTTACTTTGTTGAGAAAATCAGCAATGGTGCTGCAAGGTGATTATCAGAATGATCAAAAATAATACAAATGCTAGTAATAAAAGGGTAAAAGCTATGGACAATATGTACAAAACAACGTGTGAAAAGTGAAATCGCTGAGTTGAAGGTAAAGTTTGCTGTTGAGCTGACAAGAAGTTGCCCAGAAGTAAACACAGATGCAGTTGGTAAAACGTATTAATGACCTTCAACTTAAAAGCATGCTCAAGCTTAAAACCAATACTCTTCACAAGTGTTCATGTTGTTCTTATAGCATGTCAAGCAAAAGCAATGCTTCACTGGAGATTTGTTGCATAAAGGTTGACCAGCTCTAATGGGGATATGTGCTGTTATTGGCTCACATGTTTGATGTTTTGCAGTGAATTGCAATAATGAGCGGGAGTGAAGCTGTTTTTCACTGAGTGGAACATTACTGTTGTCATCGGAAACACTTTGTTGCCGCGCTGTGGGGAATGTTCTGGGGCCTCGCATCCAACAAAGGAAAACTTTCGCACTGGTCAGCATTGGTTCCTTTGAAATCTGGAACCAATTATCCTCTTTTACACTCTACTACTCTACGCATTGTGTAGTCAAATTTTTCCCCCCATTCTGTTTTTTTTTTTATTTTTATAATCGCAACACAACAGAGCCCACACCTAATACTTCTTGTAGTTGATGTGTCAGCACCATTATGTGCAGAGATCACCAAAAGCCTCCAGTATAGCGCCGCTTCATTTGTCCTCATATACAGTGTTATCAGGAGGCACGGAGCACACCGGAGATTCATTACGAACAAATCTGCAACACCATTCACTTTGTATTACAGCTTCACTCGCATAGCAATAAAAAAATAATTAAAAACCCTTTCATTTCATTATGTGATATATGACTCAGTCTGTACCCATTCATTTTAGGATTGGTCTGAGCTAAAATACTTTATTTATCTCATTTATTTAGCTTTAATGACTGTGAAACCAAATCTCTATCTGTGAATTGTTAAGGCCGAGAAAGTTTCCCAGTAACACTCAGAACATGTCTTTTTAAGCTGCGCTCACTTCTAGCTCCAAAGAAATGGCGATAGTTAAAATGGCACCATACCAAATTCACTGCTTTGGAATGAAAAAGTCGTTCGTGGAACTCCCGCAACTGTATCACAAAAACATAATCTGCCTGCAATCCATCAGCAATAATGTATTTGGACCATTTTTCAAAACCTGCCCGCCATCCATGATCCATTATTTCATTTTCAAACATGCCGTCTTCAATCCAAAATGACTCAGGAGACATTCCATAAGGGAAATCATCAGATTTTCATGCAGCTCCTCCTGGAGACATACAGAAAGCTCTGTGCACATTTTGGCAGTAGTAGACTATACACCCTATGGCCTGTAAACTGACTTTGATAGGTAAAATTGGTATAGTCAGTCAGTCATTTTCTATACCTGCTTATTCCTCATTAGGGTCGCAGGGGTCTGTTGGAGCCTATCCCAGTGCGTTACGGTGAGGCAGGGATACACCCCAGATGGTCGCCAGCCAATCGTGGGGCACACACACCATTCACTCACAGACTCACGCCTACGGGCAATTTAGAGTCACCAATTAACCTCAGCATGTTTTTGGACTGTGGGAGGAAGCCGGAGTACCTGGTGAAAACCCACGCAGACACGGGGAGAAGATGCAAACTCCACACAGAAAGGTCCCAGACCCAGGACCAAGGAGGTCTTGAACCTGCGACCTTCTTGCTGTGAGGCAACAGTGCTAACCCCTGCTCCACCATGTCACCCAAATTGGTATAGCTCCCTTCTAAACAATGTGCACTTTATATGCCCAGTTACACAAGTTCATCACTTGCTTTTGGAATCACAGCTGATGCCGAATCTCAAGCTGTGTGATAAATTTGAATGTTTCACCACGTTACTGGTAAGGGATGGTAAACCCTCCTCTCTATTGATCTTTGTCTAGCCTACAGTCTCTAAATCAATGAGACCAATAGGAGAATCAATGCTTCCATAATGGTGCATGACAGAGGTAATTGGGAGTTTTTAAGATGCTTGTTGAATGTCCCTAGGAAAAATAGCAGGATGCTGGGCCGTTATCACCCCTTGTACCTGCGTCCCCCTGCTCCCCGTCACCTTTGGAAAGCTTTTACAAATTGTGATTTATTCGGCAGTATTGACACATGCCTGCAGGATGTAGCATTGATTATTGTTATACCGTATCAAAAGTTCCTTTCTTTTCGTGCAGCTTGGGTGCGAGCATGGTCAAAGCTTTTTCTACTGCTGGCGCCTCGTCTAAAGCCTTTTCAGAAGCATCTCCCAGCATGTTTGACTGCTTGTGCATTTCCTTTCTTGTCCTCTTCGGCTATGCTAATTCTCCCTGCCAAGCGCCGCCGGCAGACTGAATGGAGCAGCTTCGCCCTGGCGTGTAAACCCTCTGATCGCACGCCTGTTGGGAGATTCAGTTTTTGGTTCTTCCCAAATTCACCTCTTCATTTGTTACTCCCATAGTCCGAGACAAAAGCTGCAGGTGTGTTAAGGCGAAAGCAATTCTCATGCTACAAAAACGTTATAGGAAACATGCAAAAATTTGTGTTGTATGTCACTTTTTACGTCCTGCTTTGTTTCAACTTTCAGTCAACATATTACAAAGGTAACAAGATATTGCTCTCATTGCCCATGAGGTAGCTTAGAAACGTTGCACGTTATATCATTCCTTAAACCCTGATAGGCTTGATCACGGTCACCTTATATAACAACCTATATTTCTCTGCACCAGGTGATTGATAGATCCCATCATTGCAGCCTTCGATCCCGCGGTGTTTGCTTCACACAACGCGAGGTAAAGGTCAGCTTCATCTACTCGTACCTTCGCTGTGTTCGGCCTCTTCTCCTCTGGGGGTTTTGTAATGTCTCCTCACACGCTGAACCTCAATCAGCCTGTCATCCGTCTGTGTGTGTCCCATGATCTTTTTTTTTCACCAGCGATGACCTTGGGGGACGTGGGTAACTTTGCTGATTACTTGTCATACTATATTTATATAGTGCTGTGCTGTCACACGTGTATTTATGGGTCCCCCCCCCCCCCCCCCGTTCCAAAGTGAACCAACTGCGATCTCTGCCACTATCCCTGCTTCTCTAGTCACTGCTCTTTAATTAGCCCAGTTCCCTCCACCCTACCTTTGTCCCCCTCTATTCTTACCTCACCCCTCTGGCTTTTCTCCTCATTTTTCTATGGCCCATGTCTGCCCCGGCATGCATGTCATCCTCCTCACCCTTCCACTGACCATATACACCCCCCCGACATCATCGACTCCCTGCTACTCTCCCATAGCCACAGCCGGAGGGGTCACATTAAAGTGACCGATCTCCCCTCAAACTAAACTCAACATCGATGGGGGTTTACTTTGGTTGACTTAGTAAAACTTTTGATAAATGAGAGCGCCGGTGGCCATTGGCTTTTAAAGCTCACGTTTTGTTTTGACTGTCATTGAGATGCGTGAGGTGAGACTGGCGCAGACCCTCCATCCGACGTAGCGCACGTGCGGCAAAGGCTTCAGCGAACGCTGTAGCTTTCACGATCCTTTCTACATCACGCCAACACGTGTGGATTGATGGTCGCAGATGGGGCCTTTAATATATCAGGGCAAATGATTTCTGGGTCATTAGCTGCAAAACCCTCGTATGAAAATGATGTTTTCTGTGTTCAAACATGGAGGCTAATGTCGATTTCACCCGGCGTTCTCCAACTCAGCAGAGGATATAATGACTGGTCTATTTACAAAAGCCAATTGTTATCCTCAAAAGAGGGAAAACAAGAAAAAAAGGGAAAAAAAAATTAAATAGGGGAAAAAACACAAACAAAACAAGGCTTCTCAAAAGAAGATAAGGCAATTAGATTTTCCAAATTAAAGAAGATAAAGCAAAGCTAGACCAGCATCCCTCAAGGCTATGTAAAACACATCCAGAGGAGCGTCTACCAATGGTTTTATACAAGTACAGACATTATGTCTCTGACTAAATAACATTGTTGTTATTCTAATGGCAGTGACCTTGAAATACAATTACAAAACAGTGTTTAGTATACTTTAAAAGCCTATTCCCTCCTCATTGACTAGCCACCCCCTCTATGCTCTACCACACGTGGAACAGTCCAAATCTCCCCGATTAAAAAGATTTTGGATTCTTCCACTTCTGGTTTAGCAGCCCATGCGGTGCAGGGGAGTACAAAGATGTTTGATGCTTGGTGAGTGCAGTAAAACTGTTCAATTGTGTCAATGGCAATGTTGATGGCCAGAGGGCACCTTCCTGTGTTTGATCGTTTGATGTTTGATTTTTACACATTTTCTTTTCTTTCTCACTGGTGTGAGGTGGAAGTGTGTCATTGGAAAACCATGATATGATTGTTCCCTCCACTCTATAAGGATTAGAAATATTTGAACCACAGTTTGATGACAGCTGTGGGGTTAATTTATATGATCCAGTCCTAATAGAAGTAGAAGTAGAATAACCTCAAATTGTAAAGCTACTTTAATCATTTTTTTTATAGTAACAATCACATAACTTATAAGTGAAATTTAGAGCTGTGCAGCTTGATAACAACAGGAAATTAATGACAGTAGGGTAGGTCTATCAGTCCCTTTAGAGCAAAACTTAGGAGAGAATCTCACTGAGTTGAAATGTGCCAATTTCCCCCCTCTGAGTGCTTTGGATTTCATTGAGGATGCACACAAACCAGAGCAGAGTCCCAGTGAGGGACCTGTAAGTTACGTTACTGCAAGCAGATATCTGCAGAATCCGTAGGCAGCTGACAGTTATTTTATTGGCAGAATACATTGGCCAAAATCTCAGAATCTGAGTTAGTCTGCTTTCTATTATCATTTATTATATTGTTGCATTTTTGTGTCTCAAATTACTAGTCACAGATAAACGCAGATGGATGGGAATGAAAGTACTGGAGCTCGCCCTCAGAAGCGAATATATCATCAAACTCTATATAAGAGGTTGAATATGATTAGTGCATTGATGATGGTTGCTCGAGACACATGTAGGACTATATTTTAATGAATGAATAAACTTTATTGTCATTGTAGCAAGACATAGCAAAGCTGTGCATGTGGCTATAACATGACACAGGATCATGAATCCACAAATGCACATTGCATATGAATAATTATGAATAAAACAGTGAAGTGTGACGTGTAAAATAGTGGTATATCATAAATTGCAATAGGGAAATGATTATAGTTTGAAGTTGAATGTCCAGATGGCTAAAGTGAAAATGTCTCTGAGTCTGGATGCGTGTGTGTTTTACAGATCTGTAACATCTGCCTAATGGTAAACATTAAAACAGATGGTGTGCAGGTTGTGTGGAGTCCTAGGTAATGTTTATGGGTCTGCAGTGGTAGCGTGTGTTGACGATGTCATCCAGAGAGTACACGGGGAGGCCAACGAGATGCCATAAGACTGAGTGGATTCTATGGCGAACAGCAGGTTACTGTTTAGATGTTTTGTTTTTCCCTAAGGATTCTCAGGAAGTGAAGCTGCTGGTTCACCTTTTCAACTGTAGGGATTGTGATGGCTGTCTCGGTGCTATCGTCCGAGATGGACGATGTAACAATCACCCGCCACCTGATGCAAATGGGTGGTGGTTCAGTTTCCTTCTTTTTTCCCTGATGCCAAAAATAAGTTCCTTCGGTGTTCATTGAGAGGATGTTCACTGATCACCGCTCTGTCATCTGAAGTTCTTCGCCTCTGTAGGCAGACTCGTCATCCCCCCGCTATGAATCTCACCACAGTGGTCATCAGCAAACTTAAAGATGGCATCGGAGGGGTGGGATGAATGCAGTCACGGATGTACAGGGAGAATAATAGCGGGCCCAGCATGCAGCCTTGTGGAGCACCTGTGACCACTGATGAAAAGTTTGCAGAGACTAACAGTCTGTTAGTAACTGCCAGTTGTTGAGAAAAGCCCAAATCCAAGAGTAGGTGGATAGAGGGAGACCAAAATGGGATGGTTGTATTAAAGGCCAAGCTGTAATGAATTAACAGCATGTAAGTCAGAATCACTTAGGGCTGTCAACTTGTGATTGGGTTACCCGGAATACATGATAATACTGGTATGCACAGAAGCAATGTTAATGTATGCTGCTGAACATATGCTGGTGGAGCATCTCTGATAAGGATCCAGGTATTTACTACAGGAGTTAATGGAGAACAAAAAAATAGGACTTAAAGGGCATAAAATAGCTGAGTGGATATATTACCATTGTGTTTACATCATGATTTTGCTGCCTGCAAGTGGCCAAGAAAATTCTTTCCATTTGTCACCAGATCCTTGAGTACCTGAGAAAATTAGTCTAACAGCACTAAGTGAGCTCTGCAGAGAGATTTATTATTTACTAATGGGAACATTGTCTCATAAACTATTCTAATCACACCTCTTCTTCTCTATGATAATAGAGCGTCTGAAAATTACAACGAATGTCCCCGCAGTCAGAATTGCCTTTCTGCAAGTCCCTGTATGCATCTTTTATTTATTTTCAAAACTAATCTGTGTTTTCCAGCCTGGCGACTTCTGAAGACGATGGCTCATCTTTTAAATGACACAGACCGCATAAAAAAATATCCGGTTGTCTTTGAGAATAAATTACTTTTTGGCCCAGACTGTTTTTTTTTTTTTTTTGTTGTGTAACCAAGCTCACATCCAGGCAAAAGTAGAAATCACAGTGGAAAAATGTATTTTCTGAGGTATCTCAGGATAATAGGTTAGTGGTGGTGTGCAATTTAAAGTAGCGGTTGACTTTCTTTTCCTGTCAGTTAATGGGAGCTGATGTAAAGCTGCTTATTCACAGCTTGCTGGAGCAAAAATGAAACTAGGCGCTGTAGCGTGTTTTGATATGTGTGATACTCCAGACCATTTCATTCATTAGTGTGAATTTCACATACAGTACAGGTCAAAAGTTTGGACACACCTTCTCATTCAATGTGTTTTCTTTATTTTCATGACTATTTACATTGTAGATTCTCACTGAACGTATAAAAACTATGAATGAACATGTGGAGTCATAGTTTTGATGCCTTGATCAGTGGTGAACCGCTAAATTCTATAAAATGAAGCTAAGCTTGCATTCAGGCAGGAAAACCATCATTCATTCATGTCATTTCTTTCCTTCAACCATCTGCTGATCGTATCAGATTCGGGGCGTTGACTCTTGTAGTTAAACCTGACCAAATCTCCCCGCAATTGATATCAGCCAATCACGTCTCGGCTGTCGGATTTAAACCCGGTTTTCTCTCTGTCATGTCAGCTGTCATTTTAGAGGGAACCGCCGCGACCCTCCTCCGCCCCGATCACCTCCGGCTCGTCGCTGCAGGAACGGGAACCGCTCCTCTCCTCCTCATCATGCAGATCAGCATCTCTTTATCAATCACCAACCATCAGGGGGATATCTACTCTAATCTTGGCCTCGCTAAGACTTCAGGGTTCATCTTATCGCGCGGATGTTAATAAATTATTGTTCACCGAAAAACGCAAGAATCTCCAGATTGAAATTGATTCAGGCAGTGGGCTTGTTCTGCTCAATCAATCGGCCGATCAACCAATCAATCGTAATTGTGACAAGTGATGACCATAGTGAAATGTTACCTCATCGGCTTCTTCAATTCGTGCAATAAACAGCCCAAAATAAGTAACAATTTTAATAGATTTACCGTTTACGTCATTGTTCTAATACATAGTTTAAGACATTTTGTTCTTTCTTCTTACTGCTTTACTGTATCCCATAATTATGTTGTAGACACCCCTCAATAATTAACTATATATTTTACTGAAGGGCAGAATCAGAAGCATTAACCAGAAATCTAATCATCATGTATTCACACGCTCTTGTTCCCCCATCAGACGTATCACTCACAACAAATGCATTTTTCATGCCGTCCCGTTCTAAAGTATTGATGTGCGTCTGGCAGAAAGATACAGAAGTGGCTTCAGTGTAATTAAATCAAGCCCAACTCGGATTGTCTTCCATGGTCAGCATCTGACAAGATTAGCTATAACGAGGACCTGTAGGGACATGTTAGGGCGTTGCGCAAAGTAATTAGTTACTTTACGGTGACGTCTTCTTTATTTATCGAGCAGAGCGAAACGTCTCGAGGAGGAGAAGAAGGGGAAAGATGCTATTTAACACGGTGGTTTTATTTCCGCTGTTGTACTGGTCCTGGGAGTTAGCAACGCATCATCTGTGGTTGTTTTAATGTTAAAATTCAGTCTGCTTGGCACCGACACAGTAGTCAATACAATATGTATTTTAATATTTGCTGTTCATGTATTGGAGGCATCTGTATTTGGTCCTTGATTTCCATCTGTTGTTGTTGGTGGGGATGTGTAGTATTTGGGTATATAAAAAAAAAAGGATTTATTTGAATGAATGTGGAAATAGGCTTGACAAAGATGTTGTTGTGTCAATTAAACTTTTAATTTTAGGATTTTAAAGTGTAAAAATAAGTGTTTTAACAAATTATTAATATAATATTATGAGCATTTAAACATCATATTGCTTTTCCATAACCAGCAATGAACAAGTACAATATAGGAAAGAAATTTAAATTTTTGAAACTTAACATTGAGTTCCTAATCCGCACTCAAGGCAATAAACTAAGGCAATAAACTAATACTATCACTGGTCGTGTGTGTGTGTATATATATATATATATATATATATATATATATGTATGTGTGTATATATATATATATATATATATATATATATATATGTATGTGTGTGTGTGTGTGTGTGTGTGTGTGTGTATGTGTGTATGTGTGTCTGTGTGTATGTACACACACACACACAAGGGAAAAAACAGCTATTTTTCAAATGAAAGCATTCTAAAAAACAAATTTAAAATATATTTACTGTAAATTACCAAAAGATAGCTCAGGCATTTCATTTTAATCACTCAGCAGATCAGGTGATTATTTGAGACCAGGTGTTAATTTGGGACAGGTGATTAATTCTTTCCTGAAAAAAGTCTTATGACGGAAAGTTGCAAATTTATGCTGTACTTTTTATTTTTTCACTGCACCAGAGAGTTTTTGAATGTCATTTCAGTGCGACAATGAGGTGCTTGCGGGGGGGAAGACAAAAAAAAGACTTTTCTTTCTTAATTAAAATAAATAAATAAATTAGGCCCTGCATAGACCTGGCAGTTAATTGAAACTTGACTATTATTTGGTAATTTATGGTATTAACCCTCCTGTTATATTCATTTCTCAACGACGGCAGTTGTCGAAAAGACCAAAACCAAAATAATCCTAACAAGGATTGTTAATATTTTATTATTAACTCCATTGCTAACTATTCAGTATTTACTACAATGGTTTTCCTTAACCTCTAACAGGTAACGGTTTAATGAGGATAAGTCACTAGTTTTTCATAAATAAATAAATAAATGCATGTTTTCTTAATGTTTCACCACTTGATTACTTTTAAACAAGTGTTTCTCTCAACATATTTTACATTTAACTTCAGTTTTTGTGTGTGTTTAATGTCTCAAAGTTGCAAAGAAACAAATATTCTGACATTTCTGACCCACTTATACCTCTAGTTTGATGCTGGGTTAAATTGACCTGATCAGTATGAACCATTTTCATTTTATACTTTGATTACATTAATTAAGGCAAAATGAAGAAGTTTAATCCTGGAAAAAAAAGCATATTTGTACTAGATAAATATTCATAAAGAAAACACAATTTGAGCCTTTGCAGAATACCAAGTTTGGTTCCGCCCCTTATTGGTATTTCTATCAAATCAACACAAGGCCGCGGGACCCAACTCCTGCAGGCAGGAGATGATTGGATCTTGACTAAGTGCCGCAATCGAGCAACTAGACATTTTTTTTGTGCGTTGTGTATACACTCCTGTGACCTATAGTGGATTCCGAAAGAGCATCCATCCAGGGCTTTACCTTGAGCTCCCGGTGCAATTTGTTTTGTTTGTCACACGAGATGAATACAGAAATGAAACAAGCTGTCATTGGTCGCCGGGCTGGAGTGTGACTGACGGGGACATTAATGTTTCGTTTCATGTCATCAAAATGGATTATGGGGGGAAATTACACCGCAAAGGAAATTCCTATTCAGCTGTTTCCAGACGGCGTCCTTCATACCTCCGGCTCAGGTTGCATCAGGGATGTGACGTAGTGGACAACAGAGAGGGATCGGCTTAATGGTGGGGGGGGGGGGGGATATGGAAAACAAAGCAAACCTGAACACGGGGGACAGCCGCCTCCCTCATCCGTCCACACGTGATTTAATCTTTGCCGTCTTTATCTCTCTCTATTTCTACCTAATAGAGTGCAAGAATAGATTTTTAAAAGCCATTTCAAGCATCTAATCAGGGTGAGATTTGTCTGTCAGCAGATAAACGATGCTTTATATCAGCAGGTGTCAAACACACACACACACACACGAATGCATTTATAAAGTTCTCTGCCTGAACGGTGATTCTTGAAGCATGAAACCATTCAAGCTCGTAGCCAATGATTTTTCTGAGTGATGCGCGTTCTCTACTCAGTTTGACAAGTATTAACATTTGTCTCCACACTATTTTTCCAATTGCCTTTTCGCATTGACACATTGAAAGCCCTTTTTGATAAACGGTTCACGCCAGGGCCACGTAATGCCATATGTAACCGCATAAAACTCTCGGTTGGGGTTAAGAAAAGCGGTACGGCATGTCCAGTTAACAGTGGAGTCCAACGGGCCTTTTCCTGCATTATTTAAATCAGGTCAGGCTGCTATGAAAGATGACAGCGCCATTTGACTGCACAGAGCAGAGCGTTGTCGTGCAAATAGTTTGGCATCAAGAAGACGCTCAGCAAAGTCATGATCTCTACAATGACTTGCCAACTGGTAAGGATTAGCTAGTCAGGAGGCTGTAGCCTATGGGCTGTATTGATGCAACTGGCGAAGAAAATGATTGGCCCAACTGGCAAACAGATTTAGCTTTAACTCTTTAAGCTGAGAACTCTAGAGGGTTAAAGGTCAATATCCCGAGTCCGTGTCTCGATGCTTTTTAACGTTTTGTCCAAAGCAACTTGAATTCCCTTGTTGCGAAACTATCCTTGTACTATACAAATAAACTTCCCTTGACTGGATTTAAATATGCGATTTGTACTCTTGACTCGTTAAGTCTGCAGTTAGGCAGAAATTGGAGAAAAAAGGCTAAATAGTTGACTCAAGTTGTTTTTTTTTTTGTGTGTGCGTGTTTGCTTTCTGATCATTTGTCACCGAATGCCAGTTCATTGTGATGCGTCCGTGGAGCTGCCACCCCAGCAATCTTATTCAAAGTGAAATCGATTAGCATATAGACTTGCTGCCAAATTACAGGCTTGCCTGACAATAGTCTGATAAAGCCGATTTGATTGTGAGGAATAGCAGGACAACAAAACGCTTACCGCCGCGCAGCAACTGCACTTCACTTCTGACAGCCGGACAAAATGGAACTTTGAAAGAAAGGTAAGCGGAAGGCAATGTTAAAGTCCCGCTCCGCTCAAAAATGTTTCCTTCTCCATCCGGCAGTGCAGAGTTGGACACTAGAAGGCTGTCTCGTTCAGCTGCTAAAAGCAAAAGGTTTCTCTAAGCTTGTTGGAAATCCAGGTTTAAGGGGTTAGTCTGTGAACATCCCAGATTTTTTTCTCCAATATTCAACTCGAAGACAGAGAGTGCACAGAATGGATTTGTTATTACGGTGAAGTAGGAGAAATCTGTTGTCAAGCAGTTAAATTTTCAGATGATGGCAGTGTTTGGCTTAATAAGTATCGTGCGAACTTGTTTGCCAAGGACTTGGGTAGTTTGGACATTATTTGTTAAAGTTTTGCACTGCGGGTTTAAGAGTGTCCGTTACTGACAGGAGTGAGGTTACATCTACGTATGGGCGGCTGTGACCAAAGAAGCAGTTTTTATGTATTTGTTCACGGAGTCTACAGTTTGATTCCCAGCTGAGCTTCTGTGTTCAGGTCATATGATATTTGACATCAGAATATTGGCATTATATCCCAAGAGGGGAAGTATGGCCGTATACTGCAGTCTCATTTTTAGTCCCATCAACTTGTCCTACTGACCTTGATTAGATTTTTTGAAATGTGTCGATGACACAACGACATAAAAAAGACATAGAGAGAGTGAAACTAAAGCCTTCACTGCAGGAGTAATGCAGGAAAAGCAGCCGTGTTGTGGAAATGATGCACTGATCATCATGAAGTTTGCATTCTTCAAGACGGCTGAATGCTCAACTAAATTAAGTATCGATCTCCCCCGAAGTATCAGACCTGCAAAACAAATGTGCACGAGTGAACAGAGGTGAGAAAATAAGAAGATGAGGGAAGCGGTTTGCTTTACTTTTTTTTTTTTCTTTTCTTTTTTAATCCCTTTTTGTTGTCCACTACATCACATCCCCGATGCGGGCCGAGCTGGAGGTATGGAGGACGCTGTCTGGAAACAGCTGAATAGGATTTTTTTTTTTTTCCCCCTTTCCCGGCGTAATTTCCCCCCCGTAATCCATTTTGATGACATGAACGAAACATTAATGTCCCCGTCAGTCACACTCCGCCACGGCGACCAATGACAGCTTGTTCTAATTCTGTATTCATGTCATGTAACAAGCAGAGCAAATTGCGCCGGGTGCTCAAGGTAACGCCCTGGATGGAAGTTTTTTTTTTTTTTTTGAAATCCAATATAGGTCATCGGAGTGCACGCGCAACACGCAAAAAATGGTCCGGTTGCTCAATTGCAACACTTAAGTCAAGATCCAATCACCTCCTGCCTGCAGGAGTTGGGTCCTTGGGTTTTCTGTTCATTTGACATAAGTAGCAATAATAACAAATGAGAACCAGGGACAAAAAACAGGCATTTCCAATATATGGACACCAGCAAGTGTGTGCAAAAAAAACCCCTCAATACTTAATATTCAACACAGGACACTCACACTCACTGTGTAATATACACATACTTTGGGATGCTCCCAATGTTTTTTGCCTCCGACCACTAGACAAGGACATCACGGCGGAGAATGAATTACGTCTCCCTAACGTGTCCCTACAGGTCCTCATTATAGCTAATCTTGTCAGATGCTGCCCGTGGAAGACAATCCAAGTTGTGCTCGACTTAATTGCACTGAGGCCACTACCGTGTTTTTAAAAGAGGGCCACATGAAAAATGCATTTGTTGAGAGCGAAATGGGGAACAAGTTTGAATACATGAGTTGACTAGATTTCTGATTAATGCTTTTATATTTGAGCCCTGCAGCATTTATTAGCCTCTTCAGAGTCATTTTTGTGTACGGCTGTACGCATTTTGTTTGTGCTACTATCTCCCATAGTGTAAAGTGGCATCCCATTTAAGGGCGTGGCCGGCGCAACTTCCCTCTCCCCCTCATTTCAAAATGGAAGGCATCAAACGCAGCACATCTTTATAGAAAAATGAGAGGCAAGCATGATTTTCACAATTCATGTTTTTTTATTTATTTTTTAAAGAACTTGATTAATTTAGTGAGTAAACATCTCAATTGTGATCTTTATGGATTCGCAGAACATAGCTCATTTATTTTCATTGGGGAAAACTACTTTTTCAATGTGCACTGTAGTACACGGCAGGACTCGGTACTTATTATATCTTATATATCAGTCATTTTCTATACCTGCTTATTCCTTATTAGGGTCGCAGGGGTCTGCTGGAGCCAATCCCAGCGCATTACGGCTTGAGGATACACCCCAGATGGTCGCCAGCCAATCGTGGGGCACACACCATTCACTCACACACTCACACCTACGGGCAATTTAGAGTCTCCAATTAACCTCAGCATGTTTTTGGACTGTGGGAGGAAGCCGGAGTACCCGGTGAAAACCCACGCAGACACGGGGAGAACATGCAAACTCCACACAGAAAGGTCCCAGACCCAGGACCCAAGGAGGTCTTGAACCTGCGACCTTCTTGCTGTGAGGTAACAGCGCTAACCCCTGCTCCACCGTGTCGCCCTATCTTATATATATTAAACATTTTTGATTCCAATTTCTTATACTGTTTTACATCAATTAAATCCTGACAGGTAGTACAGTATACATGTTGTAAACTTTTTAAAAACTTGGATTCAAAAAATAGAGCTGTCTTTGAAAATCGTGTAATGCGAAACACTACAAGATGCCTGATAATGAAGCATTGAAAACTATGTATATAAGGTACTTTAAATGAACTATGGAGTACAATGTTGTAATTAAAACAAGCCTACTGGCTGAATCCAATTTATAGAATTTAGTAGTTACCCCAACTTATTTTGCATGGTCAGTTTTTATCCACCTTAGTCATAATATTGTTATGTGATTATTGAAGATGCTGCAGTTAAATAAGAAGTAATAATAATAATAATACATTTTATTTATTGGGCGCCTTTCGCAGCCTCAAGGTCGCCTTACATGAAATATATTAAAAACAGTAGTATTGTTTAGACATTACAAAACAGAATAAAACAGCAATGAAATCAACAATACATCAAGTAGAATAAAAAGAATAAAAAAAAAAAAGTGGTTATAAGATGTATGTATCTCAAAAAAAAAAAAAAACATAAGTAACCACATTTTCTCATTTGTACAACAATCTCAGTAGCCATTTGAATATAGATTCCTGAGTTTACAAGGGGTACTCGAATGCACCATGAATTATCTCATGCTTTGCCCTACAAGAATTAAGACCTTTTTAAACAAATTCAATACTGTCAAGGCCTTATTTTAAGTGTATGAAATTCTATGCTTTTTTAAATACTTTGCAGACCACAGGAACCCATGTAGATAGCTGATATCATACCAGAATATAAATAACAGAATATCACAAAAAGCCAAATATGTCCTCTTTAATAGGAACTTTACAGTTAGAAATTTTCAGCCTCCTGAATTCAAATACTTGTAAAATGCTTTTGATTACAGTGTTAGCGGCGAAGGCTGAGATTTTGCTTAGGCCTATGCCTATGAAATCCATTTGTAAAGGAGTGTAATTACTTGTGCTGAATGTGTGGTAATGCAATGTCACCTATCTATAAAGTATGCTGCACTGAAAGGAAGCTTCTTTTCATGCTTTTAAAATAAATTCAAGACAAACTCTGAAAGACTCTCATGTTTTCATGGAACTTGGTCCCCCTTTTTTTTTTTTTGCAGAGATGCCCAGAATTCTCAAGGATTCTATGTCCCTGCCTGCGCAGAAAATATTCCATTCACTGCACAGTAGATTCAAACCTAACCCGTCTCACAAAGTTCATACAGCAGGCCTGACATAGCCTTGATCATCTCGCATCCTGAATCTAAATCCTTCTTGGCCACGTTGCGCATTTCTATTGGAAATTGTAACAATTTGTTTCTTTGGATAAGATTAACAAATACATCGGCTAATCCCGGACACACATAATTGATCGGATGGATAATAACCGCAGTGATTACGGAGCCCGCTGAAACCGCAGATGCTGAAAGCCGGCGTACTCTGTGTGAATAGGAGCCCTGAAAAGATAATTCAAAGCAAATTATAATCACAGCGATCGCATTTTAGCGCGATGCGTGCCACTTGATTCATGGCCGATGTGTAAATAAACATGCTCTCCACACACCAAGTCCCAATTAAATCATCTGAAAGATATAGTAACTGAATTTAAAAGTTTATTATTCATTAAGCAGTGCATCATGGGTAATTACTTAGGCTCTATATGCTGACAACTGGATGCACGGCACACACAGTTGCTGTCATAGAAACTCTTCCGTGGTTTCCTGGATATTTGTTTCTTTCACGCGACCCCCTGTGTGTGTTAATGCAACCAGAACTGCATGAGACAATGTCAGCAAATCATCTCTCTCTCTTTGTGTGTGTGTGTGTGTGTGTGTGTGTGTGTGTGTGTGTGTGTGTGTGTGTGTGTGTGTGTGTATGTGTGTGTGTGTGTGTGAACTACTTCATTCACCATAATTGTCTTGGTCTGTTTTAATCAGCGCAGTTACAGTTGACAGACCTCAAGATTCCTCCTGCAGTTCCCAACACAAGGTTTCAGTCTCAGCGCGCAGCAGCGTTTTCCACCCAATTTACTGGAGATAATTAATTATGGGGGGAAAAAAAAGAAGAAAAGAACTGATCGGATATCATGTGCGGGAAGGGAAAAAAGGCTGCCGCAAGGCCCCCCCCCCCCCCTACTTGCCTTTTGCGGGTGACACTTGGTTCACCAGTCCCACTGCAGAGAAGAAAAAAGCAACGCGGCTTCCACCTCATTTAATGATCGCTGTAATTGCACAATATCACCTTTGACCCCTCTCAATTCAAAGACTTTTTTTTTTTTTTTAACGCATTACCTCAAATCACAACAGCGAGTAAAAGCCATATATCTTTATTCCTTTCAACGCCGGCTTTATTCCCCACGTCGACGGAGCTTATTGTAAGCAAGATCTCATTTGCCTGACGTCAAAGTCCCATTGTAGCAAACGGAGAAATAAAGGACAGGTTGATTAATTGGCCCTGATTAATTCTAACCTGCTTCTTAACTAATTGTGTTGGATATTTAATTACACATGAACGCACGGGACACTCAATAATCAATTGTTGCTGCTGACGGGATGGAGGCAAGTGGTTTGGACGCGGCAGCTTTTATTGTAACGAGGGCTTCTTTTACTACCCCCCCATTTAAAACTTTGACTAACTTCGAAGGGGAACTAAAGCAAAGGATCATGTTACCAACTGTCCTCTTGTGCCGCTGTTTGCGCTGCAGCCACAATAATCCACTTGCTGGTGTTGTTCTCTGTGACGAGTATTGGTGTGGAAGGGCGAATGGTTCCTAACTAATGGCTTGTAGCCTATAACCTGGCAGTGATGAATGGTGCTGTCGGAGCTCGCTGTGGTTTTAGGATTATCGCAGCGCGGTGGCAGGATTTCAGGGATTAACCGAGTTGAGCTATACTGGAGGATGTGCTCAGACGGCAGCCCCGTGTAGTCCTTGTGGCTTTTTTTTTTTTTTTTTTGGTCAGCCCAACAGGAATCTGTGCAAGTTTCTTGTCATTCAGCTTTTTTTTTGGGGGGGGGGGGATGTTCTGATGCCAGATGTGACGGATCTAGGTGTGACCCCGCATAACTTTTTGGCAAGACAGAATGGAAGTTGGATAGGTGGACTGTGTATTAGAGCTTAAAGCGGTACTGTTTTCTTAATCCTACAAAGTGTGTGTGTGTGTGTGTGCACTCCTGCCTGCATTCACAAACATTCTCACATGGAAAAACAGGGCAGAATGCAAATTATGTCTGGCAAAAGTTTTGAGAAGAGATACAAAATCGACTGCTTACAACACCACGATGCAGAATATAGGGAGTTTACTTCGCACTATTACTTTGTAGCAGCCTAACTGGGAGGAAAATGTCCAGGCCAAAACCACAGATGCTCTTGCCGAGCATGTTGCCCTGGTGACCAGCCACTGTCCGTGGTCGATAATTTGGGATTCCAGCGTTTTCTAACCGGGGCAGAGGTATGAGATCACCAGCCGTAAAGCAGTGTTTTTTGTGAAAAAACTCACCCACAACCTGCTGCACGATGGTAAAACTTTCGCCTTCGCCATTGGTAAATTTCCCCCTACTTTAATTATTTATTTTCCTATTTATTTCAGAACACGTGTTGCGGGCTGTTGTCGTTTACGGTTGATTTCAGCTGAGAAATCTGTCCAAATGTCAGACACGCTGTGCTTTGGTGTTGTAATGACCTGGCTTTGATATTCTTTTCAACTTCATTTGTTGACTCCGTCCTCCTGGCGGTAGAATGCAGATCTCTGTGTGTCTGTGCCAGTGGCAGAAGCCTTTTGTCCACCGCCAGAGTCACGACGTGAGCGACCTTGCTCCGTCTCCTCCTTATTTTCGGCTCATTACCCTGACCCGTCTGTCCGGGGGTTTGTAACCTTAAAAGGGAGAATTTGCAGCTTCAAGGTGGTCACATCTCTGTTCCAGTATTATATCGTAAAGCTGGTCACTTTTGTGTGTGTGTGTGTGTGTGTGTGTGTGTGTGTGTGTGTGTGTGTGTGTGTGTGTGTGTGTGTGTGTGTGTGTGTGTGTGTGTGTGTGTGTGTGTGTGTGTGTGTGTGTGTGTGTGTGTGTGTGTGTGTGTGTGTGTGTGTGTGTGTGTGTGTGTGTGTGTGTGTGTGTGTGTGTGTGTGTGTGTGTGTGTGTGTGTGTGTGTGTGTGTGTGTGTTTCTGTTTTTCTAGATCAGGGGTGTCAAACTCAATATAATCTGGGCCAATTGTAGAGATCATATATATGTATATCTACGTATTATTATATATGTTATTATATAAGATAATTGCCTCCCAACTCATAATAGCGCTGGTGACAATTTGCTAGGAGAATTTAAATACCGATGTAGAAATAATGTTATATTGTTGTTGGCCTAATTGTTAAAAATGCTGCGAACATTGAAAATCATCAAAGATATCTAGATAACAGTGATGATTTCTTTAAGACTGCAAGGGAAGCTGAACTTCCCCTGCCCTGTCAAAAAATAAATGGCCAAATTTGTGCAGCTGTGTTATTTATTTTATTGACTATAAATCTGTTAGAACGTGTTCATCTTGAAGATGAGTTCTTTCAGAATCAGCTACTTATCATAAATAAATAAATGACATGTCCGCACATTCCCATACCGCTTCCTGGTCTCTGGTCAATGCATTTCCCCATAGACGCTGAGCGTCTTTGAGAGTGAATGGGGCTTTTTTTTCATCGCCTCGAAGCTCGGCGCCCATTGGATAAATGCTGAAAATTTGAGCCCATCCGGACGCTGAGCGTCTCTGGGAGTCAATGGAGTGTGGGCGGGGCCTGGACGCTGAGCGTCCGCATGCTGATTGGAGGAAAAGCAGAATGTAGTTTGACTGACAGGTTTCAAAACTATATAACGCAGACACCCCCAGGGTCCAAAGTCATTTCAGGGAGATGTTTATCAATCGCGTCTCTCTCACTCGTGTGCCTGCCCAATCGAATCGAAGCGATTCACGTATAATGCACAAGTTTCTGTTTTGCCTGCACGCTCTCAATCGCATTGCATATTTATATAAAAAAAAACACTCGCATAGTATAAAAGAAGTTCCGGTAAACATCTCGATAGATGACAAACATCTCCCTGAAATTACTTTTTGGAACTTGGGATGTCTGTTATGATGTACAGCAAATATGAGCTTCCCCTGTTTGAAAGATCACAAATCACCACTGCTAGGTAACCATACAAGAATATGATGATAATCAATATTATCAATTTTATTTATTAAATGGATTTTTCAAAGATTGGAATCTATGGTTTTGTGTCGCTATGATCAATAAAGAATGGAAAGTATAAGGAAGTAATGACTTCAACAAAGGAAAATACGGAGAAACGTAAACTTTCCTGTTTTTCAAACAACCGTCGAAGGGCCACAGAAAAAGAAGTGCTGGGCCTTGGGTTGGACACATGTTCTAGATGAATCACGGAGGGAGTTTGCAGTGTGGCTTAGCTGCGGCGGTCGTTTCATTGCATTATTTTGTACAGATGGTTGCTCATTGGAAATCACAGAGTAACTCAGCAGCTGAGTCTGGGTGACAGCAGCTGTAACGACGCTTTGCTGCTCGATTTCTCCTGAATCCACACTCCTTTATTTGGCTTCATATGGCCTTGTTGCATTCGTGCTTCCAGAATTATTCAGCTTTTTTTTTTGAGGAATCGCAGAAATACAGCGGCTGTAATGTCCACACAGCCGTTGTGCAACCTTGTATAATAAAACTGTAGTTTTCTTCTAAATATGCTGATATGTTTTCAGTAGTATTAAGTAGTATGACATAATGTCTGCCTTTCCCTATTGCTGGCGTTATATGATAGGCAGAGAGTTTGGGAGCCACATTTTATTGCCCTTGAAGGCATCGCTACAGACACAACTGATTGGCTGCAGTTCAAGAGATTTTAAAGCTGCGGCTGGCTGCTCCCCTGAGACACAGATCACTGGAAAAAAAAAACAAAAAAAACCTGCGGTTGTGTTGCACATTATATTCCAAATTCCTATAGAGACGGATACGAAAATTGGCAAAGAGTTGTCCAATTAGATAAGTAGCCTTTTGTATAATTGTCATAAACTTTTTGCCTCCAGAATTGCTTACGCTTTGTCCAAGAGAACTGGAAGAATTGGAAGTTTACTGCATCAAGTTTTGCTCTAAAAGGATTATTTTACATATATATCTATTATTTACTAAGAGAACTATATCCTCAGAGGCGTTTAGTTTCTGCAAAGACTTCATGGCCCCTTTCAACCAAACCGCCTCCAGGGAAAATTCTTGAGAATTTATCTCCATCGCATCAGATGTGAAAGGTCAAATTAGCATTTTACCTGCAGTGGTAGGCACAGACTTTTTTTGAAAGCCAGGGCGAAAAGGAAAAAAAAAAAAGTGCACATATAGTGCATCCTTGCCACAAAAAAGGGCACTTTAGCACTTGTTTAAGCTCCTAAGAGGGCACTTTAATACACATTTTCACTCCTAGGGCACTTTAGCATGCATTTCAGCTCCCAAGAGGGCACTTCAGCTTATGTTTTAGTTCCCAAGAGGGCCTCACCCCCCCACCACCACCACCAACACACTTTACCTGCCTATAAAGCAATGGCATGTCAAACCCAACAACATCCATAATTTTTGGGAGACACAAACAAGTTATTCTGTTATATCAGACATGTTCCATGTTATTTTTTTGTGTGTGTGTTCTGTAAAATGTTGTGAGGTCTTAAACCCAAATTGGAATCTGACGTTATGGTCCAATGTTTATCCTTTTGATAAAAAGCGTCTCTTGTTCATCGTAGTAAACGAAGCTCCCCTCCTGTACAGCTGAGGATGACTGCTTCTTCTCTACAAAAGGACACACTCCCGTGGTGCTCTGACCGAGGTACGTCTGCAGAAAATAAAGCAAAAAGAAGGTAAAACCGAGTAAAACTCAGCCACGGTATTGAGCCGTTAGAGGAAGGGGAAGTTTTCCTTGGCAGGTATCGGGGCCAAATTGCAAATTACGTCTCATCTACACTTCTAGTAGATGCAGGATTTCAGGGATTAACCGAGCTGAGCTATAGTGGAGGATGTGCTCAGGCAGCAGCCCTGTGTAGTCTTTGTGGCTTTTTGTCAGCCCAGCACGACTGTGTGTGACGTGTTGGGCGAAAACATCAACAAACCATGGTTATCTCCACACGACTGGCAGCAGACAGCGCGGTGTCTTCTTATCATTAGGGCTCAGGGTATGTTCTGATGCCAGATGTGACAGATCCAGGTTTGACCTACATGACTTTTTGGTAAGACGGGCAGAGGGGAGGTCGAAAGGTCGAGTTCCACTCTGCCTTACTAAAAAGTTTTCTGATTTCTGGACTGTTTTCTTCACCCCACTCCTACAATGTGTGTGTCCACCCCAACCCACAAATATTCTGACCACTCATGCCTTCACAAAAAAAAAACTAAGTCTATGACTATCATTTTATACTTAGCCCATTTAAGCCCAGATCTTTTTTCCAAATTTCCATGCACACATTTATATCAGGTGAGTCACTCACAATCATGTTATGTATCTATTTTTCCATTTTGTAGTATTTTCTTTGCATAAAAATCCCATTTTAACGTGATTATAGTTGCCGTTTGCACAAATATGCCCTCAAACAAAAATCTATGATAATCATCTAATCATAATAATCTAAATAAAATGACCTTTTTCTCGGAGGGTTTGTCTTCTCCATGTTCTCAGGAAGCAGGAGCAGGAATTTGATGACGTCATGTGACAGGAAGCACTTGGAAACTTAAATTATTTGCTTAAAACCTTTTGTCTAGTTGTCTACTATCATCATTAGAAAAAACAGCTGTACAAGTAACATTTCCATTTTTATTTTAAGCATCATCGGCTTTAATGGGTTAACTGTATATTTTTATAGAGATGTAAAGGCTACACTGGGCTAATAACATAGCAAAATGACTCTCTTCTATTGCATAATTACATTTATACTAGAGCAATAATTGTAGTTCTAGTGCGGTCAGTACACCTATTATAGGGCATTTCATTTTATGTATTTGACTGTTTATTTCAGATCAGTTGTTGGCTGTGGTCGTTAAAAATGCATCCAAATGCCAGAGCTGCCCTGCGTTGGTTTTGTAACATGATGAAGCTTGAGAAAGCAAAACTAACTATACTGAGCCATAGTATTGATATTGTTTTGGGTTTTCGAGTGATGCTGTCCCAGTTCATTTATTGTTAGGCAGAGCTCAATTTAGTTAGAGAAAGTTTTCCTTTCCTGCAAACTGGGTCTCCTTTGCGCTTCTGGTGTCAATCGAGGAGGTTCGTTAGAAA
Organism: Lepturacanthus savala; assembly: GCA_030544235.1. Lineage (NCBI taxonomy): Eukaryota > Metazoa > Chordata > Actinopteri > Scombriformes > Trichiuridae > Lepturacanthus > Lepturacanthus savala. Next base: position 20,409,689 of record CM060461.1, read on the forward strand.
ACTGACTGTGTAAATAATGACTAAAGAGTTACAACCTGATCAGAAGTGAAAAAAGTAGCGCTGCAGTGTGGGTGTGGGAAGTCTGCGGAAAGTTATTCTGATGAGATGATGATTCACGACTTAACAGTACTGCCAGCAGTCCTCTACTTTGTTTTGTGCCTGACAGTATGTGCAGTATATTGGTGATTTTTAATCCATCTTCCAAAAGTAGATGAATGATTTTGATATCCTTAGCATTATGCAATCTATTCAAATGCAGAACGACGCAGCGGGTTTTCAAAGAAAACAGCAGTTCGGGGGCGGCGGCGGTGGCAACTTCTGCATTTTATCTGCTCTGTTTAACATCCAATGAGGTCAGAAACTGAAATTTATCACCAGTTACTGACACCGTAGTACATGCTGGTCTTGTCCACAGTGGCAGCATTATAGACGACCTCCAGTGAGACTACTTAAAATGAGTTTAACCCTGTTGACATGTCCATGTGCTGTTTTTCTGTTACAAGACATGCTAAGAGTGAAATAAGCAGTCAGCATCACACAGCTGATCATTTTACACTGTGAAAATGCAGTGTACCAAGGACACTTGGGGGGGGGGGGGGGGGGTTTCAAAGTCCAACCTTACAGACTTACAGATTTAAATGTGTTCAGGCTAAGTTCACAAGGGTTTAGGGGTGTCCCGCTGTCACAAGCTTTAGTGCTTGAGGGCTCAGTTGCACCCTTTCTGAGCCCTTTCCATAAGTCTACATGGCATGCAGTCTTTGCTAAAGGGTGTTACCCATAATTCACAGCGTTTTGACGAACCCGTGCAAAGAAAAACAAAACAGAAAAGTAAAACACTCAGATTTATTATTTATTAAAATGTTGCCCAATATTACACGTTTAACTTTAACATTCAGCACATTTTTATACATATTTTCCTTTTTAAAACATTTAATTAATTATCGCGTAATTATCATATTATTAGTACAGTATTTCTTGGGTACCAATTGCCCAGTTTATAACAAAAGAGCTTGAAAAATGATGATGGCGCCTTCTGTGGAAACATGTGAGATCATGTAAAATAAACCAGCAACATGTCAACAACATGATCAGCTGTCAGTTGTCAAGGCAACATGAAAGTTTGCAAGTGCCGTCCCACTCGTCTTTATACTTTTTCGAGCCCTTGACCCCTCCCTCGCTCAATAACTTACTTACTCAATAACAGCAGTCTGCTGCCATGAGATGTTGCACTTTCTATTAAGAGAAAAGTCCTTGACTCTTTACACCTGGAGCCAGAGAAGTACTTGTAGTATATTTGTAATTCATAGATTCTGGAATTTTTAATGAGGGAAAAGTTATAGATGTCATTTGACGACTTTAAGCGGTAATTCTATTTTGACAGAAAAAAAACATATCAGTTGCATATTACTGCTCCATAACTTTATAATGCATGAACTTCCTCATAATGAAGTATTGACTTGAAGGAAATGACTAATAAGCGATGCTCAAGGCAATGTCATCACCTTTAAAGAACTGAAGGGTGAAATAGTACAAGCTCTCTGCTGAACAGGAGCAAGGGAGCACTAAACCAGGAAAAAGCTGATCTCCCAACATTAGAAATAAGCCTCTCATCCGCTTGGACTCTCGTGGTGCAAAGAATCACAGAATGGTTTGGCCATGATGTGTGGAGTCCTGCTTAAAGGGGCCCTATTATGAAAATAACAAACACCTTTTCAGTGCTTTTGTGTGAATATTTAGGTCTCTGGTGTTCCTGCCAACATACAAACTGGGACAAACAAAAGGCCGCCCACTCGTTTTGGTCTCCTCTGCAGTTTTGTGAAACCTGAAAGCCACTTAGAGATGACTCCTATTGTGACATCACAACAGGAGGGAAAGCTAATAGTAGCCGTCCCCTTCTTTGAGAGCGATAATTGACTTGTTTGTCCAACTGATCCCAGCTCTCACTTATTAGGTTCCTCACTTGTTTGTTTTTTTGTCGATACAAGCAATTTCCAGACCAGCGGAGCAGAGCCCCGAATTGCTCAGCTACTACGACATGGCTAATGGTATTTTTTTCCCTCATCAAACTCGGCAAATATACAATCCAGCTGTGGTGGACGAGTTGTGATGTTGTACTTATGACGTTCGGTCACTATCTCATATTGTGGTAAATGTGCGGGTCACAACTCGTCCACCACAGTGTTTGGGAGTTGCTGGATTTTGTATTTGCTGAGTTTGATGTGGAAATCCCCAAAATACCGTTAGCTGCATAGTAGCAGTTGAGCAGCTCACTGCTCTGTTCCGGTGATCTGTAAACCGCTTGTATCGACAAAAAGAAAAAGGTAAAACACCTATTGCTATGGCAATGGGAATCCTGACGATGGGTGAATTTTCAAAAATGTTGAACTATGCCTTTAATGAGCACCTCCTACCACACAGAACTCGTACATGTTTCCAATGACTAATGCCGCACATGCCTGCTCTATACCAGGCAAAGAATGATGTACAACCAGGTCGAAAGCGAGATTGAATTGGCTTCATTCAGGTGGCATTTATCAGGATGGCGCTGTGCATTACTGAGGAGAACAATAAAAACATAGCCTTACCTATGACAAAAGAATGGGCGAAAAATGATGTAGCCCACCAATTTCCATTAACCCGTGAAAGTGAAATGAAGCGTGGCTTAAAACTCTGATGTCAGATGGGGGGACTTGGAAAAAGAAGGGTGATGCAGATCCCAGATGTCTGATATGAAGACGAACACTATCTCTCTCCCTCCTCCACCGATTCTCTGAAAGTTGCGAACACTCTCTGGGATCCCGAACTTGTCAGCACTGTTAAAGAAGCAGCATATTTAAGACCTGCCTCCATCCTCTCTCTTTGTATCTGGGCTGTTGTCCAGCTGTCTGATGTGGTGATCCGGTTCAGTGTCCTGAATTAAAGAGGATCAGGCAGTGTGTTGAGAACCTAAGGGTTCCTCTGACATGTGTAAGTAGCCAAGCCCTTTGATGGATGACTCTTATTTTCTTGTCAACCTCCGATTACATTCATGTTTATTTTGATATCTTCTTGATGGGCTCTCATTTATCCAGTGCATACTGGACAGGACAGGAAGGAAAAAGGGAAGAGGGAGCGGGGAGGAGAAAAAAAAGCGTCAAAGATGAGAGAACGAGTGAGAGAACATCACGTTGAGGCAAACTGAGGCAGGTTGACAGCAAAGCGAGAGGACTCAGCGAAAGAGATGAACACGAACCGTTGCAGGTCTCACCGATTGGTTGATCGTGGCGTCGTCTTCAAAACTTAACAACTCGGCCTCAATAAAATACAGCCAACACTACGTTAAATAAAGGATTCACTTCTCTGACCTCCAGTGGTCTTGCATAGTATCTCATCTCACCCTCAGTTCTTCGGGCCAGTTATTGGACTCCGGAGCACCCGGGTCCCTCTGTGTAGTCATTACTGCTTCACGTCGAGGCGGCATGCACCGTTGGAGGAGAGCTCACTTTCTCCAAGTAATTCCGTAGTATTCATTTGGGCCCTGTGGTTGTTAGTTACTTGATGAGCTGCACTTCCCCGTGCCACCCCGGGGAAATTTAACCACCTCGCATTGATTTTCAGGGCCTTCCATCAACTGACCTTAAAAAAAAAAAAAATCATCATCCCGAGCGCGTCGAAAACACTGAGAATGCATTTTTTTTCCCCCTCTCTTGGTGTTTGTCAATGTCACAAATATCAGAGTACAGACTAGTGAACTATACTACTCCTTTAATGAAGGCTTGACAATCGCTGTTTTGAAGGCATTTTGAAGGGAAAAAAATGCTGTTCTCAATGCATTTATAATACCGTCCTGCAAAGGTCACTCAGTGTGATACAGGTGAAACTCCCCATGGTTGCATTACATGGGTTTATGAGATCATCTCTATTTACACCAGCACTGTTGATACTGGCTGTTATTTTGCTGTCAGAAAACAGCCTGAGCTCCCTGTTGAGGACTGTGACTGGGAGGTTGCAGTAATAGTTGGTCAGTGGTGAAAGGTAAAAAATAACCAGTGCTATCAGTCGATTAAAAAAATGAATCGAATTAATTACAGGGTTTTGTAATGATTTAATCGAATTAATCGCATTTTAATGTCATATCAGCTAAAGGTCTCCTGAATTCTAGGATATTAAAACATTGTAGTGCATGACTAATCAATTGAATACAGTAAGAAGAGAAGATTTGAAATCCAATTTTTTATTGGTGAACTGTGCTTCATGAATTAAATCCAAAAGTAAAGGTCCAGCACATTAAACTAGCTAGGCCAGGTGCATTATTCAGAAATGTAAAACAAATACAGCAATTCAGTTAAATAAATAAAATTCTGGAATAAAATAAGGCTGTCTCAAATAGGCACTAGGCAATAGAAGTATAACACGCCTCTAAATGAGGCAAAATGAAGAACAAGACGCCAACAGGCATATTTCTTTAGGCCTTTTACTGAGGCCGCATCTGCTGCTGACACAGCAGTAAGTCAGGAGAACATGACATAGTTTACCAGAGGTTAACAACAATCAGAGGAACAACACCTCAACCCCCAAAAGAGGATCTGTGGTTTAAGTATCAACCTCTGAAATCAAAAACCCACAGGATCTATCTTGCCTGAACACGTTTCGCATTTAAATGGTATGTGAGGCTGGAGTTGCTCCGGTGGTCAGAGAACGCCTTTTTATTTTTATTTCTCTGTTCTTTTTGTAAATTTGTCTTCAATGAAGACACACTTGCCTCATCCTCACCAGTCTTGTCCATGTCTGTTATTGTTAACCACTGCCATGTTAATTTGCCGGCGTGACGTAACGCGTTAAATTGCGGCATAATTAATTAATCGAATTAACGCGTTAAATGACACCACTAAAAGTAACACTTTTGTATTTCAGTGTTTTCTGTGATGAAGTACTCCCACAGTGAATTATTAGCTTAGGTTTTCCTCCATTTTCTTTCAGCTCCGTGATGGGATTTCTTTTCTGATCTGTTGGGATTCTGAAGGTCGGCCTAATTTTTTCTTTATCTTTCAGAGGAGCAACATCGTCCGGCAAGAAGGGCTCAACTGATCTTATAGTATCAGAAAATGTAGTTTCAGTTTTGCCACCCCGAAACCGACCTCGAACCCAGCTGTTATCACTAAATCCAGCGTGGTGCCAATGATGGTGAGTCAGAGCAGAGGCACTTGGAGTTAAAGCAAAACTGTCCAGCAGATCTATGAGTTCTGAAGCTTCATTTCTTTAAAGTGAATGTTTAGATCTCTGTTTAAGACTATTTTAATGCTTGAATGTTTTAATGCTTTGACAGCCTGTATATTATGAGGAAGACCGCTAATTCGGCTTTGAGCTCGATCACAATATACTCAAATGGCATAAGTTCACCGGACTTTGTTGGAAATAGCAGCGATTCCACCTTCTCTCCTGCTTTCCATCGCTGGTTAATGAAAACTGTCATTTTTCTGGAGATGATTCAAGCTCCTTGGCTGTCGCTGTGCCATTTTTTTAGCCAAGTTTCATCTAAGAATGTTTTATTATTCAGTGATCTGATATTTAGGAGGGACAATGTTAGCTGTTGAGCCAGGAGAGGTGGGGGGTTTTCGCAGAATACTGACAACTTCAAGGTTCTTTCATGTTTCACGTTTTTACATCGACGTGTTTTACCATGCCAGCAGCTAATAACTTAGGAGCAGTATAACTTGGGTAGCATGTGGCTTGTCTTATCTGTGTCTCAATGATTTGTCAACTTTGAGCATATTAGGTCTTGTAGTTATGACATGATCTGCTATCTGTGATTGTGTGGGCGTGTGGGGGAGGGAGATTCCAGAGTTTGCTGTCAGAAAAAAAAAAAACATTAAAAGATTTAAATCATGGCAAAGGGCCAGGGCCGGCCCCCGGGATTCCAGAATGGCTCCAAAATACAGATTAGATTTTCCAATTATGACTTTATTGGCGAAATGACGCCACTTGTCACTGACAACAGCTCCCCTGACTATGGTTGACAAACACAAGCCATAAAGTCGTAAACAGTAATAGGAGTAATAATAAAAAAACTATTTTATTTCATCATTTATGTGCAGCCTAAGAAAAGAACGGGAACAAGGCCCTCATACAGTACACTCTCTGCTTTTGTTATTCCACTGTTCCACTGAAAGTTCCACTGAAAAGCTCTATTAAAGAGTACAGTAATGCACAACAGGAGGCTGCTTTATTCTCAAGTGCAACACATTATGGAGACAATGATCCATCTAACTGCGCGCCGCTGTCACCCTGGAAAGGAAATGATAAATAGACTGGAATCACTACATAAACAAAATTCATGAGAGGATTATTGGGTTTCTACTGAGCTCAGCTTCTGCTGATCAAATCATAACATGAAGCCAATCTGTCATCGCACATATCATGCCGTCAGCTTTTAAATGGAGGCCTCTGGAGTGACAGAGGAAGCGCAGTCGTCTCCTCCGGCCTGCACGCCGAGGCGTCTCGTAACCCCAGACCATTAGCCGATGTCCCGACGAATGGTTGGCACCTTGTACGGTAGCCACTGCCATCGGGGCGTGGATGGGTGAATGAACACTCGTAATGTGAAGCGCTTTGAGCGGTCTTAAGACTAGAACGGCGCTATGCAAATGCAGTCCGTTTACCATCTGTCAAAAATGATGACGAATCACGTCAACAAATGCGATTCCAATACCCAATTAAGTCTTTCGCAGTGCCAGAGAATACTGTACACGGATAATACTGTGTTACAGTCCATCTGCTAACATCAGTGTGTGTGTGAGAGAAAAATTAATTAGTCTTCTGAGAGGATACATATGCTCCATGTAAAAGAAAATGTGCTGAATAAGTTTAATGGACTTTAAAATGGCTGTAGTCGATATATTATCGATGGTATAATTGACCCTTCTACTGAAATGTATAGTGTCACTCAAGATGAATATTTCTGGCCAACAGCTCTAAAAGACTTGAGAGTCTGAAATGTACCGCAGGACGTCTGCTGGAATCACAAGCACTGACTACAGCGGCAGTGGATTTGAACTTGCGAAAGGCAACACAGCGTTTTACGAACATTTCCGGACGTCAGTTACAGTTCGGTTGTTTCTATCGTCGGATGTTATCATTGGGGAACTGCTGTACACAACCTGTGGAATCAAGTTGTGGCTCTCACATAGTGTTGACTAAGGAAGTTGCTATGAAGCAAAACCGCCAATTTATACATCCAGCAGATGCAGACCATCATCATCACCATCATGTTGTCATTGTACATTATAAAATGCTGTGGCATTTAGCAGCATCTTGCAGAACAGACTGAAATGGAATGCAATGAAAAGAAAGAAAGAGCAGAGGAGTGCTGAGATTTGAAAAAAAGGTATAAATAGCCTTTAGTATAACATGGCAAGAATATGTTTAACCTAGGGCCATATTGGCCTCCATCAGGGTGTAGACACAGGGAATACAACAAAGGTTGTGTCCATAGGTGCTTCAGCGGGTGGAGCCTTCTCATTATGTCCCACTGATTAAGAAAACTCTGACAGACTGGTTTGAAATGGACCGTCTCGCCTTTCTTTCTCTCTTCCTCTTTAATGGTAAGTTTGTGGTCTTAAATTTTGATGATCTTTGTTGCGTATCTTGACATAACGGGGAAACCTGGTTCCACCTGCTGAAGCACCTATGGGTGTTTGCTCTACTCGCTGTGTCTATGCCTTAATAAAGGCCAAATATGGCCATGACCTGTTGGACCATGTGCTTTTAAACATATTGTTACCATGTTATATTAAAAGCTTTTTATACTTTTTTTTCTCCCAAATTTCAGATTGTCTCTGCTAATTCCTTTCTTTTTTGGGTTCTGATATCGCCTGTATCAGAAGAGCACCTGATTATAACTCTCTGAATTCTCCTGAGCGGCCCAAGCCCGTTTGTCTTCTAAAAATTGTTAGATCATGGATGTCCAATCCTGGTCCTGGAGGGCCGGTGTGGGTGCAGGTTTTTGTTCCAACCAAGCAGTTACACACCTGATTCTACTAATGAAGGTCCTTAGCAGGGCTCCTGATTAGTAGAATCAGGTGTGTAACTGCTTGGTTGGAACAAAAACCTGCACCCACACCGGCCCTCCAGGACCAGGATTGGACACCCATGCTTTAGATTGAGTCATTTTTATCTACATGGGGAGCAGGTCCCCCTCTCTTCCTCCTCCCTGCCGTATTGCACCACCACGTTTCTACAGTACCCAGAACAGACCAATCTCACAATGGCTCAATAGACAACCAAATAGTAACCTTGCCACTAGATGCCACCAGAAAACAACACACTGTACCTTTAATGTATTGCAATATCAGTTTGTCTTTTCAGTCTTTGCACTTAAACTCTTGCCTTCACTTTGCTAGATTAAAAATTTGACATCTTCTGTTTGATTCTGGGCAGGTGTCTCAAAAAGAAGAAAGCCATTAAAGCTCTGTAAATCTGCAGAGTTGGGCAGTTAATTCTCTCAGATTGTCACAGCTCATTTCACACAACATATTTAGAGTATTGATTCAGTCAAGGTATTGATTACTGCTGCTTTGTGTTGGCCTTGATGAATATCTTCTGTTGTTGAGGTATTTTCTGATGCAGACGCAACTTAACTTTCAGAACATAAGACATAATAGCGGCGGCACAACCGAGACAGCTTCTTTTTGTTCTTTTGTTTATCAAGGATATGACACCGAACAGTGCCCATTATGTGACTGAATAAAACAGCAGATGTCAAAACTGCGGTGAAAAATCGATGAGCCAGAAATAAAAACTCTGATCATTCCGTTCTTTTTTTTTTTTTCTTATATGAGCTTACAATAAATTAAGATAGACTCTATTTTACTCTTTTAAAGTGTGTGACTAAAACGGGGTGGAATCGACAAGATTGTGTTTCTCACTCAGGATGCAGACAGATGTTGGAATAAACTGCATTTTATTGCAGTTGAAGTGTAATTTATGTCCCTGGAAGGTTCCCGTAGGAACATCAGACTGCGTAGCAATGACAGTGAGGTGTGTCCGTGTGGAGGGATGTGTGAACCAGTGGGAACAAACAGCTCCGACATCTAAAATAACAGTGTCGTCCTCACCTAGTCTCCGTTAACCCCGTCTGCGGAGCAGCCCACCTACAAATCCTGTGAAACAGCCTCCTCCTGACACCCATGTGCTCCTCAGCTGCAGGATCTATGAGCTTCACACATCGAGAAGGTCCGTAAGTAACAGCCGGAGCCCACAGCCGTTATTCCCGCGGCACTGGCTCAGTGTCGATGGCAACGGGGAATCTGACAGGAGTGCTCTCTTAATTCAGACTCGGGTTGTTTAAGAACCACTTTACAGAAGTTGTTCCACAGTTTTGGTCCTTAATAAGAAACCACTGCCTCTCTGTATTTCTTTTTTTTTAACTGGTACATTTATTGCTGCAGTGCTTGATGATCTAAGGCACTAAGGCAGCGGCTACGAGCACTGAGGGACTGAGTGGATTCAATATAGAAATGCTAAAGAATTCACAGCCTTGTAAACCAGAATAGACTAGAATATAAAATCACTCTAAAAGAGAAAGAAGCCGGTGAAAAGAACCCAATACGGGCGTAACTGAACGGAAGTCTGCTCACTGGTTTTTGCTTTTGTTGATCTGGTTGAAAGAGCACTGCAATATTCTAGACGAGAAAACACAAACGTGAATCAGTTACGTTACATTAGGAAACAGGAGACATTTAAAATAATTCTCAGGTGGACCGAAGCTGCGTCTGACATGTCGTCAAAAGTGAAGCGCCTGTAGGAAGTATGTCTTACTATAGAAAAGTGGAAGCTTATGTATATTTTTTAATTTTGTTAAGTTTGGTCAAATGAGAATGTGTTGGACTGTTAGAAGAGAAATTGTACATTGGGTAAGACATGGACATACATTGAGATTAGGAGATACATGCAAATACAAGTATTATGAGAAAAAGGCTACAATTTTTGCCAGACAACCTATGATTATATTATACTTTATCCCCTATAATGTGATCCCCAACCTGGGCATGTTACATGTCATATGTGTTCATAATTAAATGAGTTAAGGCCCAGATTCCATGATATTGCTCAGATATTATATTAGGTGATGGTGCTGGGCATTCCTGAGGGTCTTTTTACAAATCTTGAAATAAGAGAGCTAGGACCCAAAGTATCTTGTGCATCTAGCATGAGGAATAAAGTAGCAGCTAAACCGGCTAACATCTTAGCGTGTGGTTTTTGAGAGCCTTTACAATACTTTTGTTACGTTGGCTGCAAGATCGGTGCAGGGAGAAACGGGACAGCAGAACTTTGAATTTTAGCGAAAGTGCTGGGAAGCAACACGAAGAGGAGCACCTGATACATAGCTTTACACTGTAACGAAAGCGCTGCTGCAGGATAGCGCTCTGATACGCTATCTATGGGATTTTAGCTTTTAATGATAATGATGTTTTGAATATCAAAAATATCCATAAAAAAAAGAATGTACACCATCACACCATTGGCAAGCTATATATATATATATATATATATATATATATATATATTGGAAAGATGAGGTTCATCTGACCAACAGCCAGAGAGATGCTTGACCCACACACTCCTTGCTTTTATAGAGATGGATGTATACAGTAACACACACATACAGTACAGTACACAGAGCTAAGGACCATGCTCCAGAGAAAATCCACAGCCTGGTGTTTTGATTGGATTATCGTTGAATGGTGAGGGGAACGAATGAGCTTTCATTCAGCTGTCTGATGGCGTCTGATGGCTTTATCGCAAATACTGAGGAGGGGGGGTACATATATTGGAGGGGAACATGACCTCTGTTTGGGATGTGTGAGAATGGAAGGCAGAAAAAGCGCATGTCTCACGCCCACAGCGTAAGAACATGCAACCTATCGGAGCACAGGGAGGAAAGTGAAGTTCCTGGACAGACAGCACACCCATCACAGGACTAATACAGGTAGACAGTCATTCACTCACACTCGCATCCATACCTTTTGGCAGTTTGGAGGTTCTTTTTTTTTTTTTAATCTCGGGAGATAAGTAAAGAGGAGCACACAGAGGAATTCTGAACAGGCGGAGAACAGGCAAACTCCGCATGGCACAGCGGACGCCGAGGACACAGTCGGGCGACCCGATCCTAATCCTGCAGTTTTTATCAGCTGCTGCTGAAGTTTGTTGACCTCAGACACTTTTATCAGTAAGAACAGCTGTACATATACGCCGTCAACTGTCTGAAAATAAATAAATAAAACGCAGTGTTCAGAGCTGATTTAGAATTGATTTTCACTTTGTATTCCAATCCTCATCTCACCTTTGACATGTAAAAGAACTCCATGACCTTGATTTTTTTTTTCTCTGCCAATCACCACGGCCTTCAGTGACTTTCTTTGAGAGGGAAAAAAAAAAGAGGAAAAAGACGCCATTAATCTCACGTCTCACCTGTCACACACTCACACAGAGGGGTGTTTGTGATGCAGGCTTTATGACTAACATGCTGACCCAATCTCCAAGGGCGCACGTTGTTACTGCTTGCAGCTCTGACTCGTCCCCACACGTTAACACGCCGGCTTTCATATTACTGCTCGACAGTTCTTCAACAGACTCTCGGTTAAATTCGTGCGGTGCTCTTAGGTTCACTTAGACGGTGACGACCGCGGTGCTCCGTGAGTTTCCCGAAAAAGACAAGTTTTAGAATTAATAAAAGAGCTGTACTAACTTTAAATACTTCACAGTCACAGGGGTCAGTTTGGATCAGATAGTCGAGAAATGAAATAGGAGCGGGTTGCGAGACTAAACCGGAGGCTGCAGTGGCAGGACCACCCAGCCTGAGGCATCACCAGAAATAAGAACTGAATACTAGAAGTGCTGATGAAGTTGAAACCTTACCTGAACTTTTTGATTCTCAGAGCATAGACTGGAATACTAAGCGGACAAAGTGGGCAGCTGCCCTGGCCCCGGGGTGCCCTAACGGCCCCGGGCTCCGTTCCTCGAGACCAATTCTGGTTTAACACCAAAGAATAGTTTTAATGAATTCATAAAGCTGTCTTCATGCAACTGAAATGAGAGCTGTGTTCATAATGTCAGTGAACGTTGGCTTTCTGGTTTGTGCTCTGTCACTCATCGCATGATATCTAAAAAAAAACAAACACAAAAAACATGTCGGCTCAACTGAAATTGAAGTTATGAAATTTGATTAACGCACTCTGATAATATGATTGAAATCGAGCTACTCCTGGAGCTCCACCAGACCGGTGTCAGACTGGATCCGGACGAGGTGACCTGAGCTAGAAGCCCGTGCCAAGTAGAGTACAGAATTATCAGTCCCAGCCTCGCCCGATCCGCAAAGTATTGTAATTGTCATTCCTGCTCCCGCACGCAAATCCTGCACGACGTTCACTTTTTTTCCTCCCGAAAGGTCTTTTCATTGGCTTTGAAAAGAACATGCACACACATAATTCCTTAAGCTACCTCTACCTCACATAGTTATTGCATGTCAGCCATACAAAACATTAGAGTAGTAGCACTTCCCGATGGATGGTGTTTGACTCCCTCCAACCTGTAACGTGAAGAATATTTGGGAAGCAGCAGGGTACAGAAGTGGGCAACAGCCTCTTTTTCCCTCATCTTGTAGCTGTTCCAGCCCTGTTACTGATGCGATCCGCAGCAGGGCAGTCCGCCGGAGATGTTCTGTGGCGCTCCGTCTCTACGAAGCTCCGCTTCCGTTTTGCACTGATTCCCAAGCGCCATCATGTGGATGCAGATGGTAACCAAGGTTACAGGGATGCTCCGAACAGTCATCACAAATTGTGTGGTACAGAATTTTCAGTCCCGCCTATGCCCAGGGTGAGCTTTTGAAATGTTTCTCTGAGTCCTGTCGCGCCAATCCGCGGTGCAGGACTTTAGTCCCGAGCTGCAACCTTGAAGCCAAACGCAAAACATGAACAGTACAACTCAAACCAGAAGAAACTGAATAACTTGGTGCGTAGAGTGCACATATTTTAAGAATTGATCATTTGAGGTCGAAAAAAATCGAGTTTGATCAAAGATTCAATGGACAGCGGAAGACAGGTGGGGGGCATTAACACCTGTGAACTAATTCACCAAAAATATATGCAGTGTTTAGCGCCCTCCGTGGCAAAACCTAGAGCCACCGATTGTTCCTGCCTTTGCGAGTAAGTTCAACAGCCATGCATACATGTCAATGGGGAACACCAACCAACCCATGCACAACTCAGACCTCAAGTTAAGGCACATACATCCAAGGTTTCCATACATACAAAGCCAGGAACATTCTGGTGGTGACAGGTGTTACTATGACAACCGCAAATGGTACTGGTGCCAAGTGCAACTCAGACTGTAAAATTACCCCTGGATTACCAGTCTTTTGATGTTTTTGTTGTCAACAGTTTAAGAGGTAACGGCCCAGTACTAAAGCTAAAGAGTGAATATCGCCACCTGTTGAAGCGGAGGTGACATGTCTTCATCAATAAATCGATTTACCTCTCCCACATGTATGTATACTACGAAAAGGACAAGGGACACCACCTTCTGTGTATGGTTGTGTGTGTGAGCTGAGTCTATAGATGAAGCTCATAGTTTACCAGACAATCTAAACTCCTAATTTTACATAATGGTCAGACTTGTTGACAATAAACCCATTCATTCAAACTGAGTTACCTTCATAGGTCGTCTGGCCTCAACCTGTACAGACCTCACGGTGCATTCGCACACATTTATGCAAAGTGGAGTGACTGCAGTGACTGGCCTCTAATGAATTTGTATTCCTGTCTGTGTTGCAATGAGCAGGAGGAGACCATGGGAACACGCTTAAGAGATTACAATTGCTGTCTGGTGTGGGTGGACCTCAGAATCCTCCAGGAGGAGCTAGAGGATGTAGCTAAGGAGAAAGACATTAGGTCTAAGTCGCTCTGCCTGCTGCCACTGAGACTCAAAGAAGTGGCGGAAACTAGAGGCAGGCAGAAAAAAAATAGTGCAATCTTAATCCCATTTCCACTGAATGCCATTGACACAATAGAACAATACCTGTAGGGAAAGTGTCATTTGGATTTTATTAATACAACTGCGCTTACTGATACTGTCGTTGGTTCTTTTCGATATTAAATAATGGTTTTGAAACAAATCTCCCGCTACATTATTTAAAACAAGGAATAAATTAAGTCACTATGAACTCAGTAATATTTTACTGGAAATCAATCTGTTCCTAATATCAAAATATTGAGTCTCAAAATATTGAGAATGAACACAGACGTCTCCTCGGTGCTTCCTCCTGTCCTCCTTCCTCTGCTGCTGACAGAGAGGAGGAGCTGCTTTGTTTCAGCCGGCAGTTCAGTTTACAGCAATTTGTCACGTTTTATGATATGTGGCAAACTAACATAAACAGGCCTCGTGTGGACATTTCAAGGGTACTTGAATAGGACTAGAGAATTGGAGGAATCAGGGTTAAACAGGAACTAGATTTTGCCCCAGGGTCCTAGCCTGTTGATCTACAATGAAAACTACATGGCAAACCTCTGCTTTTTTCTGTTTCTGCATGTATCTCAGCCTCAACGTAAGCGCCTCAGTTGTGAGTTGTGGGTCTCTGATCACCCCCCCCCCCAAATAAAAACAACAACAAAAAAAAAACAAGCTAGCGAGACAAACAAAGACACATAGTCCTTTAAGTAAATCCTGCAGATAATTGTCTTACCAAATAGTGACCCCATCATACAACTGTGATTACTGTCTACTGTGCTGGTGCTTACTTTAAGCCACTGCTTAAATTCTGTCAATCAAAACTAGCATGGGAATCCCAGCTGTTATTATTGCTCATTATCTCCTTAGGCCCTAAGCCAAATCTATAATGCACTGGAGTGTCCGATTCATCATCTAAATGACGCAAAGAGGGATTAAGTGTAAGTTTCACAATGTACTTATAAAATGTTGGGCTTTTCTCGCCAGGAACAGACTATTGCCTGTTTTTCACCGTTGAGTAGGAAAGAGAAGTCTAAGGGCGAGGAGGGATTACTGCCAAACCTGCACATCCTGCTAAACACCTGTTCCAGAAAAGTTCCTCTAAGGACAACACAGCACCGGAATGAACAAGCTTCCTTATTTGAAGCAATTATTCTACAACCCACAGCTCTACCTCTATACAATTATTTTGTACGCTGTAACGTTAAAATGCTTTCGCCCCATGAATTCACAAAAAATGGATTGCGGCCACTAATGACGCCATGATTTCTGCATCTGCAGTTTTCTCCGTCCTAAGGTCCTATTCACAATGATATTGCAACAATAATAATATGGCGCAAACAGGCCCATGAAGTTTAGCAGCTGAGTATAATTTGCCCTTGTTTGTGAATAGGGTTGCAAAGTGGCGGAAGATTTACAGAAACTTTCCGTGGGAAGTTAAACTGGGGATTCAATAGCCTTGTACTCAAAAGTGAGCACCTGCTACATGGGTAATGGTAATTGGTAAATGTAGGTAAATGTAGAGCCGGACTTCACACTTCAGAAACAGCTGCTTGGCGGAATGATCTCAAAAGCCCACATTTAGCGCAGTCACTTCGGCCAGTGACCTACTGAAGAAAGTAGTCCTGAATATTTGCGTGTCGTAAATGTTTCAATTCTTTTTTCCTAGCATTTGGGAGTTCCTGGATTATTTATTTACTGAGTTTGATGAGGGAAACCAAAAAATACCATTAGCCGCATAGTAGTCGCTGAACAGCTCACGACTCTGCTCCACTGCTCTGAAACAACTTGTATCTACAAAATAAGGTAAAGCACTGATTGCTATGATGACAGGTGAATTTTCAGAAGTGCTGAACTATCTCTTTAAATCTACAATATAGTGTCCCAAACTATATTTAAGTTTCTTTACTTGTGTAAATTTTGGTTTTATTCCGATATATTCCCATTCATTCCATTTGAAAGTTTCCAACTTTGAAAAATTTCCCTATTTATTTGTGAGTGAGCAGAGCGGTTTCTGGTGTTTTAGGTTTTTCTCCACATTTCAGTAGTGACTTTCACCAGTAGCGATGCACACAGCTCTACCAAAATCATGGACAACACATCTCTCCTCTAAATGAACAAGGAACAGCGATGAGAGAAGAGATGCAGCATTTAAGGAAATACCCAGCTGCTTTGAACATACAAAGTTAAAGGGAACATTTGAACATTTGTGGCAAAAAGCAAAACAGCACATTTATTTGGAGTGTTCACCTCCAACTGTGCATAGTAAAACTGTTGTTTGGTACCCAGCTATGGGAATAGAACCATGCAACTGATGATTACAGAAACACATTTCCCCTCAAGCATGGCAAGGCAGGAGTAAGAAAGAGGCAGCCTTGTCTCAGGATTTTTTCCCCTTGATACCCTTTAGAAGACCAATAGAAACTGTGCTGGACCACATGAGAGCAGGCAGGACAATAGTCATATTTTACAGCGCTGAAAAGCAATTTCCACACAGATTGAGAACCACTTATTAAGTGATTCAGTTTGGTTGGATTGATGTACGTCTTGCTATCTAAGCAGCGTTTCATTGTGCCACATTGTTTTTCATATCAAAAGCAATACTCATTCTGGGGGAAAAAATGAAGTGAAAAATCTATAAGTTTACCTGCCTGTCCAACCAGTGAGAAATGCACCATTTTATTCCGTTGGGTTGTCAAGCAAGATTGTCAAACATCCCTTTGCTTTAAACGCGGACTTTGGGTTTCAAACAGCTATGCTTTTGTCTTAGATGTGACCTATGTCACACGGACCGATGGGGAAAAAGATCGAAATGTCACATATTTATACCCCACTTCTATATAATTTGGTCACCGGCCTTCCTCCAGAATAGGGTCTGAAATTCACAACATGTAATTTAATAAAAAATACAGCTCCAGTGTCTAAAACGTTTTCCTTAAAGTCATAGCCAATCATTTGATCGGTTCACTTTCAATCCTTTATTGTTCATATGACATTAACTTTTGACCTGAAATTCTCTAAACTTCGCTGCATTACCTCCAAAGTTAGATGTTGGGGCTGATAATGACGTCCCACCCAATATGGCGGCGATACAGGATTCAGTACTGTGTTTGACTGATTTAATGAGACACAAATAAGACAACTGCTGATAAGCAGTATGTTACTGCAGCTTTCACACTATTGATGCACGGTGTAGTCATCTTTGATTTTGAAGTAAGGGTTGCTGAGGTTCTCTAACTTTCAGAATTGGAAATTTAATTTCCAGGAGGGGCCGGTTGAAATTTCTGTCGCTGATTGAGACTCTACTGAATGACAAATTTGTGATACTTTGCTTGCATTCCCCTTTAATATATCCCAAATACATGAAAGTAACCATATTGAACGATTTGAGGTCAGAGAAGTGCATGATCCAGCACGTACATCTGCGGTGGGCCCCTGGGTGGTGGAGCAAATATACTGTGTTATGCTTTGGAAAAAAAAAAAAAGAAACTGATGAATTAAAAAAAGGATTTGAAAAAGCAGAGGATTGCGTCGGTGGTGGGTGAAGCCTGCAGGAGTTCTGCAGATTTGTGTATAAGTGAAAGAGAAAGTTAAGAGGAATACGGTTTCCGAATATGTGTGGTTGAAATTGACGTAATCTAACAGCCTGAGAAACCTGCAGGGCTGTTGCAGCTCTGCAACCGATACGCAGACAATCTGCTTTCTATCCAGCGCTCCCTCTCCCTCAGCCCCAACCCTGCCAGCTTAATGCTGGGTAAGGGAACTCAAAAAATTGGCTGATGGTAGATTTTCTTTTTGTTTTTTCCTCGAGGTTTTGTGTGCGTTTCCTGTTGAGTATGTGCATGCGTTACGTATGTGAGGCTCCTCTGCTGGAGAGAGCATCGGAGAGCTGTCACCGGCTTGATGGATGGCGCGGTAACGTATGTCGATCCGGCAGAAACGGCTGGCTGTTACTCATTTCATTTGACTGGTTCGCATTCTGGTGGGGAAGCTAAGGAGGTGAAGCGGGAGCAGAATGAGGAGGAGGAGGAGGAGGAGGGAGAAGAAGGTAGAAAAAAAAGAGGAAGGAGGAGACGAAGAACAGTTCTCCTGCCCCGATCATAACCCCATGACTGTCCATCCACACCGATGGAGACATGGTCAGGAAAAAAAAAAATCAATGTTATGGGAATTTGATTGATGACAAGGCAGTTTTATGCGTATGTGGTGAATACTAGGAAGCCAAAGTTCATGATCTGTGTCCGTTTGATCTTATGAGGTCAGAGGTGAACACTGGCCACGATTCGCTGTACATTACCTTAGGCTAAAGTACATGCAGATGCAGACAGTTAATTATGTCATCTGAAATAAGTCTCCCCATGTGGTCTATCAAAGAGTGGAGCAGGAGTCCTCCCTTACATTGGTCTTCTTTGACGAATCCAAAGGTCATTTTTGCCATGGAGCCCGAGTCACATCTTTGAGACTTAATGCGTTTCGATTTGCGAGAGGAGGAGCGCCTCCGAAGCGCAACTGACACCGTGAACTCTTGAAAGGTGACATTTCCCGAACGTGGGAATCATTTCACACTGACTTTCTGTCAGTTATACATAGGCTACATATATTTACACCTATTATGTGCCATGACCTTTTCCCGTTTGTGTGTCATCTTGCTTCCCTCAAACTGCTTTCAGTTTGAGAGAACTGACCTTTCTTTGTTTCCGACGGAGGCTTAATGTCTTTTTATGTTGACCGTAAATTAGCGGCGCTATTTGAACCTTTTGATCGGGGTCCTGGTCAGGCAACCTGAATGTCCGAAACGAAAAAAAAAAAAAAAGACCGTAAGATCTTCACCAAGCAGCAGTCCTCCTTTTATCACCTGGTTCTAAGGAAGGCGAGATCGATGTTAGAGAGCCCAGACCCGGAGGCATTTGATCTTCTCCCTTCAGGGCATGTTTCCCAGGGCTTGGAGCAATAGATTTCAATGTTTCTTTGTCCCCAGTGTAATACGCATGCTTAACTTGCACAAAAAGTAATTGTTACCTTGCAGCCATGCTGTTTTTGTTCTGACCGTAGCACTTTATCTTATCCAATCCTTTACAAAGCCCATCTTTTATAGATTCTATTGTTGTACTCGTGTGTGTGTGTGTCATTGTTTCTGTGCTCTGCTGCAGGCCAAATTTCCTCCAGTGGGACAGTAAAGAACTGAACAGTACATGTAAAAATGCTGAATAACGATGCACTGACAGAGGTGCAAGTCTAAGTGGTGGCAATTGTTAATATGTTCAGTAACCATGTTATCTGTATATTGCATGGCTGCAAGTCATAGAAGTTGCACATTATCATCATCACGGCAATTAAAAAAAAAATGCAAAGAGATTAAGATTGAACCTAAGCATATAGAGTCAGTGCTACCTGGCTCTGCACCATCTGGTACAGGACATCACATTTACACTGTTATCGAAGCCATTACTGAACCAATTAAAAAAAAATCCCAAATCTGTGCACTCCTAAAGCTCTATAATCCTAAAATCTAAGACGGTGAATCAGAACGTCTCTAAAGAGGAACTGGAGCAGAGGCAGCAGTGCTCAGTCTCTGCACCAGTTGAGGAAATGGGGACTTGATATTGCATCTACACTGCCTTACAAACCTTTATTGGAGCAATCTCAAAACTTCCAGAATATTTGTACCCCTAAGGCACCATTATCTCAACAGACACTGTGATTCACAAGCCTGCACTTACACTTTAAGTGGCTTTATGACATTAAGACTCCTACACTTGTGTGGTGCCCCCCCCCCCCGAAAAACTCTGACCTATAAAACTGTGCGTATGCACACCTGCAGGCAACTCTCCCTTTCATAAATCACAGTCCACCTGGAAATGTGCACCCTCCACACGCCCACGTTCAATCATAAATGGTCAACGCAACGCACCTCATGAATTTTAATGTATGTTAATCAGCCATCTGATCAATGGTAGATTACAGTGAATTATGGCAAACAAAGAAGAGAAACTTCAGTAAAGAGAGATATCAAGGTCCTAGTGAGGTATAGGAGGAAAAAAGAGACAATTTCTTTGGTGGCCAGAGCAGTCACAAGGTCACAAACAAGAGGAAAGTAAGCAAGTTGACTGCTGTAGACAGCACTAAGATTGGGAATTAGAAGCAAACAGGACTAGAAATCCCCTCAAAAAAGCGGTCCAATTTGAACTGAAGACCAGAAAAAAAGTGTTTTCTGGTCTTTTAAAGTATTTTATTTATTTTCTATTTCTACAACATCAGAGTGTGTCTACTGTGACGCTACTGGTTTGGCCAAACACACACCCAAGCTCACACTGTTGAAGACAGATCGGTGCTTCAGTCTTGAAAGATGGGCGCAATATCCGGAGAAGTAAGTGTCTGTGAAGGAGGGACACGGATATAGCCGAGATTAACCTGGTAAAGCACCGTTTTATCTTTTATTGCATAGCTGTGTAAACAATCAATACACGTGAGTGGGGAGAGATAGTGGTGGTATTGCAGCAGTAAATACAAAGAACAACCAGACAAATCGGCGTTGTTTTTTCCTCATGTATGAGTGCCGTGTTTCTGCTGCTGCATTAATCATGGATCTGAATTATTAACGGCATTAAAGGGAATTTGCATTAAAGCATCAGCATCATGATAACTTTGACAGCCACGATATATCTCACATTAGCCACAAACCTTACATTTGCATCGACTCATTCGCTATGCCTGTGCTGTCAAGGCCGTGCGAACCCTTTTAATAGCTGTGATTGTGTTTATATAGTCATAGGGGTAGAAGAAGAGACAGATGAAGTTGCAAAGCAGCAATGAGCAATGCAGGCTTTTTTTCACAGGGAAGTGTAATCCAAACTGGCCTGGGAGCAAGTTCTCATTTACATCATTGCGCCACCAAAAGCTAGCCAGATGGTTCATTACACATAACCATCTGGAAAGTCTTCTTTGGAAACTATTTGGCAAAGGGCAGGCAAAAAAAAACAACTTTGCAGGTGCCTGCATGAACTGTCTATCAGCACCTATCAAGGGCTAAATGAGATGTTGGCTTGAGATTGTGAGATCATGCATGACACTGACTGATCGCCCGCCTGTGGATGGGAGACAGATAATTTGAAGCCTGGCAGGATCCCAGCTACCTCACAATGTAACACCCAAAAGATTCCTCCGACTCAACACTTCTTTTTTTGCCACCATTTTTCACGAGTTGAAATAAAAGATCCATGTCTTGTACCGTGCATACAAAAGGCCTATTTATCTCAAACGCTGCTCAGAGATTAGTTTAAACCTGTGTTCCTCCTCTCTCCTTTCGCTAAGATAATCCATCCACCTGACAGGTGTGGCATATCAAGATGCTGATTAAACAGCATGATTATGCACAGGTGTGCTCTGGGCTGGTCATAATTAAAGGCCACTCGGTTTCATCACACAGCAGGATTCCGCAGATGCCGTAAGATTTGAGGGAGGATGCGATTGGCACGATGAGCGCAGGAACGTCCGCCAGAGCTGCTGTTCGTGAATTAAGTATTCATTTCACTGCCGTGAGCTGTCTCCAAGATCGTTCCTGAGAATTTGACAGTACATCCAACTGGACTCACAATGAGATCATGCAACCGTGCCAGCCTGACATCTCCACATTAAATGTCTTCACCTGCAACATTGTCTGAGACCAAGACAGCCTTTGACAGCTGATGCAACAGTTGGTTTGTGCAACAAAGAACTTTTGAACTTGGGGAAGCTCATCTGTATCCTAGTCATCCTCAGGTTCTTGACCTGATTGCAGATCAACGGGCAAATGATCACCACCGATGGCTTCTGGGCAGGCATACGCTATGAACAGCGAACACAGGTGAATTTTATAGACTTTATAATGCACAAAGGCACCGTTATGAGATCCTGAGGCCCATCGTCGTACCATCCTCGTTTTGCAGAGCTCAAAGGCTTGCAAGGATCTTTGCTTATTCCTGGAAGTAGAACCAGACCTCACATGGCCTGCATACACAGAGATGTATGATATGTTTCGATTCCTGTTAATATCCAGTAAGTTCGCAAAACCATTGAAGAGAAGTGGACCAGCATTCCACAGGCAACAACCTGATCCACTCTATTCGAAGGCGATGTGTCGCATTATGTGACGACAAATGGTGGTCATACCAGATACTGACCGTTTTTCTGTCCAACCCACCAATCAACAACAAACTTGTAGAGGATTAAGCCTTTTTGGGCACATAGAAACAATTTTAGATCATTTATTTCAACTCATGTAAAATCAGAATTAAAAACAAGAGTTGGATTTATAATTTGTGTGTTTTGCATATTTAAATCGTAGCCTCAGCCTAAAGCTCAATAAGCCTGACTGTTAAACATTGACATCACACTGATTAAGGCTCTTTATCTTCATGTGATTAGTGTTTACTCACTATTCTGTGTCAAAATGGCTGCTGTGAAACGGCCTGATCGTCTAATTTGGGTGAGAATTAGGAGAAT
Source organism: Lepturacanthus savala (assembly GCA_030544235.1). Taxonomy (NCBI): domain Eukaryota; kingdom Metazoa; phylum Chordata; class Actinopteri; order Scombriformes; family Trichiuridae; genus Lepturacanthus; species Lepturacanthus savala. Next base: position 20,432,150 of record CM060461.1, read on the forward strand.
CAAGGGTCATCCCTCCTCTGCTCTTTTTCGCTGCTTAAACTATAAGTCTGACTGGGCCTGTTTTTCGGTAATTCATTATTGCGCTACCAGCTGGTTGCATCCTCGCATGCTTTTTCCAATAACCTCCATCCTCGCACGCAGGCGACGTCCAATAATGGCACCCCCGGATTCTGCATGTTCAGCGCCCGTGTCTCGCTAACGAACATAACAAATGGGATGTCACATTTTTTGCTGTCTTTTCTCATGGTTTTGCTGAGCTGACATTCCCCCGCCTTAAGGTGAGCGCTCGTCATAAGCGTCTCCTCCAGGCCCGCTCTCCCGCTGCAGCGCTATGTGTCCCGTTATCTTCAGGCCAGTTCCTCCGCGCGGGGGGATGAAAAATGGGGAAACGGTACATCAGCGGCAGAGGAGGCGAAGAGTGTCCTCCCTCGGTCTGTCACTAATGCGTCATTAGATACATGGCCGGGCCATTCATCGCTGTTATCGCCTGGCCACAACATGCGCCTCCAACTGCTCCTCACACACGTCTGCACGCAAGCATCGATACGCGCTCACCTAGACGACACAATCACGTACCGCGCTCCTCTGCACATGCAGGAGTTTCCACAGTTGCACAAATGCACTACTCTTTTGCTTTGATAATGACCATTCAGCACCTGTGATGCAGCCACCAGCTTTCAATAATTCACAAGAGTAAACTATTCAGCATGCAAACATGCATGGGCCAGTAGGCAGCAACGTGTATGGATTTTCACACTCTGTCATGTAATTAGGCAATTTTACCACACACACGCACACACACACACACATCATTGACTCATTGGACCTTAGTGTTGATTAATCCTTGTGCTGGTTGCACCGGAGAGGACGTTCCATTACCTGATTTCTCTGGTTCGATGCATCGATTAAGCCATTACTCTTATTACGAGATGAATTACGCACACTTAACAGGCTCCACTCACCATCCATCCAACACTCTTCCAAGCGTCCGGCTTGGTTTAAACCAATGGATCAGACCTCGCTAACATTGAAAATAGGCCTCGTTATGTGTGTGAGGCATGTCTTGATGGGGGGGGGGGAATCAGGGCAATTTATTTCCAAATAAATTGTGGCAAATAGCACTGGTGAAGGATTTTTTTTCTTGTACTTACTTTTAAATGCATTTAGATGAGGATAATCTGTACTAAGCATCCTTTGTCTGGTGTTAATCACCGGCATTTGTAATGTTTTTTTTCCTCATTCACCTCAGCTCTTGTAGATGTACGCTTTTCCTTTTCTCTTGTATTATAAATCAGTTTATATAAGAAAGAATATAAGAATTTATATAAGAATGACATGCTTTCACGACAGAGTTCCCAAAAGCCTGATGTTGCTAGATTTGTCTAGATTTTGTTTAGTTACTTTTTTTTGAAAAGATCTGAATTTGCACTAAATATATAATATATAAATATAGCAACAAAGCATGTAGCCATTGACTATAAATATATAAGATCCCGCCAAGACAGCGAGAAAGATTTCCCCAGAATGAAATGAAATCTTTTCAAATGAAGGTGAAAAAAACATAAAATCTGATACATCATAAATATTAAACTGCAAGCAAAACAAACCACCATTTCCCTAAATGTTTTTGCTCTCACCCTTTAGTCAACTTTTTTGACTTTTCGAGTCACTGTACGATAAGTAAGGACGACTCAGCTGTAGTTTTTTAAAAAAAAAAAGAAAATCTCATTACCTCTCTGCAGATAGATTTATGCATTTGCCTCATTGTGTCCATGAGTGAAAAGTGTAATACAGGGGAAAGTTGAATTTGAGGACATACAGTCTATATATATTTGACAGCTTCAGCTTAGAGTTTATTTGCAATAGCTGCACAGTGTATTATATTAACTGAACTTTTTTTTTTGCAGGCGATGCAGTGTTTTCGCTCTGCACATCTCAATTAAATATTGTGGGATACTGAGTCATCCTTGTTTAGACATTCCTATCTGTGTTTGTTCAGCCAGTCACAGTTTACATATTAGCTATAAGGAAATCCAATCCAATTCAGACGCATCTCCGCCATGCTTCCAGACTGGGCCACACTGCCCTCACCCTGACGGCTCTATTTTTTGGCTCCGCAGGAATCCATCCATCCACTCTCCACCCCACAGGGCTACAGTGCAGAAGTTTGGGTTAACAATGTTTCACAACAATTAAATAACTATTTCCAACAAAACGGGTTTGAATATGAAAAAAGTCAGCATGCTTAAATTACTCATATCCTATAACATGCATGGTATTGTGGCGAATTATAGTAAGGAGAAACTGATGGAGCATATTTATAACAGGATAATATATCTGTGAAATACTCTTCAGATGAAGGTAGCAAGGGATCGCTACAATATACACTTCTACTGTATGCTAATAACATCATTCAGCCTGGTGCCTGGCTGTGGCAGACTCATGATGGGTCTGTGTGTGTGTGTGTGTGTGTGTGTGTGGGGGGGGGGGGGGGGGGGGGTTACTTACGGCCATGCAGAAGGCAAAAATATGGCCGTGTTTATTGCTCTACATTGATCTGTTTTTAATTGGCTTATTGATCGACGACCCCACAGCGAGGGCCGTATTTCTGCTGTTCCCCTGTTGAATACTCTATTTGGACACTTGCTTTCAATGTCTGTTCAGAATTAATTCGAGAACAAGACCTTCAATTATATCATTATTCGAGACACAAGGAGGTCTTTCTAATTGATGTCCTATTTAAATCAGTAGCGCACGTCTAGTGAAGATGGGGAGATGCCTTCTTAGAAAAGATGGAGAGGAGACCATTAGACCGTCGTAGGTTTCAATAAGTTGTCAAAACTAGACGTTTGAAATGAGATACGTCCAATAAAAACCAGGCAAAGTGATGAAAAAGGGAACTGCCTCCTGACCAACTTGATTTACCCGACATTTGTTTATTTAACTCCAGGTAATGTAAAGTTTTGCGTTTGCACTATGGAATAAAAGGTTTAATCCAGGCTTGAAGTTGTCTTTAAAGTTACACTAGAATGTTATATAAGTGACACACAATGTTATAAGTATGTCCACAGTCATTCACTGTAAAGGTCGTTTTTTTGATTGAAATGATTAACAAATACAATGTTATCTGCATTTAATTTTTTTTTTGCGTTTTTCCAAAAACTTGAAAGATTATATATAAATCTCCTTAATAATTATTAACACTTCCCTGCATTTCTCTCTTGTTGCTAACCCAAACACGTTCACACACACATACACGCACACTGACATGACACACACAGATTCACCCACATATCTTAACTCTACTGAAGCAGTTTTATTGAGGAAACATGTGGTTCTCTTTATAACCGAGATAACATTACCCAAGTTGTCTTGTTACCTAGTCCGATATTTTACTTTTGCAATAAACAGCCTCCAATTCTCGCCCAAAATATCTTCCTCATGTAGGATCGCTTCCCATCATCTCATCTCAACACACACACACACACACACACACACACACACACACACACACACACACACACACACACACACACACACACACACACACACACACACGCTTGCTCATTGATTTCCTTTATTTATGGTCCTGTTTTTGTGATTATTGAATTTTAGCTGTAGTGCACTTCCCATTCCGGAGAACCTCAGAATGCAACACTGCATATTAAAAACATAGTTAAATAGTTGAAACAAAATACAGTAAAGCTAATTATAGTAAAACAGACTAAATAGACTGACAACGATCAACACAAAGTCTTTATAGAATAAGGCCAGTCTTAAAAGAGGCCAGTGTCTGTGCTGCCCTCAGGTGGGCAGGGAGCCGACGCTCTGGAGCATCGCAGTGGGGGGCAGGATGAGCTGTTTGTGGATCTGTGGGTGCAGGTGGAGGTTTGTGGAGTAATGAGGTCTTGCAGGTAGAGAGCTGCCTGTCAATTTATACATTTGTAAATGAGTAGTAGGACTTGTTCGTCAATCCGGACTGAGACATGAAGCCGATGAAGTGAGTGCAGAATGAGCGTTATGAGTTCATGTATTGATGTTGATGCTGTAGATCTTGAATGGGTTCATTAATGTAAAATATTACTCCTAGTTTTGTATTATTTGCGTTTTAATATTGTAGCTGACTGAGAAGATTCAAAAATTCACATTCCTTTATTCACATTATAAATATCTATACCTACCACATATTGAGATCACATGGGAGGACAACCACTTTCATGAGACTATCTGGGCTGTTTGGTTATTGATCCTCCCTGTTCCAGTGTGGTGCCTTGTTATTAGTAATGCTAATTAGTAATTGTATTTTATGAATGAATAATTGTTTGATCATTTTAAATGTAGATCTTTTAAAATACATTATTAATAATTTCCTTGGATAATTAGTTATTATTAAATAATAATTGCATTGGATTATTAGATATTAATTAACCAAATCTGAAGCCTAATAAAATGTCAGGTGACTTGTGGGTTTTCTCCCAAGCAAAAAGTCAGTTTTATATGCATAGATATCTAGATCTGCCTATTTTTTGTTGTGCAGTGTAGAGCAAAACAACTGGATTTTGTTAGTTGGTTTGAAGATGTTTCACCTCTCAACTAAGAGGCTTCTTCAGTTCTGTAACTAAGTGCAAGGAAACCAAGGGATTTAATACCAAGTGTGGGTGTGAAACCAAATTTACATACCACACACCCAAAACTGGAGAGTGCTCATATGAATAAACCTTCCTCAGAGAAACTTTCTTTAAAAAGAGCTGGAGGCCTGAGACACAATTACCAACCTACAATGTTATATTGGTCATGTAAATTTGATTTTAAACCCACTCTGGGTTTTAAATACCTGTGTTTGTTTGACTTGGTTATAGAACTGAAGAAGCAAAGAAATGGGAGGCGTAATGTCTTTAAACCAACTAAGAAATCCGGTTTCTTTGCTCCATACTGCATGAGAAAAAAAAATTTCTTATGTGTGACAAATCCCATTCCAGTCTCTGAGGGAAATGTTTACAGTCTACATGTCTATAAACCATGGATATGTTGAATATCAACATTTCAGACCTGGTGACAAAGTACAGACTAAGTTCATCTTGTGTTTGACTTTTCTTATCAAGAGGAGGAGGGTTGTAAAAAAGTTGCATCCCTGTGACATCACTAGTAACCAGAAATGCTCTGGAAACTATAACTTGGCAAGATTAAGGCTGCAGAAGGTTTTGGAGCCAGGCGCCACAGCTGCTCTCCAACTGCAAGACCCAGAGCATGATGGGAAATGCTTGGCTTTCACCTGATCAGATTGGCTCTTGGTTATCATCAAACACCTTCTTTTGTAGAAAATCCTACTTTTCTGTGCAATTGTAGCCTTAAACTCTAGATTATATAGTCTCATGTTGTGCAACAAAGGTTTATTCCATTAACAAACAACGTGTGCATATAATAGAAAGAATATATAATAGAAATAGAAAGCAGACATACAAATAACAAAGGATGACTAAAAGACTTTTCTCTTATCTCTGCAGTCATATCATCAATTACAGCATTTCACATTGGTCTATTAACTTAGACCGCTGTGAAAAGTAGATGTTTTGGATGTTTTTTCCACTTTGTTTGACCGTAGGATTTTGAACCTAAAAGTATCAATTCATTGCTATTGGTAATTGTAGTTCTATTTGTTACATTTATGTGATTAAACCACATCTCACATGTCTATAGCCATTATTCCCTGGCTACAGTAACTGCCATTGTTGCTTAATAGGGCAAATTGGATAATAAATTATCAGAGTAGTAATAATCAAGGTACCACCCTGGCATCAGGAATCAATATCCATTGTCTCACTAAATGCCTTCTGTTCTGACGTTTTTATTCGGTATATGAATTACTTTAGACAGCACCCATTGATTTATGATCATACCTTCTATAGCTACACCGTACTCCCATCTCTCTCTGCTCTCTGCACAGAGGGAGTAGGTGATGATGTTCTCCGCTAGGGTGGGCTGGAGGTCAGGTGTCTGTGAACCTTTCCCCTTTCTCCTGACACAATTGTGTCTTTTACGGAATTGGTTGGCCATTCTGGTGATGTCAGAAGATGAGGAAACGTCCACAGCGGCCTCCTCCCACACCTGCTTCACCTCAGGGAGCTTAGGTGGTCTCCTGACTGTACTGTAGATGACCTGCTTACGTGCTTTGAGTGCAAGTACTCGGTCATCAGTGAAGAACCTTTCATGGCGCTGCTGGATCCACCATTTCGCCCAGGTGGAAGTGCGCCTAACAAGGCAGGATCCTGATTAGGGTGTCCACAGACAAGCACCCTAGCCTGTACTCACCCATTAGGTTTTGACCGTCAGAGAACAGAGCAAGAACTGGCACATGAAGGTTGAGGCGTGGAGAACACTGTGTTACTTCTCAATTCTTTATGGAATCACACTTGTCTGAACTGGACTATGAAAATGTGTTTGTCACAGACAACATATTCTGATCTCTGATTAGAAAACCTATAGCTATCATCGTCTTTGTAATATTTTCGAAGTTAGTTTAAATCCGATTGAAGCATTGTATTCCTTTTACCAGTCATTCTCCTGTTTGTATAAAACAGCAATAACGGTTACCATATGTCAATGTTATGAAACCTTTTGTTTGCATAGATTTATTAAACATATCAGACTCTCAGGTCTATTTACATATAGCCCACTTGGAGAACTTGTTCCAAAACTGGGAGCCTTTACACCCTTGGTGTGGTTTATTTGCCTGAAATCACCAAGAAAGAGTTGTCTTGGTTTGCTTGCAAGCAAAACCTTGAGTAAAATCAACTTAATTTTATTGTATTGCCCAAAATCAATAATCATAGATTTGCCCCAAGGCACTTTCACACCACTAGTTTGATTATTTGGTCCTGCACCAGGCAATAGCATATAGACTCGAGTGTGGTTCGCTTTCACACCCGCAAACAAACCAAAATTGGTCCAATTGACAAACAGGAAATGAAATGATTAATATCCCCTCCAAAAACGCATCCTGAATAGTTCGTTTCGAAGTTTGCGTTCTCACAAGAAGGCCCGCACTGAAGTTTGTCATTTTGGTGCAGAGTCAAGTGAGACCGCCTCTTTTTGGAGGTCTTTGCTGCATTTAGTGAACCTGAACGTGACTGATGCTTTCACATCAATGAAAATGAACCGAACAGAGCTCCTTTGGTTTGAATGGACCATTTGGTGTGTGCACTGCATTGGCATGCAGCGAAAACACGATTATCAGAGCAACCATAATATCTAACCACCTTTTACCCGATGACTGTCTAAAGCAGAAGTAGCTGTGCGAGTATGTGCCTTGAGGCAGCGGCTTATTTTTTCATTAAATGCATCAGGACATTCGGTTCTAGTTTCTGTGTAGATTCTCAGTGGAACTGCATAGTTTGTGTATTTAATGAAAACTGGTACATTAACCACAGAAACAGAATGAAATAAAGTAGCCACATTTGCTGTTGATGCTCTGTTTATTTGCAGTTTTTTTTTTTTTTTGCTCCAGGGAAATAAGAGTGGGCATTGAAATATCTCTCCTCATGGGTAAGATTCCTGACCAGTGAGAGAACAGTTTGATCAGGCATGGCATTTGTGTACTGGTTTTCACGCTAAACTAACAAACTAAACAAGCTGCATGTGTGAAAACGAGGCCTGGTAGCTGACATTCTTCATCGACTAGATGAGTTGACAGGACTCAGCTGATATTACAGCTGCAATAGTTTCTGAACACTCTTTCTTACATTCAGCAGCTCCGTTTCTGGCTGATGTTGGTTGCATTAAATTAATCTGCTCATCCCAGCGATAGAGTAATTGGTGTGGCACGGCTTGAGGCTGTTCTTTCATTACCGTCACGGAACTCATTAACGGTGAAATACAGGTTCATGTGTTTGAACTTTAAAGCTTTGGAAAAAAAAAAAGATTTGTGAAATATTTGATGTGGTCTATGATTTAATTTATTTGGTCCTATTAATTTCATGGCCTCTCCTTTCTTTTTATCTCCCATGTGTGGTTTTATTTTCTTGTCTTATAAACAAAGCTTTTGCCAGCTGGATGGGACAGCTGCCAGCAGCCTGGCAGTCTGGGATGGAAAATCACAGGGCAGGACTCTTAGGAAACAGGCTTGAAATGTGCAGAAGATCCTCCTTCTCTTCAGTGAGTTGGTCACCTGGAAAACGACATGTGGTGACTGTTGTGCTGATATTTGCCACTTTTCATGTGCAGACACTTGAGTCCTCTGAACACGGATGGCAAAGATGCCAAAAACATGCTCAATGGCCACACAAGGTGCATTTAGCTCTCTGAATCACCTCTGCCTGTGCCTGGTGGTTAAGTGTCCATTATCCCTGTAGGGTTTCATCACTTCTACTGACAGAGGATATGCAGAATCCCTATGCATTTTTTCTCTAGGACCAGAGCCTGGGTATCTTCTTCCAGGAGCCATGAAATGTGTGGCGATGCTCTGGCATCACGCCAACTAGCAGGGTGTCTGATCCTGGTATTAACATGCGTCTGTTCCGATCACAAGTGGACAGCAAGATAGTTGTTTTTCAAAAAGCAGGCACCTCCAGGAACAGCTTCATCCTCCTCCTCTGCTAGTTTGGCTAACACCAGACCTCATATCAATGTAGATTCATGTTCGGTCCATTCATTTGTTCATATTGGAGACATGGTTTATGAAAGCCCGGAGCTGTTTATTTGGGGGGATGTCTATTCCAGTCTGTCTATATGTAGCTTATAGCCAATCGTATCAAACATACCCAATGACGTCAACTACCCTTCAAAAGTTTGGGGTCACCCAGACAATTTAGTGTTTTCCATGAAAAGTCACACTTTTATTTACCACCTTGAGTTGTAAAACGAATAGAGAATTTTATTACATCAGCCTTCTGACTCAATGAGCAAACACATTGTTCCATTAGAACACTGGAGTGATAGTTGCTGGAAACGGACCTCTATACACCTATGTAGATATTGCACCAAAAACCAGACATTTGCAGCTAGAATAGTCATTGGCCAAATTAGCAATGTATAGAGTGTATTTCCGATTAGTTTAAAGTTATCTTTATTGAAAACGGTGCTTTTATTTAAAAAATAAGGACATTTTAAATGACACCAAACTTTTGAACAGTAGTGTATGTAGAGCCCAGTGTTCAGTGTTGCTCAGTGTTCAAAATAAACTTGTGGTTACTTAAATTACTTTCAAAGGCTACATTGAAAGCAGTGGTGATTTGTGAACTTTCAAACAGGGGAAGCTCATATTTGCCGTACATCATAAAAAAAAAGTCAAAGGTAAATTACCTTCTACCGCTATGTTGGATCCACAGTTATCAATAAAGTCTCTTCTGTGTTTAGGTATCATCTTGCTGCACCCTCCCCTGTTCTGTGATTGGCTCCCTTGCTGAGGGGAAGATTGGGTCCTTGGTGTCCAGACTAAATTGCAGAGGGAAGGATCCTGAACCCAAGCTACTCCTCTGCTGCTGATTGAACAGCCTGGCATCAGCACAAAGATATTCCCTCCACAATTTTGTAAGTGCACCTCACCCTTCCAACCAATCAAAAGAGGCCAAAATCGGACGTGGGAGCTTGCACCTTCTGACCTGCTGCCACTCACATAGCGAAGCTCTAAGCTAGAAAGACCCCGCCGTAGTTTACTCAGAAAGCTCCTATTAGGATGTCTGCATTAGTCAAATAGAAGAGCTTCACTACTTTCAGTCCCTGAGGAGAATCAATACATTGGGGCTGGATTGCAATCAAGCGGTGGAGGGGGGTTTGCTTCCAAGCCTCATGCTAGCAGTAGCTCTCGAATTTCCACATATTCAATTTTGCAACTTTGAAGAGACCTTGAAATGAAAAATACACTTCCCCAGATTTTGTGTGTGTGTGTGTGTTTCTCAGCTGCATTACTGCTTTTCACCTCGTAAAAGATTTTATGTTGCCGTTAACAGCGACAAACACAATTCACTCAAGTAATATGATATTGTAAAGCTTTTCATGTTGTGCAATATTGTCTTAATCCAAATGTCTTTCATCCGCGTTAGATGAAGTTGGATCAATTCCGCTAGGTTCAAAAATACATCTTTTTGCCTGTCCTTCATCTCTCTTCAGCAATCCACAGTAATCAATATTGCATAGAGAAAAGGAACAAGGTGAAGGCCATTGAAAGAGCCATCTTTCTTTTCTGATAGAAATCCAACTAACAGCATACATAATTGGTTTCAATCCCTCGGCAGACGGGACAAAATGAAGACTCCATAATCATTCACAACAGCAGACGTTGTTGTTTTTTTTTTTTTTTTCTTTCCTGTAAATGGCCTTGCCTTGAATGCCTGCAATCATGGCACTGAGAGCTCTGCAGATCTGTCTCAATTGAAGACAATTTCAACAGTCTGCCACTGCAGCGTGTGGTGAAATGCTCCGATTTATAGGGAGCTTTAAAGAAATGTTGATTGAGCGGGTTTGGTGGCCGTGCAGTAATTTATTTAGAATCTCAGACAGTGCTTCACCTGTTGATAGCTGTCTAACAACACAATGAACCAAAACAGTGAGGCCGTGGCTCAATATTGTTCTGAGTAAACACTTCTAGCTCCCCCCCCACACACATACACACACACACACACTCACACACATGCACACACACCGTTTTTACAGAGATCATGTAATAATGGTACAAAAAAGACTCCTGTGAGGCAGCAGTGTTGGCGTCTAGACATATATCATCCGCTACGGCTAAATCAGCAGGTATTTTTTTTTTTTTTTAATTTAATTCCTTCACTAGTCTCGTTTCCCTGTTTTTTACGCTGCCTGGATATACCCATATGTGAGTGAATATCACTGTTACACTGACAGCTATCAACATATCAGTAATACAGGTAGATGGGTATACCCTGTAGCCAATCAGAGAGCTAGAATGTGCAGCGATGTACAGGTTGGTTGAGAGGATTCATTCTTGTTCTGAGCTAAATAAGCTGTTTGAGTCAATGTTTTATTTGACACAATATGTGGCGACACTGTGAAGTGTTCTGTTGTTGCAGTGTCTGATGAACTTGACAGTTGTGTGTGTGTGTGTTTGAACTTGTATTTCTTGAACTTTTCCTAGTAAGTAAGCAAAAAGTCCTAATGATGCACAATGGGTTTTTTGTGATCAAAATGACTCATTTTGTGGCATTTTCTCATAATTTGCAATGAATCCCCCCCCCCTTTTTAAAAATGTATTTGTAATCCTTATCAAAACGTCTAAATAGGCTTAAGATGTAAAAAATAAATAGAATAACACTGATGCTGTGTCCCAAATCGCATACTGCAAAGAAGTATACTGATAAAAGTGAGAAAAGGTTGTGTATGCAAATACGCTGCCACGAGCAAAGAGATATGGTTTTTGTAAAAGATAGGTGGTAATCGTGAAAAACTGGAGGGAATGACTAAAATACATTTTTAAAAAGTTTCATTTCATAACCTAACCTGCTCTTTTCACACTCATATCAAAACGGCCAATCATTTGCTTCGTTAATTAACTCCCGGCAAGCCCAAGTAGACCTTGGAATAATGGCAGATCACCTGCTTCCGTCATCAACCGCTGTGGATTGAGAGAACATGTCAGCGGGTAATTGATACATCACAGAATCATTATGAAAACCGTGACCCTGTGTCCAACGCTTTCCCCCTCGTCTGCTGTGTGGCATTTTGAGTGTGAAGGAAAACATCTCTGTCTCTCTTTCCGCTCCCAGGGAGCCATTCGTGCACAGCGTTATCATGTAATGTACCACAGCATGGGAAGTGACAGCAGAGGACATGAATATCATCAGTAGCTGATCACAGTTGCGTTTCGAGCTTTGTGGCCTTGCGCTTGCATCTCTCCAAATTTGAAACGTACAGCTGCTGTAAAGATTTAAATGATCTTCCCTTCCTGTGTCTCCTGCTTTCTTCTTCTATAGCGGCCATCCTGAAGCCAGTGTCGGTGAGCAATGGCAGCTCCTGGACTGAAGCACATTAAAAGTTGTAGACAGCAAGCACCTCCACAGGGCTTTGAATTATTGAATAAACAATTAAGCCAAAGATGCCAAATGTTCTCTGGTTTCTGCTCCTCCAGCGTTAAGACTTTGTTTTTTTTTTTAATTGGAAACGGTCATGGACATTTTTCACTATTTTAGGACATTTCCTAGTCAAAGAAACTAATTATTAAGAGAAAATGATTGGCAGATGAGTCAATAATGATTAATAGCTACAGCCCTGAAGCTGCCAGTGTTCGTAGATTGGCAATAGACACTGGATATTGTGACACTTTCTTAATGATCTTGAGCAAATTTGTCATGTCTGCAGTAATGGTAATATAATATGCTAAAACTACATCACTGCAATGAGCTACGATTAGTAATAGCTTCTCTTGCTGCTGTATTGGTCAAGCTCAGAGATCTTTGCAAATCTTTTTGTGCAAGTCTGAGTCAAGTATCAAGTCTTTGAGGGGTAAGATTTGATCAAGTCTCATGTCTCTTGTTATAATGAGCCTTCTCATCTGCTGTTATTTTGTCTACTAAGAAAACTGCAGTGCATAGTTATATTGCCAGTAGATGGCTGCACCAAAATGTAGATGAATGGAGTAAACCAACTTTTTATTATTATTTTTTTAAATGTCATGTTAATGCCACTCCATGCAAACAATTGTAACAAGCAAACTATCATTCCCTCATCTATTCAAATATTCATTTAGGAAGCTGGTAGCAAGCTTAGCGAATAATAGCTGCTGCTGAGCTAACCATGTTTGCTAATCGTCCATGTGCTAATGTGACTTGTGTATCCGGGTGAGTTTTCAGGTGCCTGATAAAATTTGATGTGGCTGGTCCAGCGTCCTTAATTTTGCTATTGCAGACTTTACTTTCAGTGCTTTTTTTTGTTGGGGCATGTTCTTGTTTAAAGTTTTATACCCAAAGGTAATTCCAAAGGCTACAGCAACAGCAGCGTGAGCCGTGCACCTGATATATAATGCGGTTGCCGTGTCACAAAAAATGAAGTAATGACATTGAGCTTGTCAGATGTTTCAGAGTTGGAAAACAAATGGAAAAAAAAATATAATGACCCGTTCACGAGTCCTAAAACACAAGTCCAAATCAAGTCTGAAGTCTTCTGAGAACATGTCCAAGTTATGTCCGAAGTCTCGCGGCCAAGTCGCAAACTCGAGTCCCCGTCTCTGGTAAAGCGCTTCCTGAAAAACTGGAACTTGTTCTTTGCCTCCTCTGATCATAGTCTCAAACAGTATCCAGCTCAGGGCCCACTTGGAAATCTCCTAAATGTCTGCGGCCATCTGTTGCTACCGCTTCAAGATTTGCAATAAAATCGGTTGTCTATAGGAGTATTAAAAAAAAGTGAAAAGGTGAAAGAAGAAAAAAGTCTGGTACATACAGTCCGGAATATGTGTTATTTAGGTGTTTTTTTTTTTTTTGCCTGTTTTTATGTTTTGAGTCTGACTTTCTTTAGTTTATTCGCCTGCCATTCGGTTTCCACTGTGAAGAGGAAGCATTGATTGATCAGACCAACGCGTTCCCTCTACACAGAACTTTGACGGCGTAGCTACTATAGAACTATAACTATAGCATTTTTGGGCACACAGGCACACATAACTACGATATTTAGATTTTTAGAAAAGGATTTCGTGGCCCACCTGCAATACCTCCGCTGCCCACCAGAGGGCCGCGGCCAACAAGTTGAAAATCACTGTTCTACTGTGTGAACCTTAGACACAATCATTTTAAATGTCCCGGGAGGCAGTGCAGTACAAAAAGTATCATCACCAGCAACATCATCATGAACACCTCTAACTTCACTCATGAGGAAGAAGCGTCCTCATTAAGAGTAGTGATCTTTGCATGATGAAGGAGCCCAAATTTGGGGATCTTCCAAAATCCCCAAATGAATCCATTAAACAGCCTGCATGTCATGAAACAGAAACACGCTACACGTGTGGATTTGCCAGTGTTCAATTGTGACCTTTCAGAATAAAAGGGAAACCGTGACATTCATTAAACAGTAAATGTGATGTGATTGTCAAGATGTTACCAAAATAATTACTAGGTGAGAACAGACCAGTGCCGTTTGAGAAACATCCCCATTGGTATGTGTGAGGTTCAGGAGTGGATAGGCTGTTAATGGTTGCAGGTATACTGTGGAAGACAGGCGATGACAAAGTGGCCATGGGAGGAGGCAAAGAAAATGGAGTGGGGAAAGGTGCGACTGATGAAGACGGAATAGGAAGAAGGAAGGGGTGTAAAAGAAAGAGGAGGAAAATAAGAACAGAGGCTGATGGAGACTGAATCTCCCTGCCTTTTCAATTTAGTCTAGCCATCATCCTGGCTGGTGATTAATGAAGTATGGAATGCCTTCGGTTTCCCCTGGGAATTTCTCCTCCCAGCTCATATTGCCCTTCTTGGTACTTCCACTGAATCTGTGGGATTTTTTTCCCCCCACTCCAGCTTGTCAGGCAGCTACAGTAATTTGGGGAAGCCCATTTTAGCACTGGTACTGGAGTACAGTGGTTAATGAAGAGGAAGTTGGGAAAAGTGGAGTGGATGCAGTAGTAAGGGTAAGAGGAAGAGTTGAGGAAGTGTTAGACAAGGTTGAGGACACACAGGGCAAGAGGTAGAGCCTGTGAAGATTACCATCTGTTCTAAACATTACTGCCATCGCCATCCAGGGGGAAAACTAGAGCTGTGAACTGTGTCGAACAATATGAAAAAAAAAAATATATATATATTTTTTTGCCATTTGGAGAATTGATCTTGTGGTTTTCTAAAGGCACTGTTATATGTGTTTCTAAATGAATAAGTTTAGCCTTTGATTCTCTTCTGTTAGGTGATAGTGCTGGGATTTCCCGAGGGTCTGTGAACGTGTCTTGGATTTTAACTTGTAATGATAATAATAATGATATCTAACACACACAAAAAAAGGATGCGTGAGATATGTGAGCCACGGATACACAGACACTTCTTGCTTTTATTTATAGATATAAGCACAAGTGAACAAATAGAAAAGGAGAGTATAATGAGTATAATGTAGTTTTTATCATCAGGTGAGTAAAATGTTATTGTAATCATAATAGATGAAAGCATTAGGCAAGAATCGGAAGATTTTTATTATTATTATTATTATATTGTGATTTTGGTTGGTTATCTTTTATAATTGGCTTGTCACTCATTTAACATCAAATAAGTATCAGAGCATTGGCAGTGATGATAAAAGTAAAAGACCTAAGCGGCTTGTTTATTATCGCCATGGAGGGGGCAGGTGTCCAATGTGGATGTATTTCAATGAAAAAAACTGCAAAGAAGGAAGATCAAATTGTTTTGTAAATGACAAACTATTTATTCCAATTTAAGTTGCTTTTAACAAGCTTCCATACATGATTAAAATGACTGAAGGGAAGGAGAAAGATGTAGGCGGAAACCAGCAGTGGGGAGGCAGCCGACACAAAGGCTCCAGTAGTGCAAACAACTTGCCCACCACCTGTGAACTCATGGCACTCGGCAATCACTGTATTTTACTGTGCACCACTGCAATCAGTGAAGGGAACCACAACTAGAGGGCCTAACCTCCACCACCAGCTGGTATAAGATCCACTATTGGGGGAAACATACACATGTAGAAAATATTAAAGAAATCAAAATATACAATAAAATTCTGTTGGGTTTAGTCTAAAATAATAATAAAAAATGTCCTGAGGCAAAACCCAAGGCAAAAAGCTAAACAGGCAAAACAGCGGCTGATGAGGCCTCCCATTAAAGGTAATCCACGCTGGAGATTGGAATCAGAATCAGACCAGCAGACAGGCGGGGGACTCTGAATGCAGGAGAGGGGCCAACAGGCAGAGAACGGCAGCCATGTTGCCACAGGTGCTTTAAATACCCTAACTAATTAGGGGGCTGTGCCAGGGAAGAGTTGACCTAGTTTCATTGAGATGCGTTCAAAATCCAACAGGAAATCAGACATTTATTTGAACGCCGTTCTCAGCACATACAGTAAAAACTATATCTGGAGTCATGTCTCCCTTAAAATATTGAGTTACTAGACATCATTATTCATCCAGGCTCCCTAATGATTGGAGTCTTCGCTACTACTATCAATACCTTTCTATTATTTATTTAATGATGCAGGGAAAACTAACTCATTTCTGATGAAGATTTCTATGAATGTGTGTATGTATGAATGTTATGATTTAAAGTTGTCATATTGAAAACCTTATGGCAATGCTTATCCTTTCCATTTCAACGTTGAATTAATATTTACATATTTTTTTAACTTGCTGCAAAGTTTGGGCCGAGGATGATAATTCACCCATAGCGGTAGAGTGTTTCAGACTCAGTTGAAAGGAATATTTCTGCATTTGCGCTGAAAAGAGTTACAAAATCCACTTCAACATTATCATAGTTGATAATCTCAGTGGCACTTATCACATGAAACGAACTGAGGGCCAATAGCGTTATATACCGCAAAATTCTCGAATATAGGCCCGGGCCTTTATTTACATGAAGCCACATTTACAGACAGGCCTTTACTTATATTTGAAGTGAAATGGATTATCAGTAGAATGAAGAAAAACACCGTTTTGTGTCTGTTTGAGTCTATAAAATACAAGTCGCAACTCGCACCAGCCTCTCTAACAAGCCCCGCAGCTGTCATGCTAAACATTAGCCTATGAGTGATTTGCCATTTGCGGTGCGTTTGTCCCTGACCAGGCCACCGTAGCTATGGTTTGGTATTTCAAGTGCTCTGGTGTCCTCCTAATGAGCTAAACTGTCTCATCTGTATATTTTTGCGATCAATTAGACATTTAAAAACATTGGCTCTGATGTATTTATAGTATTTATACTTATTATAGATCCGAAATGAAACTGACAGCAGGGAAGGACTAAGAGAAAAAAGCTACTTCAGCACCATGGACAGAAACATGGATTTATCAATACACATCACTGTTCCAGTAGAACACTGATGTATGGTCGGGGCTGTAAAGTCTAACTTGCACAAACCTTAGGCAGATAGAGATCCATGAGTCAGGCAGAATAGATTAACATATTCAACGAAACAACCCCTCTGCCCTGCACTTTCCATGCTACTATTGAATGAAGAGGAGGGGATGGCAGGTTAATAAGGGGGATGCATTTAGGTTAACTTATTTACCTAATGAGGGGTAAAGCATACCCCTTCATCAAATCACCTAGTGGACCTGAGAGTGAACAAAAAAAGTTGTGGTTCCTCTCATAAAGGGCCAATAAACTCCATCAGAACTGTTTTTTATAGTCAAATACCTAGGGAATCCTTGAAACACTGCCATCCAAGCCATCCGTGAAATGCTCTCTGTGGACCACTGATAGCTCATACAGTCAGCAGCAGGTGTGGCGTGTTTGTTCATAGCTAAGTGCTGTAGTTGTGTTGGTTTAAGGTACGGTGCTGGGGGGGAGCCTTCAAACATAAAACACATTCTCTCGTGCTTTAGGATCCTCCCAGCTCTGCAAAAATGTGAAATTAAACTTGCAAAACGCACACCTGAGCGCACAAAAAGTTAACGCGGTTTAAACAGTAATTGTAAATGTGACGACTTTAAGCATTAAAACTCAAGCTCCCGAGCAGAAAAGTCATTTCACGAGCCTTATCCTGCAACCGCAACTGTAAAATGTGAGCGAATATGAGGAGAAAATAGAGAGAAAACTCCAGCGCTGGCAGGAGCATTATGCTCCGCCAATTAACAAGCAGCAGTGTCCCCAGTGTCCCCATATATATATATATATATATATATATGTATGTTCCCGACAGCATAGCTACATTTGCAGAAGCTCAAACTCTGCTTCAGCCTGACACTTGTAGGGGTTTTATGAAAAGCATGAAAATCTTTGCTTTTTTTTTTTTTTTTTTTTTGCTTTTTTTTTGGTCACATAAAATACATGCAGATGACCAAATATCCTTCCATGCTCTTTCCCTCCCCATCTCGTCTCCTCGCGTTACGTTGGAGAGCGTGATCTTCAATTACTGGAGGGATAGCTCTAGATATAATCTCTGCCACGAGGTCACGGACACAATTTGTCGAACCTGTCTCCCATGAATGGAACACAGGGTCATGCAATTGGTTTGCAATTTGGACCTTGTATGAGAGCCATAATTGTATCAACTAGTTCCCCTTAAGCAAATTGCATTACATGCTTGGCGATGAGTGAAAGACCTCATTTCTTTTATGTTCTCCACTGCAGGTATATTCTTAAATCCCTGTGGGGGTTCAGTGCTTTACCGGAGGAAGCTTATTCAACCCTCAAGGTAAATCGGTATGTTTTTCACTTCACCTGATAGGCTAAGATGACATCACAGTTGGGGCCGGTAATGTAGTACGCTATGTCAGGAAGGGCCTCTCGGGCAGACTATCCCATCCAGTTCAATCCCAGGATATGTCAGTGTTGCTGGAGGCACTTATGTGCTACTCCTTTATAGCCACTGCAGGAGAAAGATAAAATTGCCGCTCTACTACTTTCTCTCATATTGGATGAGCATTTGGAATGAACCAAATGACTTTTCTGTTCAACCCTCCTGTACACACTTTGCGGTGCTGTTGTTTTATTGCCCCCTGAGGTCAACTGTTTGTCCCGCTGCCTTTCATTCCCTTGGTTTCTGCGTCGCGGTGAAGGTTTAATGCTTCTTTCCGGTGAAAACATTCCACATTTACACTGAGAGAGTGGAGACAGGAACCCCCACCGTCAAAGTGACCTCTTGTTTGTGCGTTTTTGCAAGCCCAGCGAGGGGCCTGAGCTGCATCTTTCTTACTTGTAGCGGCATTGCATGGCATTTGGCATCAAGGGCAGGGACCACCATCTGGTGCGCGGGCTCATTACTCTGAAGGTGTGGCTGCATCACAAGTAAGGCAATTTAGAAAAGGCAGGGTAACCTTTATCTTAGAACACATTTCATGCACCGGGGGAAAACTGACAGATTTACATTGGTTCTGGTGTATTTAATGTTGCACATTGCTGATTGCACAGCTTTTTGAGAAACAAAGATCTGGGAAATCAGTAACACCGAACTATCTCTGAATATAAAATAAAGAAAACACTGCAAACAAGGCTTCTGATCGTACTTTTGTGAAATATCCCTCCCTTGGATTATGTAAGAGTTAAAATGGCAGAACTTGCTGTGGTGCATCCCGGATTCAATTTTTCATGAAGTTTGGATGCTGGATGAAAATGCATGAAGAACAATACAACCTCAACCCTGAGCTGACTGAAACAAAGACTTAATGATGTGAAACCTCCAGACAGGGAAGCTTCCAAGGTACTGGCTAATACTTTCTTTGAGCTTGTAGTTCAAGGCAGTTGGGTCCGAGAAGTAGCTGTGTAATGTGTGTATTATACCAAGTGGCTACTATCTTACTCTGTAGCTTTCCCTGTGTGTGTATTTTTTTAAGTAAATTTGACTCTCTTATCCAGCCCCGAATTAACTTCTCTGCTCCATTTGGTGTTGGGCAGGTGGCTGCATGTGGTTTGTCTGTTTGCTTTAAATAGCTGAATAGAGGAATGGGTGAGAGTGGTGAGTCTGCAGTGGGCTGGAAACTCTGAAACTGTTAGGTTAAAGTGATATAGGTGTATAGCTGCAATTACCTTAAAGAAAATCAATAAATAAAGTGAGATTATATTAACTGGAGGTTTGAATTTTAACTTTTGTCTCAGTAGTTATTTATAGTAATAATGTTACTTTGTTGTTCTTATCAGAAACAAGCTATAGATAAAGATCAGCTTTAATTGTGTTGTTCAAGGCAGTTGTATCATTGAATACCCATTTATATGGGCTGGTTTCTCCTTCAACTTTAATGGAATTATTGAATAATCCCTTCAGCAAATCTATGCAATACAAGGTTCTTTTCTAATAAAGTTGCACAGATTTCTATGCGAATATAAGAAATGAGCATTTATAATTCATAATTTGCAGAAATGTTAGAAAATGCAATGATGAGAGTCCACCTAAGCCGAGATGGGGGGGGGGGGAAGGCCTAACCTTTAATAATCTTTTGTGCTGTTCTATTATTCACCCCGACTTTCACTACTCACACTCCGTGTAATCAGGGATGTTTGGCACCTGCCATTCATCCATCCACAAGCCTAATCAGAGTTTAATTTCCTTTTATCCAGGTATTTCTGTATAATAATAGATGGGACAATTAACATGGCCACGCATAGCTAATAACTTTCCGTTTCTGTCACTTTTTCCTCAGTCAATCCCTGTCAGCCGCTACCTGAGTAATTGGCTTGGCCCGTGCTTGTGGATGATTA
Organism: Lepturacanthus savala; assembly: GCA_030544235.1. Lineage (NCBI taxonomy): Eukaryota > Metazoa > Chordata > Actinopteri > Scombriformes > Trichiuridae > Lepturacanthus > Lepturacanthus savala. The sequence goes on from CM060461.1 coordinate 20,452,438, forward strand.
TAGAGACAGTGGAACCTCAACATAAATCACTGTGGCATCCACACAACTGTGACATCCTTTTGTATTTTAAATGGATCTTGTATCGAACACTCACTTTGTCTTCAAATGCCAGATCTATTCTTGTGCCTGACAAGCTTACTGTGTTGCTAAAAATAACACTAATGGAGAGGACAAACATTCAAATTTTATCTTCGTGTGAATTCTTGTGCTGCTTTGTCTTTTGGTACGTGCAGATCTTTTTTGAATGGGTTTTAATGCCATTTGTTCTTTTTACACATCCAGCGGTCAGCACAGAGGATATGAGGGCATGAGTGATTTGGAGAGCTTCCAAACAAAGCTCCCATTGGAT